>CAVNZL010000087.1:0-487503 GCA_963693355.1 Pontia daplidice
TTCAATATATTTACCAAGTAAATGTCTCTACAGTCTAACATGACTTGTAAACGGTGGTGTAAAACCCGTAATTGCGTAAATACTTATAAGCACACATACGTTAGTACAAATTTATATAGTTTTAGTTCATAATGAAATGTTAAAAAATTTCATTACTAAACTTAAGTTTTTTTTTAAATATCAAAAGAGTTTTAACAACTGTTTATATGTAGTCTGTGACTATATTGGTAACCAATATGTTATCGCGTATTAAAATATATTAAGATTACATTTCAATATGCTGAACTAATTCCATGGATAAATGGTATAATTACATGCCACCGAAGGCGATGTCAAACTTAATGCATATTCATTATCAGACCAGACTAGTATTTCTTATTAATCAATGAGTTGATTTTACTTGATTAGTTGCCTTATATCCTATTCTATGTATGTATATATGTATAAGATTAAGGGCGTTTTTTGTTCAAGTTAACTATATGAACTACTTTTTTTTTTGAGACGTTTTACCTTTAAGTCAAAGCACCTATCTCTTTTCGTCGTTGTGTAAACATAATTTGACACAAAAACATGACAGTGTGTGTCAAAAAGCGTGCAATGTGACTGAATATGAAGTTATATGAGGTGGAATATAATACAGACTCTGAATAACTTATAAAAGTTTACAAACAAGGTCCACTACAAGAATGCGAAATGATTTCCTTTGAATAATTCAATCATGGTATTTGTAATTGAATCAGAAAACCAATATTCTCACTGTGTCGGTTTACGTCTCAGACACCAAGTAGCTCTTTTTAATTGAAATTTTATTGAAAAAGGGCGAGACACGAAGTGATACATACATTTTAATGAATTTTTAATAAGTTGTCGCCGTTTCTGTCTGTTATACCTACGTACTGTTACAATTTTTTAGTTATGTTGAGACTAATAATAAGGAAATCATTATTATCGACTATTTATTTAATTCACTATTCAGATGTGTAGGGTAAAGCATCGAAGAGTAAAATCACTAAATATATTACTTAATAATATGTTAAACGTAATATTTTCGTGATTCAAAAACTATATATATTTCGGTTGTATTTTGTACATTTTTTGCATTTAAACCACTCTTAGTTGCCAGAACATGGATGTCAAAACAAAAATATAAAACTTACCACTTAAAAAACTAAAAATATAAAATTCAGGGTCGCTGCAGTGCATTTTGTTATATTGACAATGATAAGTGTGAGTTTAAATTGGGCTTATATTATGATAAAAATGAAACGCCACAGATACACATTAAATTAAAGTCTGATGTAATAAAAAAATCATTCCACAAACGCCATGCCGGTTCCCTTTCCGCAGGCTGTGTTAATAACCCAATTTGAAATACTCAACAAACCACGAGATACCTGTTGAAATGTTAACCAAATATATCCTATAGTTGTTGGTGAAATTTTTTTAACTGAATGCAAGTTAGAACTACGGTTTATTTAAGTGTAAAATTAATAGAAATAACTGTGTTGTGATTTTTTTTAATTTAACTTTTTCACAATACCGTTTATAAAAAGCTTATTATTTTGTGTGTCAGTATTCGTAGCACTACTATTCTCAATAGATTATTTTATAATAATGAGCAATAGCCCGTTCTTTGCTACCAATATAGATACTGAGAATTTTACCTACCGAGATAGATACAAACAAAAATTAATAATACTGAACATATCAAATAAAATTACTAAGAGACAAATAAACAGACACGACAAAATGAATGAAGTCCTTTTTTTCTAGATTGTACTGTAACCAGAAACATCTACTCAATCGTGGCCACACAAAGCCTGTCTGGCCTGTCCGCAGCTGTTCACATGTCAACGTTAAAATGTCCGAACACGTCAGAGTAGCTTAATAATAATTGATTTGTTTGTCCCCATTTGAGGTAGGGACAGGTTTATTTGTGTTCCCATTATTATGTGCCTTTTTATTCATTTTAAACCGTATCCTGCTATCGAGTTGAGGAAATTTTATTAGAAGATCATTACATTGTTATATTTATCGTGGTACTTCAATATTCCTATAATGAAGCTCCGATGCCCCGTGGGGCGTCTTCATTTTCCATTTTATATATATTTCCGAGAAAATGACAATTAATGAAAATTGGTGCACTTCAACTGCGATACCTGAGGGATCGCTTGTTGATCAACAAAACGTGAATCGTCAAAAAATCACATTCCAACTTAACTATTGTAACGACAAAGAATTTTCTCTCTTGAATCAATTTGGTTGAAAATGCCTATGAAAATTTATTATTTTAATTTAATTTTTTATAAATATTTAGTTGAAAAATGTATGAGAAAATACGACCTAATGACTAAATAAAATAAATAAAACCTATATTGACTGACTACTTCTCCACTTAAGTTCTCTTAATGAAGAGCACTCCGATAACGTGTCCCCTCATAAAATCCCTTCTCGATGCTATACTTCCGGAGGATATAAGTCGACATTAAAATCTTTTTAAATTCTATAGGTTTCTATGAACATTTATGAATCAAACACTGAAAGACTAACTTGTCTTACCAACGGGTTAACTCGTCGCGAATATATTATGTAAAATAATTAAATTCAAAATAACAAAGTATATTAGAGGGAGAGAGTTTATATAAGGGAGAGAGAGAGGTTATATTACTATCATGTGTGCTCAAGTTGTTGATTGAAACTGATCAATCAAGATATCTAATTAGTAACGAAGTTGTGTTGCTCGTCACAAACTCTATAATAGTCACATAAATATATATTTATAGAATGTTTTATGAAGTCTTATTTTGTAATTATACTTATGTTACCAGAACCTGCAAAAAAACATTTTGTAAAAATGAAGCGTTAATTTATATTTTATAGTAGTAATGATATTCGGTTCAATTTACACAGCGTGTCAAAGCCCGAATTTTAAACGAGACTCATCACTTCTGTAATTACATAGCCCTCAAGAAACGCTAATATTTAATTTGTAAAATTCTAAAAGGCTCAATGATATTGTTTGTATTTTATTTTCGTTGAGGCTTCAGATAAAGAGGTAAATTATGTAAAGTAGGGGTTTTTGTATTATGAGCTATTATTATATGGCTGAGGAGTTTTTGTTTGAGTTTGATTTGATGACAAACTACTAGTGCGAATAGAATGCATCTTTTATATGTAATAGTCCATTCGTTGGAAAAATCTTAGGCTGTATAATATCTCGGACTGTGTTCGGCTTAACTCAAACCCACGAAGACCCAGACCAAATATTTTACGCCAAAAAGGCTCCCAGTTATTCGAAAACACTCTCCTAAAAGACAGTAATAGTTTAGTTTAGTTCTCTAACGAGTTCAGTTCCATTGTCCAGTTCAGATCCATTTCATACATTTGGATGACAAGGCTATATATATATGATGGGGAGTGCTCTGCTGAATTGTTCGGACTCATACCTACTGAATTTCACCATCGGACATCAAGACCGAATGCGAAATTCCATCCCCTTCATTGTTCGATATCAGCGTGGTTGTTGCTGGCACTTTCTGCTGACTTTTGGGATCAGCTGCCGACAGAAGAACGATACGATAGTAGTCGATACGACTTCAGAGCCTTCAAAAGAAGAGCAAACCATGGGTCGTTAGCGCTTCACTAAGTGACAATGAAATAATGAATATTATCCATAAGCCAGTTTTTCTGTCTATGATATTTTAATATTAACACAAATCCTCTCTCATACGTCTCGTCGCAAAGTTTCTTTTTGTGTTTTGTTAGTTAGTTATACGTTAGTTGTAAGTAAATAATCGTAATTATTCGCAATTGTAATAATTGCGAAGAAAAATGTGGTCTTAGCCTACACAATTCTTATTTGATTACTTTCTTGGAAGCCCTACAACGAACGTTATTTCATTTAGACTTATGTTTACTTCAAAAATATGCTTTAATAAACAAACAAAACAAATCGTTTATGGGTAGAAGTCCAAAGTCCTACAATATAAAAACTGGAAATAAAGTCACTAAAATGAACATGAAATAAGACCGCTGAATTTTCGAATATCTCAACTATTTTAATGGTGACATAAAAACTTTATGACGACACGTTCACCTGCCTGTTTTACGACAAGAATTTATAAATTGTCGCATCCTTTTTCACCCCTGGGAAATTTTTGTTTTTACTCACATTTGCTCCTTACCTCCACTGTCTAGTTAATCCTCGTGATACTTCGAATCATTCATACATAAAAAGCCATTTTTAATTATTTTATACATTAAATTCAACAATAATATGATATATCGTGTTGAAGGCATTATAACTATTTTACCAAACAGTAAAAGATTATTGAAAATTCTACTTATTTAAATTGAAGCGCTGCGTGACAATCTGCTAATTTTAGTATCATGAATAATAAACACAGTTTGCCTAAACGCCTATTTACGCACTCCAAATCGGGACGATCTTAAAGTACCAATTCCTACAGAAATATATTATTCATAAAGATACAGGATGGAGAAATGTTACGAAGCACCGTTAAATATTGAAGACAGCATATTTCACTCAAAGAAGATATTTCACTTTCAAATACAAACAATAAGAGGAAAATATTAAGATACCAAAGGTCAAAGAATCCTCACTAATAAATAATGAACATGCTTTCCGACTGAAACCTACACGATATTTTACTTAAGTTAAATACAATTTTCTATAAATATTTCAACTACTTGTTATTCAGTCCAACTATTAAATGTATTGTAAATAAACAGGTACTTTTGTATACTTGCTTGATATCTGTACGAACGTGAAATATTCGATTTTTGATTGGCTTCATTTGTATTGGGATTTTCATGATATACACTTCTACCTGCTCAAGATTGAGCAATTATCATCTAGCATGTACGAACGTGTATTTACATACTTTTGGATTTACAGAGAATTACGTAATGGTCTCCGTTTAACTGTATAAGCAATATACAGTAAAAAAATATCATGATCAAATTTTTTATTTGATAAATATTTCATAGATATTTTAGCAGATATATTATTATAAAACGATTAGCCCTAAAACTCGAACTAATAAAAATATTCCGAACATTTATATGGTTTACCTTAACAATTATTTTAAGAATATATCCATTTAAGGACTTTAAATACAAACACCATGTATGTGATACGAGAGTAATCTTGAAATATGCTGGAGAAACTTTGTAAGTTTGCATTTTATAGCACCTTTAGGGAGAATATGTATGAAGTAATCAGTGATATGGACAAACTTGGAACTATAATCAAAGATTAATAATTGTTCAGCCTGTTCTCTGTTGTCAACACCATTAGCCAGGTCTGTGGCAATGAGAGTGACTTTACATCAGTTTCATTTAAGTTGACCTTAGATTTATAAATAAAGGGGGTTATTTATAAAACTAGGGGGGAAACTAAACCATTCCATTACACTCTCAATACATGTTTCGTCTTTTTCTGACGAGTCGTACATACGTGGTGTTGGTAAGAGACGAATGATCTCTAGCTAAAACGGCGTTATTAAAGAGATCTATTTTTCATGAACAACGCCATAAACAAACATAAATCCGACAAAGAAACATTTATTGTCTAGTTCATATATATGTACCGAAGTAAATATATATATAGTTATATATATTTACTTATACTATATATACGATTACGATACTATATATATATACGTTTTCTTATAAGCCTATTTTATTATAAGCATTACAATTAATGTATTTATATCAAGTGAGAGTCGTTAACTTATTTACTATACTATTAAAATTAACGTCTCTCGCAGATGTCGATTGTCGGAAATTAGAAACCCTAAGCCTATATAATATACAATCTCTTAATGGTTGTTGAAATTGATTATATTTGAAAATTATCTTATTACACTTTCAATCACCTTGGGGCTATGTGTGAAATGCATCCTGATATTTATTACGTTATGCTGAATTTCAAAAACGATTTCTTTATTTACTATATCGAGGCGATCCTTCTGTATACCTTTTTCAGTCGGTTCTAACTATATAAATTACTTATGATTCGCAAATAAATGTTATAACATGATATCAGGACATATCTAACACGTCATGATCGTTAAGCTTTAAGCTGTTTGTAGCTTTTGTTTACATGTATCTCTATTAACTGAAAACGACCTTTATTTTTATAATAACAAATAAAAGACCAATAAATATGCTCATCAGTCAAATAGTTCGAGGTTCGAACCCGGGAGCCTCTGTTCGGAAGTCTGGCCAGGTGACCACTGAGTCGTCGGTCTAATAAGATCGTTAACAACCGGACTGGAAATGTTTCAGTCAGTTCTAATACTGAATGCTGTCTACCACATAATAGTAATTAAGCGTATTGAAACCCGCTTCGTTGCACTTCACCAGCATATAATGTGTATTATCCATTACATACAGTACAATTCCATGCTTTCAATATAGTAAAAATTCAATACAGTTCTTGTACTGACAAAATTTTGTTTAGTGTACTTGAGGATAGCACGTCGTAATCAATTGTCGGTTCTCGTTCCTTCTCGCCGTCTTTTCTTTGCAGTTCTTTTTATTTGCGGCTGGGCAATAGTACAAACCAATGGGCGAATGCTAGCTTAACATTAAGTGGCTGTCATTGATGCAGTATCACTTTAAAAGCTGTTTTAACCGTCACTTTTGACGGTTAAAACAGCTTTTCAGCAAAAGGAGGTTCCAAATTCGACCGTTCTTTTACGAGTGTCCGAAGATAAAGTCGCCGATTGAATTTCGTAACGATTTTTTTCGCTTAACGGTGATATCAAAACGAAAATCTGGTTAGGGAAATCCATGGGAATCCTTGATAAATGTAGTCCCTATTTGCAGTTGGTTTAGACTAGGTTAAGTGATGTCTAGTATAACGGTAGTTAGTGGACTGTGTACAAGCAATTTACAACGTGGTAGTCTCACAGGTCCTGTACATCCACAAATAAATCTATAGTTTTTCGTATAACAATATATATACCTTATGAAAATATCGTTGAATATTTTATATAGTTGTGAATTATTACTCTTAATTACTGCTCTTTTTCAGTTACTATATTTTGTGGTCCCCTACACATACCGATATTAAAGACATCATTATTTCAATTGCGAAAATTTAAAACATTATTTAAATTTGAGGGATTATATTAATATGATTAAAAATGTTTCATGTAACACTTTTATGAATGTAAACGCGTATGTACGAGATGACTGACTCATATATTTTTAAAATAATAAGCTTCTTGTAAAGCTCAGAAATACTAATTCAATTAAATGCTTATGTTACAAGATGGAAACACGGCTAAAGCCATGACCGAAGTAAACATCGGAGCTAATTGACTCACAATTGGTCTTCCACCAATTCAGCTATCAAGTTTTCTATATAGGTAAATCCAATAAACATTTGGAAATCTTATATCTAAAGTAGTGAATGTGAAACCAACATCGCTTAGCTATCACAGAAATAACGCCAAAGCAAAAACTATTCAGTCATTTAAATACTCGAGATATATAAAAAATCTCTGGAGTAGTTGTAAAAGTTATTCAGTGTGGGTATATATACATATACAAGATGTGGATTACTTGATGTGACCACGGCAGCTATAAAGCACAGCTCCATCACACATAAAAAAGTCCATGAAATAAAACTGTTTAATCTTTGTAAAAAATAAATTTTCTATTACGTTCAAAGCGATCAGTCTCTAAGCGACTTTATCAAAGATCAATGATGACTATTTGATAAAAAATAAGGTTGTAGGATCCTTACTTATAAAGTTAAATCACCACTTTCTACAAGAAATGAAATTTTATCCTTTTGATAACATGGAACAGTTTTGTGTATGTGTGGCCTACTGAACTAACAGATATATTGAAAAAGATATTAAACTTTATATAGAAGAACTCCGATGTGTGATTTGAGCATGGTTTAAATATTTTTATAAACATGGTTTTGAGTATTAGTGGTTGCATGATGGGAACTAAAATAAATTTTCATTTTTACTAAATAACTTAATTCACTTTTTAATTTAATTTACTACATTTGAAAAAAGCGTTTAAGCTTTTTCTTTATCCAAAATTCTGAAACGATATTTCTGGTTAGCTAGTAATACTAACAGATAAAAAGGCATTGTTAATAAAAATAACCATTCTAGTAATAAATCAAACATATTTAATTCGTTTACATTTTTTACGAAAAAAAAGTAATGTATTATAAATACTATAGTATTACTACTCCTTTAATAGCAGTAGTCATGTAAATAAATATTAAAAGTCATTTTAACTCAATAGTAATCGTTTCTAATGTCTCCGACAATTCCATATTTATTAACTTCAAAGTGTTGTTGATAAAATTAATTACGTGAAAATATAATGAATGTGAACAAAACCATGTTTTTCGTATCATAAATAAAGCGTCTACGAGCCAAAACAATGAAATATTCACGAGCTAGCGTTTGATAATCACTCACCTGATAGCGATGAGTAAAACAAACAAACAGATCACAACATTGCACTTATAATCACTTGATCCAAGTCACTGATAATTACAAGATCGTAAGAGAAAATATTCCCGAAGTCACGTTAATTCACCGCGACGGACGAAGAACAACTGACGATTTTCAGCATTCACGCCACCGCCCCGTCGGAAATTTTCAGCAAGGATTTTCTTTTTTCAAACGGTAAAACATTGTACAGACTCAAATATTAATGAGGTCAATGAACCTTTCCGATGCTATGCGGTTATCTTTCTTGGTTTCAGGTCTTTGACTCTCGAATTTAAATGGTTTAACATATGAAACAGACGGTTATTGTTAATGACAAAAGTGCTATTACAAATAATATATGCAGTTTATGGGACTTTCAATGTTTGTATTTTAATTAAAATAAATGGTTATGGAAATTATACCTCAAAAATACAGTTAAGATTTATAAAGTTTAACTTTATAATGCGCCTCTTTGAGATCTGTGAATTTTTAAATGTAACATAAAATACATGTCTCAGACCTCCCAAAACTACTTGATTCATTCATAATTATTTCGTAATATTTATTTCATAATTATTTTATTATCGAGTATAAAATAAAAATTAAAAAAAGCCTTGTATTTCTTGAAGATATTAGTAGTTAGTAAATTACACTGGTTCGAGAAAAACAATAATTAGATACTTATGTACATTACTCGATGTGAAATTATTTTGAATGAATGTATTATGAAATACGAACGGACGAAATTATTTTTAAAATATCAGAAAAAGTCACTAATGAGGCTCAATACGCAGTTCCAGCAAATCGATTCAAACAAATTGCTCTAACCTTGACTTCTATGACAAATGGTTGAAAAATTTTTCGTTTAAGTGACCCAATAAAGTAAGTTCTAAGCTGCCATGCTCGTTTTTCTCCTGTCACTGCGATTTATCTACATATATATACTGGAACTGAGTTAGTTACATCATTTACTTTTTATGATTTTTTTTTTGATTGAAAATTTTTAATCTTTTTTCCGTCCCCGTGGGTGCAGTCACGTGTAGTTTAATTCTAACCAAGAGTTTAAGAAGTTTATATTAAGGCATTCCTCACGAAATAGAAAAAAACGCGGTTAAGCTCCTACAGAGCTTACGGGCACAATCTTGAAGTGTACTTTTATATAGTTACTTAAAGTCCGTCTTAACAAACTTGGTTTGAATTAACTGAGTGCTATGATTTGTGTGAACTCTATTGCGGGATATAGCACGTAAGTGACGGTTTTATGGACTAACAGAGTTTGTAAACAAATTAAAAACTTATTTTTTCTTAAATTATATAACACTATAAGTTTTTGAAACTCAAGGTCGAATTCGAAGTCCTAATAAAATCTTTTTTTATTCTAAATGGCATACATACGATTTAGTAATTCATGTATTTATATTAGGGCAATAGACAGCTGTTTAAGTAAATTCCACGATATAGTCTATCCACGTTTGTTTTATCAAAGTTGCTTTCATTCTATGTCGTGATTATACTTCTGCGTTAGTCCTTAATTTTGCCCCATATCCATTGTAATTGTAAAACAAATATTATTGTTCTTAAGAAATGAGTACATATCACGACTGCTTGCATGGGCGATGTGCGACTCGCTATGGTGCATTAAAACACCAAAAGTTCACCAAGTCGCTAACGTAACCTAACGTAACGTAACGGCCATATCGGTCACCATGTCGCGATAGGTGTGTAAACCATGCAGTGATTGTAAAGCCTGCTTTTTGCACTAAGCATAAGGTAAAGTTTAGGGTATTATTCGTCAAAACTCCGAAGCTAAAAGGTATTTTAGACAACCGCACAATTTCCGGGTGTGACATTTTTTTAATTGACACAATCTGACCAAAGCTGCCAACTTTGCGGAAATTTATGGTGTGGAAAATATAACATTGTGTAAGGACTTGCACTGTTGAGATAGCGGCATTAGCGTGAATATAAATTATTCACAGGTAAGACCTCTGATACCGAAAAATGGTCCTTTAATCAAATCTAGTCCAGCTGATAAAAACTGCCAGTTACTACGTGGTTTGCGAATTATATCAATTTCCTTGGTTATAGATAGGTTCATTTTCAAATATAAATAGAATACACACTCTAAATATAAATAAATATAATTAAACTCAGTTAATGTTTTATAAATCAAGCATTTGAACACAGCCTTTAGAATTTAGATATATCATTACTCTCAAACCTCAATAAAAAGTCGCGAACATTTTCAAAAAAGGTTTCAAGAAATATCCTCAAGGCCTATTCATCTCAATAAAGGCCAAAGTTGAAATGACCTTTGGGTATATCAGTAAATATGATTTTGGCAACTTATGATATATTATTTCCACTTAACTCTGGATTCGCAATTTAGATTTTTATATTGGGAAACTTGTTAAAGTGCTGTTTCGTTCATTACATACATTTCTGTGAAATTGTGTTCACGCTGTAATGTAGACTACGTGAGCTATTTCGACATACAAAACCCATTAAAAGTATTTTAAAGAGAACAAACAATATATTGTAAATGAAGTTTGAAATTTACCGAAAAATATCTCTGTGTAATGTTGAAAATTTAATTTATCCCTCAAGCGCTTAAAACAATTACGTTAACTTCGTAACAAAGGCTTGTATAAACAAGAGTTGCGGGTCGGTAATTATAAGTAAACATCTAAACAATATCATCAAGAAATATTTTTGCAATGTCAATTGACATACTGAATCAGTTAATGGATAGTTCAGTTAATGGATAGTTAGTTTATAATCGTGCTAGAAAGATGAGAACGAACTATATTCTCAGAATTTATTGATTATATTATCACTTATACTTTTACTATATAATATAAGTCAATATAACTATGGGTTGATTATGGGAAGTGTAATTCCTTGCGTTTTTTGTTTTATGTGTGTTTATTCTAGTCTATTTTAGTGTATTTTTAATAATAAATATGAAGTTTTTCTATACTTTATGTATGCCGTTTGCGCCTCTTATAGAGATTGCATATTTGTTTGTGTATTCATTTTTTATCTTAACATGAACATAAACTCCACTCTCAAATAGTGTCGTCGTGATGTGCAGGATAGGCAAGGATGAAGTACTATTTCCATGCGAGCACTTGTAGTAGACTCGGGAGATGAGAATGGACGGCTTCAACCATGAACACTCAAGAGTGAACGACTGACTAAGACAGTAGATGAAGTTTTTGCAATTAGAATTTTTTAGTATTAAATTATATTTATCTGAGATATGTATGTTTATATACAAAGGCATGTCGTCGCTCCAAAATAAAATACGAAGTTAATAAACTCATGTAATTTTGTATCTTAAATGTTTATGTCTACAAGCAGAGTGTTCTTTTAACTGATTATGTAGCTAATTTAAAATAGCACGCGGTCAATGACCTTGTAAGTACTAGATTACATTCATTATAAATTAATCACTTCATTTGTTACGTAGCTTATATTATGCAACGGGCCACGAGCGACTCTCGTTGCTTCGCCAGTGGAAAAGAATCTTCAAAACAGTATGCGAAGACTGAACCAAGTGTTTTTTACGCTTTAACATTACAATTACGGAAACATTGCACACTTATTTAGCAATATATTTAAATGCGTATTGAGTCTGGCTTTAACCAAACAATACCTCGGATGTATCTGAAATAATGTACTTTTGAATTACGAGTTTATAAAAAACACGCTACTTTAAAACTATGAAATTGCTAGTCATGATGTATAAAATCAAATGTTAAATAGAATTTATAGTGTTGTAATTGTAAGTTTGGTGTGTGGTCTTGCAGCAAGGTCCTTTATTAATAAGAGGTATCGATTGACCCGATTTTTTTCGTCCTTCGCACAGTCCATTCAAGATAGAGCATTCCGAGAAAACAACGGTGCGGTTCAAAGTAAAAACTTTCATAAAAGCCAGCGCTATCAAGTTAATTGTGATTGTTTTCTTTTTCCACGCCTCGTGACGTCACCGTTGGTTGATTGCTGATATACGCCCGAATAGATGAAGTGCGGCGAACCGTTTAGATCGTACGATGATAAAGTGTACGATACGTACAATTTATTTTGGAAGCATATAGAAGATCTTGAAATAGTTGAGTGATTCGGCAATGACTGTTGGTTCTAAGTACTTGAACTCAAGTTGAAATACCTCATTAGGCCAAACTCTCTGCAAATATGCTCCTACAGTGTCTTCTTTAACAGTGTTTTCTTAAAGGGAAATACGAGTTTTATGGTATTGAATATCACTTCATATGAGGCGAGCAACACCTTTTTGTTATTACAAATTTATGGTATATGTACAATTATGTGTAATGTATAATAATACATAGCTATTACAAATATTTCGGGCAATCTTTAAAAAAAAAATTCTCCGTAAGAATTACCTTTTAATTCAAGGAATAAAAAAGTATAAGCTAATTCAGTTCTGCTGTTCCCGACATCTGCGATTATTATCTTACGACTATTACTTTTAGTCGTAACGTAAAAAGGCAGTGTAGACGTTTAATTTCCTCTACAAGAGCACATCAGGGAAGCAACATTTCGTGTCAGTCTAGTGCTATAAAGTATACGGGGTGTAGATATAAAATACGATTTTATAGAATTGGGTAGCGGCTTTTATTATTGTTACTATAATATAGTTGGGTGTTTAAACTTCAGAAATTTGACTAAAATAAATATATATATTGTATTCTTAACATTGTTCAGATTGGTATAAACAATATTTAAAAAGAAATAACCATTATTGTTGTATTATTTACGTTTTGATGCCATTTTAAAAATTACGTTAACATGGATTTAACTCTTACATGAAACTTTGTATACATGTTTTAAATTTTCTACGATTTTAAATTGACAGCTCAAGAAACTATCGCATGGCTTCAATCTGCTTTTGTTATGGAGTATGGACCATGCAAGAAAATGAACATCGAATGAAAAACTACATTTACTAGAAAATTTATTTTTAGTCTTACATAGTATTTTTCTCTTATTCATTCCGGTATCTTTCACTGTACCTCATATAGACTACAGGACTACTTTTGTATTGTGAAACGTAGACGTAGTTCGGTAATCAAGGCACTTTTTACCACTTCCAGCCGCGCACAACCGCTATGTGGAACCAGCTGCCAAAAGATGTATTTTCGAAAAAATATGACTTAGTGACCTTAAAAAAAAGCGTATGATCATCCGGCCGGCGACGCATTAGTGAGGCCTCTGGCTTTGAGAGTGGTCTCCTACCCGTTTGTCCTGTGTTTTATAAAAAAAGGTAACCACGGTTACAAGTCTTTACCTCAGGCTAAATGCGGTAACGAATACTACCTATTACAACTAGTCCACTGCCTGGCTGTTTGAATCTTTATTATCTTTATGACAACCTCGATAAAGTTATATGTTCATCCCCTGGTTCTGAACTACCTCCCAATATCTCCCAACATTTTCAGTCAAACAGGTACAGCCAAAAATAGTGATTGTTTGTCATAGATAAATGTACTTTTCAATTAAATATATTGCATTTTATAAGTTAGATTGTATATCAAAATGTAAATGTGATCATTAATTGAGGTATTTGGGCCAAGTTAAACACTCTGTATTGTTAACACAATATACGCCCCTATTTAGATCATACATTCTGATGCCATACATTTGACACAACACATTCCCGGTAATGAAGATAACAATGGGCCCATACATATGCCATATTAGTTAGCACCAGTTACTAATGACCAAATTTTGCAAAAAATAACCCCATTAATAAACACGTCATTTTATCTTTGGCTCTGTCGTCTGCGCTAGTTGGCTATAGTTGGGGCTGACTAAAACTGACTGAAATTAACGAACCATTTTCAGTCAGTTTTAAGCTCGTCGTACTTCGATCGAGCGTTGATTTATTAGCATTCAATGGCACCAGACGTAAAGGTATTAATTGTTTATACATTCACAACTTCATAGTTTATAGAGAATTTAAAAAAATATGGAACAACGACATGGCCTTATTTTTAAAAACGTACTCATAGGACCTTAGCGGACGAACCTGAAGTGTGAACATTGCTTCGTCTTGTCTCACCTTAAAGGCGAAACAGGTAGGAATGAGTGTGCAAGCGATATTTTAAAGACAAGGCTAAAAAACTAATCACAAGTAAAAGAACTCTAGACTATCCGTTCCTGATCTATTAGTATGCAACACACAAACGCATTATAAGCGTGCGGCGTATTGGAAACCCGTTATGGAAAGGTCTGCTTAAGCTCTTGACATTACCATGGAAATTTGTTTTTCGTGCTGTCGTTTTATGAGTCCAGATATAAGTTGCTCAGAGTGATACTAATATTTAATGAAATTCGTAAAAATATATACGGTTTATACATAGCAATTATTGGTAAAAAATAATAATAACACTGTTATAAAATATTAGTTCGAATTATTCTGACGTAATGTGTTTACGCTGTGAGATAGTTATATAAGTACAACTAGCTGATCCGGCAAACGTTGTTTTGCCATAAATGTCATTTCTAGCAATCATTTTTTTAGTTCAATAGAAATAATTATCAGCTTTAAGTGTGCGGGGATAATCAAAAGCCTTAAACAATTAAAATATGCCTTATTTAGGTTAATATATGATATGTTTGTCAGTTTACCATAGCAGTGCCATCTATTGATTATTTACTCAATTCAGTCCATAATTATCGACATCTGTTAGAATTTTTTGGAGTTAGATAATTGTGACTGTCAATTAATTATAGACAAATAATATGCAATAAAATAAAATTGCTACTATAATTAAAGATCTAAGTTATCCTATCTCTTAAGTTGGACCAGACTGCTCACGGTATGCCAATTTAATTTAAAATCTGTTAAATAGTTTAGGATTTCATCGCGGACAAACATCGTGACAGGAGATTTATATAAGTATATTAATATTAGAACGGTTAGGAATAGAGTATTGACTTACCGATATATACACATAATTAAAAGAAAGATATTTTCAGAAATGGAGTGTATGTGCGTGAGTAGATAACAATTAGTTAAAATAATGATCTTCTAACTTCATATTCTCAAATAAGATTTGAGCTAAATGTAATTAGATTAAAAAACAATTACTATTAGAATGAATGATATGTTACAAAAAAATAACGGCTAAGTTATCTTGTTTAAAAATATTTTATTAATTTGCTATGGCAACCTTGCTTTTGTTCTGATTGGATACCCATAAGTAAAAAAAATACGCGGTAACTATGCGTTATGTTGCTACGGTGAGTTAAAAAAGTTAGAACATTCTTTTGTTTCATGATGAAACAACGGTTAGAGATATAAAAATTCAATTTTACAAACAATTCAGCGTGGAAATCAATTTCACACTAAATAAAACGGCACTCTTTTACAGGCTCGCAGCCAAAGATGATGTATTGCTTTATCTTTCTAATCCTAATTCTGCTGGGAAACACTGTAAGTTATTCAATACATTATATTTTTAGTTATACAAGAAATTGCTCTCATCAATGAAGAAATGTGTACACCAACACAATTACTACAAAAAAAAAATATTTTTCTACAGTACTTTAAATAGCAGTGTTAATACTTTTACACTATTTAGTTCTTCACTTCTTTTACGCGGCTATCTCATACAAAAAATACCTTTACAGACATTATAAATCGTTAATGGAAATATATTATTTTCAGGAAACTAAAAGGAAACTTAAAACTAAAGGTATATTATACATGGGGTGCACTCTATCCGGAATGAATAGGAAAATATAAGTATTTAAAGAAAAACACTTAATAAATATTGAATTGCAAAAAAACATAAATCCGTTCATAAAGTGTTTTTCTTTAAATGAATAACAGTTATGTCAATAAAAGACAATATTAAATATAACTATTCTTCATTCGATTTCAAATTTGAAAACTTTTGTGCCACTTCTCCATGTTGATCCCATGAACGTGTTTAAACGATTTTCATCACCAGCCTCTCCATTGACCGCAATTGTTTCTTAATTTTTGAAAACGGAACAATGTCACAAGGCAGCAATCAAGACTCTTCGCAGTATGCGTAGGTCATAAGTTCTAAGTCATTTGTCTGTTTGGCAGAGTAGTATAGTTTACGTTTCCATTACTCAGTTCGTCAATATTTTCCGGCAAACCATTTAGCACTTTTACGGAACAACGATTCTGTAAGCATTTCCAGTTTTATAACCGAAGCAATCATCCGCTTGGACGCACTTTTCACGCGAGACGCTTCTGGTTGTTTTGGCTCGTCTTGAAACCCAAACACCCTTATGCTCTTTTACAGCTTTGTTTTGTGGTCGTAGCAGCAACCTTCGTTTCATCACCACTGTATCCACACTCTAATTTTACGTTTTGAGTCTTTGTTAAACTGTGTGAAATCTACTTCGAGCTTTCTTACGCCCAAATGTTTTTATAGGGTTGATTATTTTTGAGTCATGCCAATGGCTAAGTGGTAGATTATACTAGAATTCCTCTCTATGTAATTATACGGCGCCTATCATCGATGTTTTTTTGTTCACAGCGATGGACATGTGGTGGCGAGATTCTTTAACCAGATTGATACAGCCGCTCTTTCAAGAGCAAAGTTTAAGTTATAAGTGTTTGAAGAATTCAATCTGTAAACAGCTATAAATAGCCGTCTTGCGGAGTGTTTCACTGCCAAAAGCAAATTTAAGCAGAACAATACTGTGTTATAACCTTACACTAACAATCGTAGAAAATCATTTTCTCGAGGAAATTCATATTAATTTAGTAGTTTTTAAAATGGCCAAAGCAAAACCAAAATGTAAAAGCGATTGACAGATGAAACACTGCATTTAACAGCCAGAGTTCCATTTTCAAATACTGTAACTTTATATAAATATTGTTTATCTAAAAGCCAGCTACGGAAACTTTTCATGGGACCCACGTAGATCATAACGAACAAAATTCTTTGATGAACCACTGAAATCTAATACAATCTAAATAAGTATCAGTTTTGTCTTACGTTTTACTTTTTTTCTGTCATATTTTACGTTTCGACTAAGATATTATATTATTTTAAGGTCTGGATGAGTCGAAGCAATGTTTGGACGAGGTAGGTCAAAAATATACATTCACTCAGTTTGTTATAATGATTTTTTTTAGTTAAAATCGTAAGAATATATGCTTTATTTACTAACGATGCCGCGAAATGTTATTAAATGATTGTTTAAGTACAGTAGGCTGACAATATTAAGATAATGTTAAATACACCTTTTTAAGGGATTAAGTATAGTAATAGTTATGTCAATAAAAGACAACATTAGAATAGGAACATTTTTTTCAGGTTACCAATATGTAATTTTAAACAATATTAAATATTAATTTAATTATATCTTTATTTTAGTGTAACAGACCACATTGTAAGGCAGAAGTAAGTTTTTTCGTCATCTTCCAAAACAGTTATTGATTTTTTGTTGTATTACTTAAAAAGTGTCTAGTTGTATTGTCAAACGAAGGGTGCGAGTTGGGTTGATTATTGCATACAAGATTCATCATTTTATACGTACCTATTTACTTTGTTTCAGTGCCTAGGATTCCAAGGTCGTGCTTCGGTGGGTTGAATAAAACAA
The DNA here is from genome assembly GCA_963693355.1 of Pontia daplidice. Taxonomy (NCBI): domain Eukaryota; kingdom Metazoa; phylum Arthropoda; class Insecta; order Lepidoptera; family Pieridae; genus Pontia; species Pontia daplidice. Next base: position 18,111 of record CAVNZL010000087.1, read on the forward strand.
ATTACAGAATAAAAATATCATAAAATGTAGTTTCAGTTCATTACTTATTTTATCAAAATATCTATCTATCGTATCAGTTACGTTAAGGAATTAAAATCACGTGTCCGTCTGGTTCTAAGCACTTTCTGCCCTCGATTCAGCTGTTCATTAGATATAAATAGTGTAATTAACGCAACCTTGTTGTATATTTACATAGTATTCCTATGTTTTATTTCGAATCGTGATTTCAGTGCCATGGGCTGTTTTGTTCAGCTAGGGTGAGAATTAAATCATATATTAATATAATAGATAAAAAAGCTGATTTTGTTTCACATAATACGTTCGTAAAACCATTTGTCTTCTAAAAGCAATGCTTTAAAGAACTAATTTGTTCTTAAATCTGCGTAAGTATATTTTTTATAGATTTGTAGATCGTATCCAATGTCTATTCATGTTTATGTCAACTTATAGTATTATTACACACCTGATTATCAATGCTTAAAATTAAATTAATTTAATCATAATATTTTCCAACTTTTTCACCAACTCCTAAGAACCTAAAAGAAGAGTTCTAATATTTTTTTATTTAACGCATCCTTTTCAAACTTTCCAGACAAGGGGCGAGAGCTCGAAAGCATTGGTAAATAGCTTTTTAAAATTTAATTGTAGCGATTTGCGAACTAAAGAGTGGCGGTCTCATTCACAAATCTAGGCATTCTTTAGGGTATTAATGATTGAGTTATGTTTATGTATTTATAACATTACATCATAACTGAAGCTTTAATTGTACTAACACACAAGCCCTTTCAAACAAACAAACTCTTCATCTTAATAACATGTATAGATTTAGTTAATTTAAATTATTTATTTATTATTAGGAAGACAAAGAGTTAGGTGGAATTAAATAAACAATTAAAACAATGGATATCTCCTAATTGTTTTACAAGTAATGCTACAATATGCTGTGTGTCCTTTTATGTCTCCAGGCACATACTGTTATACACATAACATGGATAAAAATTCAGTCAACCGAACAAAAGAGTAGTTGACACTCTATGTACAAAACGTATAACATATAGCCATTGATAAATCAATAGAAAAATATTTTTTCAATTTCCATGTGTAAGACTAGTATCTAATGCTTTAATCTGTTCACCACAATATTTTCAGTGCGACGGCGGAAACTGCAAAGCTCTGGTAAGCCATTATGCACCTAATAACAAAACATTTATCGACGATTTCTGTTCAATTTTGCATGACACAATTCCTCTTTGGTAACTAAAGACATAAAGTGTAAGCAGGATTTTTGCTATTGTATAATAAACAAATGTAACACCATTTTACCCTTGAGTTAAATATTAATTCTAGTAATGGTGCTTTAGTATATCGAATTTGTATAGACATTATCGTCATACCAACAGATTTAGTAAACATTTATCAATTTTCAGTGCTTTGAGAAGAAATGTAATTCTGAGGTATGTCCACAAATTATATCCGCATAATGGACTTTTGCAAGCGACAGCGACGTATAATGAAAACGTTTAAGAACTGAAACTCTTATATCACTTATTGTGGCGTATAATATAATTATTAATAATTATGAGTATCTCCATATTTTTGGTCAAAGCCATAATCTTATTGAATTTCAGTGCAGCGGCGGCATGTGTAGATCTAGTGTAAGTATAATATTCAATCCATTACAATTCATTCATCTCAGTTCTATTGCGAACTAAAATTCGAGCCAATCGTATTTCTATGCATGGAACAGGTGCATTTCCATTCTGTTTAAAACGGTCATGAGAGAACAAAAGACGTTACGCTGACGTGTTCTGTTTTGTGATTGGTCAATGAAGAGACAAGAGATGCTGTGCTATAAAAAGCTTCAGAACAATCTGCATTTGTAAATTCACCTTGATGCTAGGAATCTAATGTACCATAGTTATTTTTTATTATATATTTTGCAAAGCGAAATAATCTTTGTTATCTAATTAAACTTTTTTATGAATATACCTTTAATTATAAAAATCAAATTACTTATCTATCAGTTGTGTGTTACTAAAAGAACTCTCACACTATTAATTATTAAAAATTCTTTTAATTGCAGTTTCTAATAAACAGTTTTACGTTCTGCATTGTATTGATTAATTTATTCTTACATTTCAACCAAGGCGATATTAAGACTACGTTTTGTGAATGCAGCAGAATAAAAACAAGTATATCGCTTCGTTAGTATTTTTCCAATTGAATGTTGTATTAATTGCGGAAATTTGATTTTCAGTGCGATGGCGATGATTGCAAATCAACGGTAATGTCATGATACAAAATAAATTCTTTAAAGAGAAACACTTTATTAACGGATTTCAGTTATGTATTTTTGCACAATTTATATATTTACATTATTAAAAAAAAAACCGACGTTTCGCGTACTTTACAGCTTGCGTGGTCACGGTAGACTGAAGACAAAAGCTGTTAATTGTCAAAATAAGTGTCACAGTTGCAGAGAGGTTGTGTGTTATCTGTATTTATTGCCCCGGAGTGAGTATCGACTAAAACCGGAACGATTTTTACAAAACTGTCCATTTTCCCGGATTGTTTTTCACGAGACTTTAGTTTAGATATAATTGGATCCCACGTGTTTGATATTTTAAACCGTCTTCTCAATGGCAATAAGGGTGGTTTTGATTTCAATTGCTTCTCGTACCAAGATTGGGAAGAATCTAAAAAAGACAATATTAAATAAATTCTTTATCTTAGATAAGCCTCTATAGCCATTGGCGTTTTTCTTAGTGTCACCAGATTGATGAGAATAAATATCAAATAAAAGTCATAAAATTTTCCATATATACGAGTTTAAGCCTTTTTAGTCGTTCATTAGGAAATACTACTTTGAGTACTTAATTCAAGAATTTGAAACTTAAATATGTGAATATATCAGTTATGCAAAAGGAAACTGTAACCGAATTAACAATTTACTCAGCCGCAACCCTATATCGCGTTAGGCGTCAAATGATGGAATAGAATATAAGTTAGGTTGAACGTGAATTTTGTACTACAACAAGTTGTGCTACAAGGCTCCTCCTTTCCACTTTTATCGTTTAGTATTGTAATTTTATATTTAATTTAAGAAATATATTTTTTTATTATACTTAGAAAAAATCATTATTTTTTCTTTATGTAATGCGTGCGATTTTTCGTGTATACTCGTACACGAAAAATTTCGTGTATACTAGTAGAGAGGATCGAACTTTACTTATATTTTAAAATATACCAAAGGTTTATTTTTTTGGTCAGGAATGATTTCACTATCATACAATTGAATGGACTCAACATTTTTTCAACATAATATTTATAATATAATATTTTTTTATTATAAAGATGTATAAAACCGAGGGAATATGGTCGCAACAACTCTCTTTGAGACGATGCGACTCTATCCCAATAGTGCTCCTCCCAAATACTACGCTTATCACACTTATATTAACACAAATATTCGTAGCCAGCTAATGTAATCCCAGCGTTATAATCATCATATTTTCATTGCTTTTTTAGACAAAGAAGTTGCTAGTCCATGATATTCCATAAAAATTAACGATATTGGTTTCAGTGTTCAGGTGGTGCTTGTGTGACAAAAGTAAGGATGTTATAGATTAATCATTAGTTGTTTTTAACCATTGTGTTTTAAGTATATTATTCGGCTTCTTTTTAATTATCCGTTATTTATTTTACTTATTCTTTTATTTATTTTATAGAACTGTTTTGTGTTTTGATAATGTGTATGTTATATTTCGATAATGTATAATTTTATGTTTTGTTTATGTAAATAATGTTGAACGTTTATTAGAGAATTTAGTTTGTCATTAGACTTCAAATTAAAGGTTATTAAATTTTGACTACGAATCTTCAGACAAAAATATGTTACTTAACATTATTTATTTTTTTAAGCGATTTATTCGAAACTGATTTAATAATTATTTAATACTTTTAGTGCGAAGGTAACCTATGTCACTCAAAGGTAGGTTTTTTTGAAATCTTTAAAAATGTAATGAGTTTATTTAACTTACTCTAAGCTAACTTATTCTATGAATGCAGTGCGCCTGCAAATGGTTAGACTTATAACAGTCTCACTTAAACCAAAGTATATACATTATACATATCTGTCTTTGAAATGAAAAATCATCAACTTTAATAAGTAATATTTTTAGCATTCCATGTTTCTTTGATTTTAATCCAACATAGGTAGTTTCGTGACACGCACCGATCTTTGAATCTCAATTACTGACCTCACAAAAGCTCATTAAAGTTAATTTAAGTTAATTGTATATCGTAAGTGTAATAACGTTTGTAAAAATAATAATCATGTTTTATTAATTACAGTGCGAAGATGGTTTCTGTGCATCTAATGTATGTTTTTTACGTCATCATCGTTTACTAAATTGTACTCGAACTTTAAACATAATTTCTTTCATAGACAAAAGGCGATAACTCTATTTCTGGGGTAAGCATTAAAATTTTAATAATAGTCTGTGTAAAGAGTTGATCACGATTTCATTGCGATTTTTTGCGAAAAAGATTTTTTCATCGTCGAAAATTAAGGTCGTTACAAAACGGGATTAATACTTTAAGAAAGTTTACCTCTTGCTTATATTGTATATTTTTGGTGCATATGGTTTATTGTCTGTGTTGATTGTCGCATAAAACGTCGCATTTCACACAAATAACTTTATCGTAATCACTTCACTTGTAATTCTCAAAAAAACGCCCCATACCCAATCACTGCATTCAAGGTTACCACACTGGTCCGTTGTTCAAGATCCACTGGCTTGCTGATTTGTGCTCGTTATTTTTAAAGAGCCTGTTGGTGATGACAACTCAACAACTGGGGGGGAGTGAGGTTTAGTTGTTAGGCGGTAGACTATAGAAACAGATTACCGAATATTGGCTATGGAAATGACATAATCTGTAACATTTGTCATATAGGAATTTTCTCTAACCAAATCTATTGATTTAACTACGTCAAAGATTGATTGATAACCTCTCTAACGACGAAGCATTTGATGACGACGCCATTTTGGCTAGAGTATTTGAGCGGAAACTTTTTCATGAAAAAAAAAATAGAAATAGGCTCACCTGATGTTAAGTGATATCCATGCAAGACATGGTGAGCTCACAAATGCGTCGTCGGCCTTTCCGATACGCTTTTTCGTATTTGCTCGGAAATACCATCATATAATCAAGTTTTAACAGACATGATTTATTCCCATTTTTAACATGAATATGGTTTGAATGGTATTTAAAAATGAATGGTTTTGCAGAATTATTGAAAAATGAAAAATTTCATTCATATCACTTTGACGTCTGTCGTTCCACAACAGAGCGGTTTTTAAGGCAATTTTTGTCGCGTAGCACTTTACCTGCTCGTTTGCTACCTGTTTCATAAAATATATATAAATATATATATATTTCTAAATTATTTAAAACATGTAAATACCATCACCGTTAAACGATTAATCGCGAAATACTGAATTATATTTTCATACGAAATAGTTTCATATAATATTTAACAGTTCAATATAATATTTTATTATTATTAACGTCTATCAACCTTACCTATTACACTTGCAATTTATGTTACAATAATACTGAAATTTCACAAAAACAGTTAACATCGACATCACGTATTCGTTGTCATGTTTACTCGTAATTGCAATGACACGATCGCATTTATCCAAGTGAAAATGAAAGTGTCGAAATTCACTTTCCGATAGTGAAGTCGAAATATAAGCGGTTGTGATTTAAAAAATGCGATTCTCAGGTTCTTTTTAAGAAATATAAGACATTTTGTTGTTATATGTTTTATAATTACAAAACGCACGCAAAAAGTAGCTGTATGTATATATATCTTATATCTATATCTTATATCTATACTTATATCTTATATATAAAATTCTCGTGTCACGGGTTTCGAACTTAAACTCTCCGAAACGGCTCGATCGATTCTCATGAAATTTGTGAGCGTATTGAGTAGGTCTGAGAATCGGCCAACATCTATTTTTCATCCCCCTAAATGTTAAGGGTCCAAGTCCACCCCTAATGTTTTTAGTTTCTATTTTTTTTATGATATAACATACAAAAATACATACAATCCTAAATTTTCACCCTTCTACAAAAATTGAAAATTGAAATCACATGTATGGCAGAACAACGTTTGCTGGATCAGCTAGTATATTATATAATATTATGACAAGAGTATTATTAAATGTGTGCGAGATAAAACAAATGATAATTACTAATAATTGTATTTACTATTATTTCACAGTGCAAAGGTGGTAATTGCAAGGCTATAGTAAGTAACTGTACTCTGTCTCCGATTTTTATTTAATTTTCATTGATATGTAACAAACTGTCAAAATTTAGTAAATAATCTAAAAACTGCTATTAAAAACGCCATTTTATAATTATTAAGTCTATATTTCGTAAAAACTTATCAATGAATATGTAAAATAAAAATACATTGTCTATAATTTATAAATATCTGCTGTCAAATATCAAGTAAGTAGGAAAGAATTTGACAGCGAACTATTCTGGGATGCGCTGCCTGAACCGCTAGAGTTACACACAATATGTAATGTAAGGAGGTGTTACCTTAAAAAGCCCTACAAATAAGGCCACCACAACAGTGTGAGAATTTATTATGATTAGTAGTAAATAATAGAAAATAGATATTTTAAATGTTTCGATGTTATATATATTTGATTATATTAGATATTTTACCAAACTACATATATTTATGGCGTATACGGGTCTCTTTATCAACATTGAACATCTAATATTAAAAAGTAGGACGTGTCCTGCAACTTTCTCAAGTGTTACAATCAGGAGCTTCGTTTGCGTTTTGTTTCATTGAATTATATAATGTTAATATTGTCTTTTATTAACATAACTGTTACTCATTTAAAGAAAAACACTTTATTAACGCATTTAATTTCTGTATTTTTGCAAAAATTTAAATATTTTATTATATATTTATTATTATTGTTGTAATCTTAATTGCGTGCGTACGTTGTAAAGCACGCGAAACGTCGGAAAATTTTTAAATACAGGAGCCCATATTATATAATATATTTAAACTCTGTAACTTGACTGAGTTGTTTAGCGATTAAAATCTCTTAAACTCCACTTTAATTCATCACACTTTTTTTTAATTTTAGTGTAAGGGGAGCAATTGTAATGCTAAGGTTTGTATTTTCGTGATATACTATGGGTTCAGCGATAAATAGATAGATAGCCAATTAGTAATATTTTATCAGGAAGTTAAATTTTCCTGATAGACTTGAAATATTGGAAGAATGTCATAATTACAGAGAAAGAGACAATGCACTGCTATGGTAAACCGACAACCGAGTAATATAAATATTAATTTTTTAACCTAAATAAAAACAATTTATATTATAAAAATATCCCCGCATACTTTAAGCTGATAATAATTTCTATTAACTAAAAAAAATTTTGTTAAAAAACACATTTATGGCAAAACAACGTTTGTCGGATCAGCTAGTGTCTAATATACTTATATCATTATTATCAGTTATACATAGCTTCAGGTATCCTGTATGGAAGCCTCGTATGTTATTAAAAAAAGCTTTCTTGGATTGTATTTTTTTGTACATAAACTCGAATTTTCAGTGTACGGGAATGTTCTGCACAGCGAAGGTGATTTTCCATTTCTATATCCTATTCACATTATTTTAAACAAAAGCTATTATACAATAAATTATTTTTAGTGTTTTGGCATCAATTGCAGAGCATCTGTAAGCATCTGTTTTGATATTTTACATTGTATTGTACTATTAGGGAAATAAGTCCTTATAGGGCGAATTGCCAGTGTTGGAGATGTTGAAAGATATAAACTGTTAAATTGATATACTGTTATATTACTGAATACTGTTAAATACTGTTATTGAGTCTGTTTGCGCGTCGCGTGTTACTTTTATTATGATATGTTGCAGACTGACTGAATCTTAAAACTAACTCTTAATATTAATTCTCAGCGGCCGCTGAGTCAGCTGTTCGGTGTTGAATACCCGAACAGTCCTTTTGCAGTTTGCACCTAATCTCATTAGGGAAAGATATAGTTAAACCTGGTTAATGTTAAGCATATATAAAACGGTTTAGGTCCAAAAATACATCAATGACGTATGATATGGCAACTCTATAAAAGAAAATTCTAAAAATGCGATACCATATCGTGTCGTCATATTACGAATTACATCAATTACGTCAAATATCCGACGTAGTTGTGGATCATAAATAGTTTTCTTCACAGTGCGATGGGTTCGACTGCATCCACAAGTCTCACAGCTCATCTAAGGCCGGGAGCATCATGAAGCTGGACCTATTAGTCGAAGTTAACCAATAAATCAAAACAGTCTACCTAATTGAATTTTGATTTAAACTTGACGACGCCGAAACAATGGAGGTTGTTCGTTTTTAAGAACTAGATATATTTTACGATGAGTCGGAGTATGTGTTTCAAACACAAACCAGAGATAAATACTTTAAAAAGCAGAAGTGTTATCCAAATTAAAAATAATCTAAATAACTAACCATAATTATAATATTTTGGGATGAATTTGGATATTTAATAACAAACGTTAACTTTCGAACAACAAAATAATATACCAGAAATATAAGTACATATATAAGAAACGAACTCACAGTATGCAGTTACAAAAAAGAAAACAATAGACCAATATACAAGCAGTACTCCGCGAAAAAGCCACAACCACTCGACGCACGTTTCGCTCCGACACCGGAGCATCATCAGGAGATATTGCCTCTACGAACAGCGTTCGATGATGATGATGAACAGCTACAGAGCGATTGTATTTGCCATAGTCAAATCTTTTTATTTAAATTAAATTAAACTAAATATTAACCTGAATTAATATTTAACTGATTGTTCAATTTGTATTCGAAACAAGTGATTACATTAAATGTAATTTATTTAAAAAAATAAAAATTATTCAACAGATTTAGTAAAAAAATATGATTGGGTCCTCAATTATTTTTTAATTCGCCATAAAAAGTATCATTACATCATATTAAGAGACATGATGACACAACGCAAATTTTCACTTTGGTTCTAGAACACAATATCTAGATCGAGTTCTGAAAGTTGAACTGCACAACGCTTGATTATTCAGAACTTAAGGCACGATCGTTTATTCATTAGTTATAAGGGCAGTTATACACATAGCGTTCTGTTTCTTTTCCTTTCTGATTTCTAATACACGCAAGCACCACCTAGTGGGCATGCACAGAAATTGAAAAGCTTTCACCAATCCTATGCTTCCGTTAAATAACGAATTTCGTGAAGGTATATCTACAAGAACATTGAAAATTGCCAGCCAAATGAGAGGTACCCTCATAAGAAGTACTTACTTCAGGAATTATACCTTATCTAAATGGATCTGGATTTTTAAGCATATAATTTATACAGTGTTATACGTTCAGTTTAAACATTGTATAGTTAAATTGTCAATTAGGTGAAAACAGTAATTCTTTTTCTTCTGAATAAAATACCGAATTACCGAAAAAATTAAAACTGAGTAATCGGAATCGAAAAAAATAAATCATCTTTAAATCTATCGTTAGGTATATGATCTACCCAAGTATGAGTTTGGAAATTTCATGTCGAGGTTAAGATTTCAACTTATTCTCTTTAAATTAAAACGAAATTAACTTCCTCCTTTTCCGAAATTTATTAGTTAATTTTAAAGAAAATTTACTACCACTTATAATAAAAAATATTAACAACATAACATTTTGTGAAATAAATATACATTTGAATAAGATGTATGACAATCGAATGGTTAACTTTCAAAGATTACGAGACATAGGACTCGAGGGAACAATGTCTTTGAATCAATAAACCAGTGACATCAAATACAAACATCTCATGAAAATAGAAAAGTATAATTTCAGCGGGATTCAGACAGCATTTGTTTTCTAAGTTAACAGGTAAGTGCTGTCACCATCAATCTTGCTGCTACCTCGATTTGTTTTAGTTTTATGGGCACATTTCCTAATGTTTCGCTTCGTAAATATGTTATCTTTTTAAGAATAGTACTCGTATATAACAATGATGAAACAAAAAGCAAACTCTTTACAAAACTCTTTTAAAAACATATCGGTTTAAATCATTCAAACCGATGCTATATTATATGTCATTAAACTTCGGTTATTATTAATAATTTTAAGACATAATACCGGTAATTCTCATCTAAGCTATTTCATATATTATATCATATATATTGGATTATGTGTGTAATACAATTATTGAAATTCTAAAACACGCAGACTAGCCAAAGCGCGAAAAAGACAAACTACGAAATTTGTGATTGTCATTTATTTTGATCTTTTGGCACTTAACGCACGAACGTGCGTGCGCGTATAGTTGCTGTGGCTTCATATTATTGTTTGTTTATATTAGTTTAATAATATTAATATTCCAGATGATATTGGATAAATGGATACAAATGTGTACTTTGGGAAATGTAATATAAAATATAGCAGTATTAGATCATTTCACTCAGTCTGAGTTTATCATTGGAACATTCAAATTTTGTATTACAAGTAATGATAACCAGCATGATATCTATGACCTCGAAGTTAAATTAATTATTCGCTCGAACAATATGTTATTACTAGAAAGATAAATCCAGACAGGCTATCTCATTAACTAGACTCGCCTTATACGTACTGTCAGCAAATAAATAAAATAATTTAAATAAATCCTGTATGTTAATATGTATGCAGCCAGTTTGTTTTTGATGGTGAAGTATTCGTAAAACGCATTACCTTAATGTATTTGTTTGTGTATTGTTTTTTCTAGTCAACGTTTTTGATCTATTTAAAGATTTTAGCGAAAAGTAAGAAGACAGTTATTGTAGCAACACACGACGCTAGCACAAGAAGCATCATGCATTAATAAAGGAAGAAACTCTAATAGACTAATCTACCAGCAATACTCCGCCAAAAAACTTTACGAGTTTTTTTATAAGAATTTTGTACTATGGACTTTTTTTATCAGTTTCGCCTAATTAATTACATTAATGTGTTGAATGCCCACACATTTTTCACAAAAGCTGGATGGTGAACTGGTCGAACCATGACTCTCCGTAACTCAGTCCTCAGAAGTTGGATTTACAACAATGGCTCAAATATAACAAAAATACTTTTTTTGTCTTTGTATTTGTAGTGGAGGTACAGATTGGTGCAATGGTCCATCAAACTGAGGGTTTACGTCCCATCCGGTCTTGGTATGATGATTGAAGGCTTTAAACGTATTTATAAAATAATATGTACTTACCAATGGGTAGGTTATACTACCCTGCGTGAAAAATGATTATTGTAAAATAAGACATAATTAAATTCCATTATTACTTTTCAGTTCACCGGAAAGACATTAAATGGATGGAATTGATTTGTTATTTGAAAAGAAACGAATATCGATATCGATATAATTTTAATATTCAAATTTGCTAACCCGATTCGCAACCGCAACGCCGAGCCGTACGGACGTGTCCTGAGGTCCTCACAGTGAATCAATATTTATTTATTTTTATCAATTTTTTCAACTTAGTAAAATCGTGGAAAATAGTCTGCGTGGAGTATTCCAGTAGTGTTATATATATTTACGATTCGCCTTTTTGGAGACGAATCGTTTGGTGCCCTTCGTTCTTCTGAGGAGTGAGAGATTCTCAAGTTATCTCAAAATTAAAGTGCTAAGAAGTGTTTTCTACGCCCGGAGCAGAGTTGAAGATTCAAGTTTCACCAGGACTGTCTAGATTTACAAGCAAAGTAATTAATTTATTAATATTTATATTTTGTTTAGTAACGTAACTTCATGTGCATTTTCTTAACGCGAAATTAGAGTTCTTATTACTAACGTAAATTCATATGCATTTTTTCTTGATAAAAACAAAAACATAAATACACATTTCTTTGATAATATAAATACAAATCCCCCGACTTCGAGACAGCAGGTTTTCCTCTCTTAATTTCTGTGCTATTTTCGCGAAACAGTTAGAGTGACCTATGGTCATTTTTTTTTTTTTCTCATAAAATTTAGTCTCTGCTTATTATTATTTTTACTTTAATATTTGGGTTATTTTTCGAGATATATAATTGAGCAAGCCCTTCATATCTCTTCTTTCTAACATTAAAAGCAACAACAGGCTCATATATATATATATATTTTTTTTTATCAGGCTTTTCTGAAAGAAACTCAATTTAAATATCTTTGTCTTAAAACAGATCCCGGTTCTATATAATTCTTTCCTTACGGAAATTCAAATCTCTAAATTCAAATCCTTAAACTTCAAATTTTTTATATCATAAAATAAGTTCAAATCTTTAAATTTCAAAACCTTTGTATAACTTAAAATAATCTCGTGGTAAATTTTCTTAATACACCCGCCGCTATATTCCAACCCATTATTTGGTAAACCTATTTTAAACAAATAATCCATAAAACTGCAGCTGCAGGGACCAATTACCAGAAACCGGCCATAAAATTAATCCCATAACAAAACAATAAAACACCCGCCGCTAAATTCCTATCCATTGTTCAGAATATCTATTTCTCTAAACTCCACAGCTGCAGGTACCGATTACCTGATAAACTACACGTGCAAAAAATAGTGCAATAAAACACCCGCCGCCAAATTCTAATCGTTTTCGCGAACACTCGGCAATAGAAAAAAATGCTTAGATCACCAACGCAAGCCAAAACCAAACAGCCCATTGCGATACCGACATTTTCCCCGATACTAGACGACATGGACCCCATTCAGGAAGCACTGGCTTGGATCAGTAGGGCTTTGGAGGCAACCGGTGCCCCAAGAAATCTAAAAACAGAGATCAAAACAATTATTACTACATCCCTCGACAACGTTAGCCATATAATTCAAAACAAACTTACAATAGCAGACAAATCAAACACCCCTATCCAAACAACTCACAGCACTACATTCACCATTTGCGACCCTCCCTGCACTCCTCCTCCTCATCCAACCGTAGAACAGTTAAAAACCACGAACGAAACACTTCAGAAACACTCAGCACTCTTGGAAGAGAGTACCAAGACAATTAACAAACTCATGGACGCGCTGAACAAAACCCAAGCACAGCCTACTCATATTCCAGCAAATCCCTCACACCCCGAAACCCTCAATAACCCCAAAACCTCATACGCCACTATCGCGGCTGCCGCTAAAAAGGGCCCTTCTCTGATCCTCAGCGGAACGCACGAGGAAATGTCGCCGGAAATATTAATTAAAACAGTCAGGAAAAACGTAAATTTCAGAGAGGGTGGATACGCTCCTCTTAAAATAACACCTTTATCTCAAGGCAAAGTGCGGTTCACTCTCGAAAACGACCAAAATAAAAAACATATGCTCACCTCACTCACCAATAATAAAAACGCCAAAATACACGTAGAAGAGGAACGTAGGATTGACCCATTAATACATCTAAAAGGCATCGATAAAACCATTCCCGATTCAGAGTTGATACAAATTATCAAAGATCAAAACTACACACTTAACAACGAAGAGTTCAAACTTAAATTCCTTAGGAAAAATCGAAACGAAAACTTATACAATGTCGTGATTAGTACATCTCCGACCGCGTGGAGGAAATTTCTAGAAATAGGTCGTATCTCTATATCGTATCAGAGAGTTCACTGCGAGAACTTTTCTCCCTTCATACAATGCCGCAATTGTCAAGGTTTCGGACACACTAAAACCCGATGCCCAGCGTTAGAATCAACCTGCGCCAAATGTGCACAAACTCACCCCACAAACGAATGCGATCAGCCAGAAAACAATAAACTGTGCTGCATCAACTGCAGTGAACAAAATAAAAACCACAAAAACCAAACCAAAACCAACCATAGAGCTGACAGTCCTGACTGCCCAAAAGTTAAGGCTATGCGCGCCAGAATCGAGGCAAAAATCAATTATTAAACTAGTCCTTTCACACTAAATAGACAACAATTCAATCCATTCAAATATCCTCATAACAACAACATGCACCCAGCAGTAAAACCATCACAACCTCTAAACAACAATTTCAACGGCACACGAAAAAATTAATTCAACATACATCTTATATTCGTGAAAATTTATTCATATTACTTACCATAATCAACGCTAAAACTTTTGCTAATTACTCCTAACAAAAACGACTTCCAATATTTTATTACCACACCTGCAGACACCGCGTATCTAAAACAGCCACAAATTAAACTCTAAACAAACAAGTTATTCTAACAAACAAGATCCCGGAAAATGCTTAACAACGCTAATTACCCCTAACAAAAACACAATCCAAATTTAATCGCCGCAACTGCAGACACCACGCATCTAAAATACACAAAATAGAACTTCATTGAAATAAAACGAATAACCAACACACTCGGCAAATTAAACAAATAAGTAAACAAACCCAAACAATCCACCGCTCTACGTACATCTACGTACAAACTCTACGAGTACAGATCAATCAGTCAAATCTGTAACCAATCAATAAATCCCCAAGCAGCCACACCACTTCTCACTCTCAGATTTATTATTGTAAAGAAACTGCACATGACAGCAACATTAGTCTCACTATTTTTAGTTATACAATCCGTCGAAACATTGTCCTCCACTAAGCCGCTGGGCAGGCCAAAATATTGTTCAAATTAAAGCGATTAATTCATGCGAACTTCGTAAATTGTATTCATCAATTTTTCATAATCAGAGTCAACCTCAAACCATTGCACTAAGACAACTCCTATCTTTAACGACACGAACTTCGCAAAGGATAATCATTTAATTTTTCACTTCTATAAATTGTTCCAAAATGATCATTTAAGATAACTGCAGATGTCACTTAAAGGTTTAAATTAATTTCAGCAACTCAAACGAACTTCGTAAATAATAGCCATTAACTTAAATACATTTCTTTGGGGCATCTTCACATGCCTACTAACCACTCGGGCCGATATTACTTACGAAATTCATACACAAGAGTAATTTTTTTGCATCTCTCAAAAATTGGGGCATCTGCGCATGCCGTCAGTACCCTAAATTTATATCATTATCTCACACGAACTTCTTAAATAATATTCACTCATCTTTCACGTTCAGAAATCTTCCTCCAGTTCTTCACTAAAATGCATCAGCGCACGCCTACCAAATCTTCAAATAAAATAAAATATTATTACGAAGTTCGTAAACCAATGTCATTCAATATGTATATACCATATTCTTAAAAACTTCACAAGAAATAATACTGTAAACTAGTTCATTAATTCACGAACTACGTGAACAATAAACATGTAAATCTCTCATAACATAAGACTTTGTTTGTAAATTTATATATTTATTCAGGCATCTGCGTATGCCTCCAAAAGGTAAATATTAAGTAATATAATTAACACCCACGAGCTTCATAAATTATAATCATCGAAACTCCCTCGATCAAAACTTAGTCTCCAGTGTTTAGCAATACATCAGCGCATTTCAACATAAAGATCCAATTATAGATAATTATTAATATGAAGCTCGCAAACAAAAATTCTTTACTCGGGACATCTGCGAATGTCACCAAAGGGCTCGACTTAGATTATCCATTTTTTTTTATTATTATTATGTCACAAATACAGCCACATTTCATGCCCAACAGCTTGCTAATTTCCGTTTAAAAAATGCAATATTAGTCAACTAACAAACATAAGCTTAAAAACATGTTATACAAATCAATGTAAAACTGTTCCCAGATAATGTATACTTTTACCATTGTTAGCCAAATCAAATTATCATAGTCAAATTGTCATCCTTTTAAGTTTATATAACTGAGCAACATTGTAATATACCTATAATTACTGCGACTCCTAGGTTAAGAAACTTTCTTGTAAACCATGTAATTATTAGTTATCCACTCATAAGAGACAAAGGAAAATAAGATTGGTATCAAATAGCCGCTTATTCCTCTGCCTCTTCCATAAACTCCGTGTAACATTAACTCTGTATTATAAACAAGGCAAAAAAAAAAAAAAAAAAAAAAAAAAAAAAAAATTTGCTAACCCTACCAAAGTGCTATGAATGGTTATTAATTAGCAATCAGTTCTTAGAGAACTGATCGTGGTCAAACACGCACAAAATAGCAATGCTACTGATGATATTCATTTGTTTTACGGGTATCAATGGACAGAGAAACAATTTCTTTAATGAAAAGGATTTAGTAAGTTAATTATATGTTATTCTTAATTTTTTTCTATTAACGAATGTCCGAACATTTTCACATTACGTAAATTCCAAACAGGTTACGAAATAAATTTTATTGAATATGTTTATTATCTCCCTAACAAAATGGTTTTGCTTTATTTCCTTTAGACAAATGTTTTTC
The DNA here is from genome assembly GCA_963693355.1 of Pontia daplidice. Lineage (NCBI taxonomy): Eukaryota > Metazoa > Arthropoda > Insecta > Lepidoptera > Pieridae > Pontia > Pontia daplidice. The sequence continues at coordinate 34,548 of CAVNZL010000087.1, forward strand.
TAAGCTAATCTCTGGATTCCCGTGCTGCGAGTGTTTTAATAAAAATGTAAAAGTATGACTGCTGCTAGTATTATAAATTATAATATTAAATTCAATTTGTTTAAGGATTATCCGTTTGGCAATTATCCAGGTGCTCCTTGGGATAAACAACCTTTTAGTCAAAGGATGAAGGTTAGTAATAATAAAATTTATTCGTAGTAAATTTGGACAACATTTTTTAGTTTTTCATTTATTTAGTTTGGCTCATGGATGTGTTGCCTAAAATTTTACAAACCTTTCCCGCTTGCTTGAGTTTCAGCCTTAATTAAAAACTAAAAATTACTTTCTATTCAATATGAATACGTACATGTTTCGAATATATATAATTATTAAAATATTTCTGTCATATTATGTAACATTAAATTGGCATGCTTTTAACTTCAGCACTATTTCCTCTTTCTGTCAAATTGTGTTTATACCATGATAAAAAGGCTTGACTACCTAAAAGGATATTAACTTATGATTTAATGAATACATATTATTCCTTGTCTGCCATAGCCGGATATGGAAGCTCAGGTAATTAATATTCTATTATCTCTAAATGATTTTAAACGATATTTGACAAATACTGTTTTTGTGATGTTTAGAATAATTACAGACCACGTATGCCACCGCCAGTAAGTTTTCAAATATTTTTAATATTTAAACTAACAAGCAAGTCAGAAAATTGTAATAATAATATTATTTTAAATAGGACTTCAACAATCGTCTATATGAACCTCGGGTATGTTAGTACGTAATTTGTAATAATTACCAGAGATAAGATATATTTATTAATCGTATCGTATCATCGTGTCGTCGTACTATGTTAGTATGAGAAGCGAATTAAAAATTCGAATTTGAATCAAAGTAAGCTTTAATTCAATGTAACTTTCTTAGGAATAAATAAATATCAGGATACATTTCATACACGGTCGGTTAATCTCATAGAAATTTATAGCTTTATTTATGCAACTGACATATAATATTGTCTTTTATTAACATAACTGTTACTCATTTAAAGAAAAAACACTTTTTAACGGATTTAAGTTATGTATTTTTGCAAAATTTAAATATAATTACATTATTTAAAAAATTCCCGACGTTTCGGACGACGTTTTGGTCACGGTAGACTGAAGACATAAGGTGTTAACTGTCAAATTAAGTGTTACAGCTGCAGAGAGGTTGTGTGTTATCTGTATTTACTGCCCCGGACTTGGTATCGACTAAAACCAGAAGGATTTTTACAGAACTGGCTCACGGTGTCTTCCATTTTCCCGGATTTTTTTTCATGAGATTTTAATTAAGATATTATTGGATCCCCGGTGTTTGATAATATATATTTAAATTTTGCAAAAATACATAACTTAAATCCGTTAAAAAGTGTTTTTCTTTAAACTGACGTACTTTAATTCATTCATAACAAAACCAAATAAATAAAACTCATAAAGAGAAAGTTATTTACTAAAATAAATTAAAAGAGTGTGACCCGGTGGCTCCTAAAGCTTGTGGAATTTCCTCACTATCTGCGAGGAATACGTAAATACCTAAAAAAAGCTCAACTAAATAGTTGAGCTTTGAATCCTACTTAAATACTTTAATAATTATATCTGATATGTTTAGGGTATGGGGATTCGTATGCCATTACTGCAAGATTTAGAGGTAAATATCAAGTTTTATTGTAGGACTTGAAAATGTTACAAGATTGTTAAATTCATTGGTTTGTGAGAGTTTAATGCTTTAACTTTCTATGCGTAAAGAGTTAATCGGTAGAAAACCAATTTTAACGCCGTTAAAAAATTCCTACATTAGTTTTATGCAAATATAAGAAATAATAATAATATGATTTTCTGTTGTTGTAATGGGAGTTTGGGGACGCACTAGACACCAGATCATCCTCAGGATGTTGCCTCTACGAACAGCGTCCGTAGCTGTAAATTGGTCAATAGACTTTAGTAAATTGGTCTATAGAATTTTATACTATGGACTTCCGCAAAGGAACACCCGATTCTATGAATTATAGTAGAAACTATCCTGTATCCTTCAATGCTACAATACCAAAATTATCTATTTAATATCTAAATCTTATTTTATGTCTAAGTTTTCTCCTATCTGTTATTCCGCTTAATTTTCTTATTTTTATCATATGAAAGCTAAACTTGTTAAATAGGTTCATGCATAATGCAGACATATAAACATAGCTTATATCTCTGTAGGATCATTAAATCAATCAGTTTGATTATTTCAACAATTATGTATACCTTCGATAGCTCAGTTGGTAGAGCGGTGGACTGTAGAGTGAAAGTTGTCATCCATAGGTCGCTGGTTCAAATCCGGCTCGAAGGAATTGTTTTCTTCTATTTATTAAGCAAATGATTTTATAATTTTGCCAGCCCAACAGGTTTACAGATATGGAAAGAATGAGAAATGTAGGTATTTTGTAAAACAAGTAATCATAATTTTAAATCGTCATATTAAATGCTGTATTTGTTGTAGAAAGCGGCTGACGCACGTGGATTAGGGGTAAATGATGAATATTTTGTATTCCACATTATGTTATGTAAAAATTAAAAAATAACTGGAAAAATAATTATTATATTTTATAGATTTATATAAAAAAGTGTTTATTGTACCGATGAGTTACTAATTGTCAATGTTTATAGCCATATGGCAAACGTCTGCTAGAAGATACTGTAAGTTTCATTACACAATTCGTAATTATCTAATAATTAATTTTAATCAAATGTTTCATTAATTTTTCATTTATTATAATGTTTTTTAGAGAGCAGCGATTGGTGGCCAAGTACTTATTTACATTATTATACAAATACTGAGTTTTTAAACCACATTCTAACGCAATAAACTATTTCAGTATAGCAGATTGAAGAATTCTGGACTCAATTCGGTAAATTACTCATTGCATGTATTAAAATGTTTTTTTATAAAACGGGGTCACCTGCTATAATTTTTTTTTCATTCCTTTTGAAAATTATTTCAGTATAAACCAAAGCAAATCGGCCCTAGTCCTGGAGTAAGTAAATTATAAAGTTAATTTTATATTATTTTCAATCAAGTTTTATTCTCTATATCGATAAAATGTATAATGGATATTGGAAAATACCATTTTTTCTTCGTAACAAAGAATATCTAATGTACCAGTTTTTAACCATCTACGCATTGTTGATGTAGATTTTATACATGAAATCAACACATTGAAAAATATTCTATATATATATAACTTTAGTGTTAATACAGAATATCAGGATTATAATCAAATTTAGTTCAGGCGTTTACGCATGAAGAAGTAACAAACACACACTAACACTCACAGACGTTCCTCTTTACAATTATAGTAATTTTAAATTTCGAGTGCTTAATAGTAGTTAAATTGGCCACAAAATTTAACCAAATATTAATTATATTTTACATACTTTGTTCAAATAGATGGGTATGTACTGGGAAGATACAGAAACTGTAAGTCCAAATGACCTATACCATACAAATATTTTATTTGCAAATTGTAACAAGATTAGAAATATTAAATATATTAATTATTTTCGCTTTTCCCAGACACCAAAACCAATTCTAGGGAGGCCTATTGTAAGTTTAATCGTAAAACCATTTATATAAATAATATGGATTTATTTTAATCTACTTTTAAAACGTTTAGTTTAAAATCAGCGTGTTTTTTTTTTTAGCCACCTGATACAAGAATGTTACAAGTAGCCATGAGCAGATTAAGGGTAGGTGTTATTTTAAAATCTAGGGGAAAAATGAACCTGCGGGGTAGCCGAAGCGGCAACAGTTGCTGATCACACTTTATGAGTGAATGTGTTGCTAGCACTTGAGAGAGGATTTCGGTCTCTTTTTAAACAATTGAAGATCGTATTCCATTTCGAAGACCAATTTTACAGTTAACTTGCTCGTAAAAGAGAAACCTTTGTAAAGTACGTGAAAGATTCATCTATCGAGATGGTAAGGATTAGAATCTTGATTTAATCCCGCGTAGGGTGATCAAAATAATTCTGTAGAACACTAATAGTGTGGTAAACTAAAATATTGTTTCAATAGTATCTGACTACTATATTGATTCAATTATGTGTAACCTGAACGAGCAAGTGAATATTTTATTTTCAAAGCACATATTTTAAAACAAGTAAGACACTTTTCTTTCAGAACGTAAACGCGGTGGATAAACAGTCATCGGTTTCGCAATTATCATCATCAGTGACGGACTTACCATCCGAGGTAGACAATTCTAATAAAATATATTAATAATAAATGTTTGCAAATAATAAGTCACACAGTCAGGCATTGTTTTCTTATCGTATTTCTTTATTCACAAGTTCAATTGGGTAGTGTTAGTGCATAATAAGAAATGACAAACCTTGTCAAGTAGAAATAATAATCAATAACTTTCAATATAATTTTGGGGTCACACCTTTCAAAACTACTCCGCAATCTGAGGATCATATTGTCGGAATTTTGCTTGTATTTTTTTATCAGGCAATAAATATATTATGTTTAACATTTTACATCTTGTAATTCTCAATTGCTACTCTATTCCTCGGTTATAAGTTTGGCTGACACCCAAAACCCCCCCGGGTTTTGGGTGTCAGTTTACAATTTAACGCCTGTATTTTGTCTACCCATAGACCCCCCGTCTGTAGATTAACAAATTTCGGACTAGAATGTTTGAAAAGATCCGAAAGAATCTGTGTGAAGTGATACTTTTTAGGTTATTCGTTACTTTTGTCTAAATCAATTCGATTAAGGAATATCTAGGCATTATTTTAAGTAAATAAAAGGTTGACTCAAGAAATCTTAATAATAATATCAGTCTGCTTTTATCTTTTCAATTTAGACGGCTATATCATAAGTCTTATTCGTTAAATATAGCCATTTCTTTAACATGTATAATATTTTCCTTTGTAACATAAAATACTTTAAGCTTAGGACAGAGGTTTCCAGGTATAACTAACATGTGTTAATCGAGGCTAGCAGGAAATATTATCAAAATTGGTTCAGTCGTTTGCGCTTGAAGAAGTAACAATCGCAATCTAGTTATAAACCTCTAAATCTAAGGTCCAATTAAATTTGATTACTAAAACACAATGTAAAATTTCATTGTTTTTATAATAATAATAACTAATAATACAGTCATAAATAAAACTCATTGCTCGGCTCTGCAAATACTTGTCATAAATAGAATAGAAAAGTTAGACGAAATTCCGCATTAACCTAATTATAAATATGCATATAATATAAATATCTAAATCTTATCACTTACACTAAATGCACCAATCAATATAAATAATATATTTTTATTGGTGTATTTTGTAGTTGGTTTTATATTTTTATTGAATACTAGCTGACCCGGCGAACTTCGTACCGCCTTAGCGTAGCTTTGATGCACTGTTTTGTTTTGTATTATACGTTTTTTATTACGTAATTTTATTTTAGCTTTTTATTAGCGTAGTAAATACACATATATCCGTGCAAAGTTCCATCTTTCTAACACTAACCGTTTCGACGCTAGAGTGATAACGGGCGAATGAACGGACATGACGAAGGATTCCTCTACGTAGACTGCAGAACCCTAATAAAAGTAGCCTAAGTGACGCCTTATTACATCAGCTACCAATCAAAAAAAGTCCCGTCAAAATCGGTCCAGCCATTCCAGAGATTAGCCGGAACAAACAGACAGACAGACAGACAGACAAAAATGTTAATAAACGTCTTTTTGATGTATGTATCGTATAAATATTCATATGCATGTAGTAAAAAACGGTTATTTCAATATTAAAAACAGACACTCCAATTGTATATATTAGTATAGATTTAAATAGCCGTTGTTAATAACCGTATCACGGTATACCGAACGTAGCAAGGTAAATAATTTTTCGTTTTAAAGATTTCAGCTCCTCAAATGCAATTGGTAAATAAGATATAACACTACTAATACCTAATGATTTGTATTTTTTTGTTTCATAAAACAGGGATCAAACGGGCAGGAAACGCACCTGATCGTGATACTGCTGCCCATGGACACTCACAATGCTGGCAATGGAGGCCGTACAAGTGGGTTGTCGGCATTTAAGATAAATCGTAATCATCGTCAAGGCTTATTTATCATATTATTTTATTATGAGTTATATATGACCTTAGTTATCTAAAACTTATTAATAAAATTATTAATCTTAGTCATCAATTTAGTTTTTGTAAAAGTACACACCTTTTTTTTACGAAGGAGGCGAAGATCGGTATGCCTAATACCAAAAATTGACGACATAATAGGTACAGAAAGATCTACTTGGCTTAACAAGAATATAATTAAAAAACGGATCCCGGAATGAAGGCCAAGGAAGAGTTGAGTCACCGGAACATTTTAGAATTAATTATAAAAACACGTTCATTTAAAAATCCTATAGACCAATTCAAATTAATATTATTTTAATCAGAATTTTCAGAATAGTAATTTATATCATTAATAACAGTTATATAAATATTAATGCATTATTGTTGTATTTTGAAGCCCGTAAAACCAATCACACGTGTCGAGAAAAATAGTGGATTTCCAACGAATGTGAGAATACATCACTTACGTCTTACTTTGATGTAATTAATTATTTGTATTTTACTTTCATACAATATAAATGACTATATTCTAGGACGATTTTGGATCACCTATACGTTGGGTACCAATGTATTCGGTAAATACAATAATAATTTAATACGTATTCCCTTGGTTTTAGGTCCACATTTTCTTTTCCATTTCTAAATAAAACTTTTACATATATAATTATAACACTTCATTTTAGCATTCATTGATATCGATTAAATAAGAGAGGTCACGATTAGTACTCTAGAGTATGGGATTTACTATGAAATACCAAACTATTAATAAAAATCAAGGTTTTAATATTCAACATTCACTTTGCAGAAGAAAGAAAAAAATTTGCAGAAAGACACCTCCGATGGATTAGCAAGGGTAACGGTAAGACTATTCAAATAATCGGTCGTAGAATGGTGAATAGATATATATGAGTGTGTCAGAGGTGTTTACGGAGTTTTGTGATGCGATGAAGATGTCTGTAGCTCACTTAAAAAGGGCTTACCGCCACTCATGGACCTAACGCCGCGGCGTGAGACTTACGTGTGTGTTGCCGGCCTTTAAGATAATGTTTTTGTTTGTTTTTTAGGCCCCATAGGTCGTACGACAATTCTTTTAAATATTATTAATATTTTTATTTAAATTACACTTTTTAGGATCTGAATACGGGTAGAAATCGGCAGTATGTGATCAATGTAAGTCAAGAAAAGACTTAATACTTACATTACAAATAGGTTTCCGTTCAAAAATATGTTATTGTATATAGAATTTTGTTGCAGGGTACAATTTTCGTTCCAATTATTGATTTCAGTCTTGAGCGATTGGGCTTAACAGTTAAGTAGAACATATATCATAGAAATTACAATACTTACAAACGTATAGACTACTATAACAATTCGTATTCTTACATCTCAATCCAATTTATATAAATTATTACTGATTATTTTCTGATTAGACAACAACTTTTCGACCAAGAGCTACGAAGAATTTGCTCCGTACTGATGAGGCAGCACTAAAGGTCGTTGCAAACAACATTAACGTGAATAATATGGATCCAAGAGACTGGTTAGCTATAGAAGTAGCCATTGGACGTCTTAATACGACTGAGCATTATGTAATTATAAATTATTTTAGTTCTAAAATTTTTAATTTAGATGAACAACTTCCGAACTAAATATGAAACAGTCAAATCGTGAGATCAAATACTATATTATACTTGGTACCATAGTACAAGGGTGTGAAATGAAGTACTACCATTTCTACATGTGTGTTTTTGAAAACTCTCGAAGCCTTTATCAGAACAAGTAGGTGAACAGATTTCTGTCGCAAAAAGCTACAGTTCAACATTTTTTTTGAATAGCTTCATCGTTGTTATTTTTATTTTAGTGCGATTCCGAAGGTTGTCCAGCAAGGGTAAGATTTTAATTAATACTTTTTTAAAGTCACGAACCGTTTTGTGAAAAATAATAATTTCATTTCGTTTCAGTGTACCAGACTTGGTTGTGAATCGAAGGTTAGGAATTACATAAACAATTATATATTATTTTATATACCTTTAATATGTTTACCTTTATGTTAATATACTTTGCTTAAAGACACTAATGGGGCTTTAAGATTTTTATATCAAGTTTATTATTCCAGTGTCATGGAGATAGTTGCTCTTCTGGAGTAAGTAGTAGTATTAGTAAAGAGGTATTTCCGAACAATTACGACTTAGGGACCTTCAAGAAAAGTGTGTATATGCACCTTAGAGGTCGGCAACGCACTGGTGAGGCCTCTGGCATCACGAGTGTCCATGGACGGCGGTATCACTTAACATCAGTTGAGCCTCCTGCTCGTTTGCCCCCTGTTTTATAAAAAAAAAAAAAAATAGGAGTACTATAGGCATATACCAAAGTTTGGTATAGTAGTATACGCATATACCAGGACACTTTCATCACACGGTTGGTTAATTTAAGATATATATAGCTTTGCATAAATACATTCATTAAACTCACGGGCAATAATTATTTGTGTAATGAGCATCATATTTTTACTTATGTTTTTGTTACCCGGGAAGTCTGACATTGTGACCATAGTACCAACAGGTATATAATAAAAAGCTCCGGTTTTATTTTCGTGAATACGGCAATATTATTTGTCGATATGTCACTACCGCAATTCTATTGAAATTTAGAAACGAGTTGCTCGTATACGCTCGTGATTCCAGCGATGGCAATGTGCGCTCAGCTAAAACTGTTACTTTCGTAGGACTTAAATCTTTATTATATACCTACAAATTCTACTATAATATGGAAGACAATATTAATTATGTATACGCAAACGATACAATAATACGTATACATATTATAATTAAAACAATATTTAATTGTAATACAAAAATAAATAATTAACCAAAGAATTTTAAGCTCAATTATTCTATTACTTACTGTAAAAAAAAACTCTTAAAATGTTGTATTATAAATAAATTATAAATTATGTAATAAAATGTAATTAATTTTTAGTGTGTCGGAGTTTCTTGCAGCACATTTGTAAGTCAAACCATACTCTCAACTCAGAATTCACTATTCACTAGTGACTATTTATTAATATAATATTTCTATATTTAGTGCAAAGGACCAAGCTGTTTTGCTATGGTAAGTATCGGTTCATTCTCACATCCAAACTATTGTAAAGTATATTAGATCAATATATTTACTAAATTGGTCCCATAATTAAGACTTGTGGGTTATCTTTATCAAATGTTCTATTTCATATCTAAAAGGAATTTTTACAGTGTATTGGTGAAGACTGCAGCGCCAGAGTAAGAATAAGTCCAATATTACACGATATTATTTCGATCTTCGTCACTCATTATATTCGATCGATTATATAGAATAAATAATACATATTGACATGAGTAGACCGTATACAAAAGATCTTTAATTTGAATATTTAGAATGGAAACTGCAGTTTTTGCGGAAGTTTGTTGGTTGAAGTATTTATCTACTATGTCCTCATAATCCTTTTCGAGGAAGATTCTATACTACAATGCCATGGAGGAACAAAAAAAACCCACGACACACATGAAAATCAGAATATATCAACGTTGAAATCATGTCCTGTGAATTGCGTGCAACCTATTTTCCAATGCAGCTTTATTATCGCGAAATATTATCGAAGGAACACGTTTTAATATATTGGCGTAAGAACTTTCAGAACCGTGACGTTTGCACGAGTTTTACATCTTTCATATTTGTAAGGGCTGTCGTGGTCAGTACAATGCTTGAGATAAGTCAGCTCTATAATAACAAAGCTAGCTAATCCGACAAATGTTGTTTTGACATAAATGTGATTTTTAGCAATCATTTTTTTTATTAAAAATTAACTTTTAGTGTGCGGGGATATGGTTATAATTGAAAGCATTTTAAACAATAATAGTATGCTTTATTTAGTTTGATAAATTAATCCTTATATGACACTTTTATCGGTTTACTCAATCCAGTCGAAAAGTATCGATATATCAACATTTCCCACAATCTTTTGGAGTTAACAGATAATTGTGACCGTCAATTAATTTTTCCATTGTCAAAGTCCAAAGCGGACAAACATCGTGACATGAGGTTTATATACAATAAGTTTATTTCAGTTGTTTATATAATTAGAGTAATGTAGATGTAAAGTACATATTTAAAATTAAGCGTTTACGAATAGTTTTATATTTTGTGAAGCATTAAAAATATGAATTGTAGAATACCAGAATTTTGAAACACAAAATATTGTAAAATTAAAATATTCCCATTAATATTAATGTAGGCAAATCATATCGTGAAATAATATTAAATTTACATATGGTCAGCCCTGGCATGCACGTGAGCTACATTTCTGTTATATTTCCAGTGTGAAGGCATGGCGTGTGAAGCTAGAGTAAGTGTATTACATATTATTCATAATATCTTTAACACGTGTTTGTTATGATTATGTGATGTGAACTTTAATATAACATCTTTCCTTAAACATAAGTTCCAGTAACAAACAACATTTCTGTTTCAGTGCATAGGAAATGACTGCCAAGCTGGGGTACTGTTTTAATTTATTATGTAATTTAAGACTTGATGACTTTTCTAGAGTGTCAATTTTAACAAAGCCAGTGGCACCGTGGCGTGTGATAGGCGATTCTCCCCAATGCACAATCGACGATGACATGGTTGAACAAAAGTCATTGTTGTCTGATGAACACACATGTAATAGACCTTACGTCTGATTTGATTAAATAATAGTAAAAAATACTGTGTAACTCGAGTCCTATTGTCTCTTGTTGTAGCTACTACCACAAGTAAAGTCCTCCGCTACGAATGTTAGGTAAAAATAATGTGCTTAGGCCTAAACTAAAAGCATTTCACTTTCAATCAATGAAGGTATGAATGAGAGAGTTTCAAGTAAAAATAAATGCATACAACAATGACATACAGTCACTTAAGCAACCAGAATTTACAAGAACATCAAGTTGTTAAATAATGTGATGTATATTAATAAATAGTCTAATTATACATAGATATTATAACAGAACCTCATAATATACTTATAATTGTTTTCTTTTAGTGTCGTAGTTTCTCCTGCAAATATCTAGTGAATGGAGATTTCAAAGAAGGTGGCGAAACCTGGTCACAACATTACCCTCAATATGATATCGCGCCAATAAAACAAGAAAATCAATACTATTAAATACTAAAGATACAGTATTGATTTTATTTTATTCATACCGAAATATTAGACACAACACAGTAGAAAGTGATTAAAATACTTTAATGTTTGAATTGAGTGGCTTGATACAATTTTATTTTGAAGAGTCGAAAATTATTAAAGAATTAAAAAAGAACTGTATTCGGACCTGTAATCCAACATATATAATAGAATCGAAACTGTATTCCAACATATTCAACTGGACGTGGGTGGTTAAAAGCGAAAGTTTCAATATCGAAAAGACCTAAAATATACTCGGGACGGAATTTCATGAAAATATTTTTTTAAAACATGTGTTTTGTAAAAAAAAACAGCCTGTATTATTATTTATCATACCATCTGTAACGTAGCTAAAATAAAACCAATTTTGGGAAGTAATTACGTTACGGCTAGCTTAAGACAAATATTGGATTTTAATAATACCTACATTCTAGTCCAAAATACCATGGTACCCAGCAATAAAGGAAAGATGGTTGTATAAATCAAAAATACAAAAGAACTAACGTTTGTCGTTCGCTTAGTCATTTTCTCACAGAATAAGGTGTAGCTTATACTAAGGTTTTTCTTTCTGAAAAATGGCAATCAATGTCACCGTCACTCAGCGGCCTATTTTCGTAAAAATGACATTATCATAAATCATATAAAACAGAGGCGCATTCAATGGTAAATAGAGTTATTGTACTTATTTTAGATAATAGCATCTTACACTATATAACCCATTATTCATAAATTAATGGTTTGTTACTTTCAGTACTTATACTTATTTAAGTATCTTAAAGTATAAAATGAATAAGTTACAGAAGTTTCTTCTCTCAGATATTTCCCTTAATTTTTATGGTTAATTAAAACGTGAAGTTGATTTAAATTTTGATCTAAAATGTAATGGTAAAGCTTAATAAATGTGTTTAAAAAATTGTATCATTCTTGTTTGCTTGCTATTTAAAATTTCCTACATACGTTTTTTAAATATTTACAAATACATCCCTGTTGGTAAGCGTAGAATAAAATATATGAAATTCCAACAACTTCACAAAATGTTTTTATATGGAATATAATTTTGTTAAGGAAAATGAGTACAGTTTTAAACGTATGCAAAATATGTGTCGTAGCTTCCATTCCCCGTAAAAATAATAAAATATGAATACAGCTATCAGAGCACATGTAACTAATGGACTTAACCTATATTTTTCTATGCTAAAATTCAGATGTTGAACATTGGGCAAACGATGATACTGCTGAATAATGTTTGATTAGTTACATGCTCTAAACTCAGGAATTACCTTTTCGAATTCAATATTTAATTTTGTGTTGCATAGTGCATGTATCGAAGAAGATGCTATGTCGGTCGGGTTGTGCTTCTCGCTCCAATATGTGCGAGGGCCGATGGCTGGCTCGAGCCAATCGAGCTCGTGAACAGCTATTTGTGGTGACTGTCGAGCTGGAATTTGAGCATGCGAGCCACTAAGTGTTTGTTTTTATTCTAACTGTTGCACTCCTATTTTCCTGTTCATGATCGGCGGATTCTTGGAGAACTGAGGTAGGGTTTCGTTTCAGTTCTTTTCATCCGCTTTACGCCTTTGGGTACTGGTAGTGCCCAAAGGCGTAGAGCGTGAATGTAGGTTTACATAGTTGACCTATATGGATAAAGAATTTTAAGCCTTCAGTCACCATTTAAAGGGCATTTAACATATTTTGCTTAAGTGCCGTTATCGACACCGGAAGCTGCAGAGAAAAGAATATATACCAATATTGTAAAGCTGAAGAATTTGTGTGTTTGGAAAAATGCGTTAATTTAAAATATAAGAATATGATTTGAGAAATATTTTTATCCATTTATTGTAGAAGTGACTATAGGTATGCGATATTATGGTTTGGTTAACACCATAGAAGTAGTAATGACATCAGCGCATTAATGAAATAATTTGTTTAAACTAGGAATTTTACATATTAAGAGCACAGTTGTTTACATGATTAAAGGAGAAACTGTAGAACCATTGTTATTAAAGCCTTAAGAAACAACTTTATAACATCTGAATAATTAATTATCTATTCGCGTGTTTCACGCTGCGAACTTTGACATACGATTGTATTGCCAATGTCAACTATAACATCATTCGTGACACATTTTTCATTAGGCTGTCATTAGCATCTCACATCTGTCTTCTGTGAAATCTGGAAATTTCACAGCCGGTCCAGACAATTTTCTAATTAGTAATTTTATACACATAAGGAATAAAGAAAGTAATTTGTTTATACCATGGAGAATGATATATTAGATTCACTGAACGATCTGGGGTAAGTCGATGGGATTATGAGTTTAGTTGTATGTAACCGTAATTATTTGTTAAAATTGTTATTATTTCATATAATTATAATTAAATATCAATATATATATATATGCTTTGCAACGCTTGTGGTGTTCCCATTACTATCCTTATGTATTTTAATTCTGAGTTTTTATAATAATTATGTACACACATCATATAAGAATAATTAATTTATTAATACAATCCTTATTGTTTCGTAACAAAATAGTTTATTGTAGTAAATTATAAGTGATTTTATTGTACCTTTGGTTAATTTTATTACAGTTATGAAGGACCCTTAGCAGATGAAGTTGCATTTGCAAAAGCCATTGATGGAGGACCTAAATCTCTGGAATATACAAAGTTAGTGCACATTTTAGCAGATGAGATCAAGAAGCTATGTAATTTAGAAGAAACTGTCAACATAATTAATGATCCTGATGAATGCAGCTCATTTTTACTAGAATTAAGTTCATTCTTAAAAGAACTGGGTTGCCCATACAAGGGATTAGTGACAGGTTAGTTTCTATTCATACGTTAACATAAATAATTATTGTATATTAATTGTCTCAATTTTATTTAATTTCCTCTTTCTTGAAATTCATATATATTGGAAGGCAAAAAAGGTTTAAGGGTAAAAAAAAACTCTTCAATCTTTTTTTTGATTAAGATAAGATTTAGTGTAATTAATTTATTTTAAAATTTATATAATAATACATTATAAAATGTACTTTATAATTACATACCAGCACAATCTGCAATACACATATAAACACAGTTAACAGTGTTAAAAATATATTTTAACATGATTTAACTAAGTTAAGAATGTTTTAAAATGTTAATTATTAAACTTTTCAGGACACATGTCATCTAGACTGCAGTCAAGAGAAGACAAGATACTGCTGTTGGATTATTTAGTCTCAGAGTTGATGTCAGCAAGGATGGTCAGCGTTGATTGTCCAAAAGAAAAACAGAGCACCGGAATGAACATTGTAGTTGTAAGTGATTATCTTTTGCCTTTCTCCCTTTCAATATACATCTTAGTTACATGTTATGAAATTTGTTATGACATTTTACTGTATTTTTGATTATGTGAATTGGCATAGTTATTTGTGTTGCAACAAAGCATGAATAAATAAATAAATAAACTTATTAGTCAACTTTTATACTAACATTTTCTCTATTTTTTTGTTATTCTATAATACAATAAAATTTATTTTTCATATATTTTACAGCAAGAGTCACCAACAGCAAAAGACTTGAAGGACATATTAATTAGTTTAAAGTTCAATAAACCTCCACCAAACATTACTCTAGAAGTACTATTCTCAAAACTAGAAGCAAAATTAAAAGAAACAATACAGAAAGAAGGTAAATTATAGATTTCCTCATTTAAAATTAATTCTTATTTTTCCTTGTTTATGACTGCTATTTATGCTCTGAGAAACTACTATGTCTCGATTTGGTTTTTCTTTATTAAAATCACACACTGGGTACAAGGTGCAAAAAAATAGTATTTTTTTCTCTTATTGTTAATTTTAACAGTGATTGATTAAATTGCATGTCCACTCACTCACTTGAAACTCAATTTTTTTCTCAATAGATAATTGTTATTTAAAATAAATCTTGTGATTTTCAGGTGAAGCTTTAGTTGGCAAACCACTATACAATAAAGCACTAAATGAAAAAGACTGGAAATCCTTAGAAAATACATTTACAGAATTATTTGAGGAATATCGACTGAGGAGAGAGACATTAATAACTCGATTGGAATGCACTATACAGAGTTTTGAGGTGAGTATTTCGAGTATAGTGAGGTTTTTGTTATTGCTGAATTGTGCAAATACCGGTGTTTTTTATGTTATCTATTTTTGTTTTCTAAAACTGTTGAGGTACTAAAACATACTTCAACAAAGAATATAACAATTCCACTATGAATCACTTATAATCTTTAAGATACATGATCAAGTGCCAAATAAATGATTTATTATATAAACTTGACTGCCCAGTTACCATGCTGGTCCCGGCACAGTCAACAATTGTTTGATGTTTAAATATCTGACCGCTATGACGTGTGACCCTATTATTCTATAATAGTATTTTATTTTCAGTGGTCAGACCGTCTAAAATCAAAAAAAGACTTAATCCAGTCAACATACAGACCAAAAAGGGAACATTTGAAACTCAAGCCGCATGTGAAATTATCGGACTTCCTTGCTGCACGGACCTCTTTGTTGCAAATCGAAAAAACATCCAACGCCTCTGTTAGAAAGAACACCCAAAGTGATGTTAACAAAGTTCTTATTGGAAGGGTAAGTTTATTAACATTTTAATGACATAAATAGTCAAATGGATGGAATACCTGTTTGGGAAAGCTTTATAAATGAGATCCTTGTTAGTAAGTGATATGATACTGAACCAACAAGAAAGCAATCTAGTAGCACTTTAACTACCATGGACTATTAAATGTTTACCCTATAGGGTTAACATTTTGTATACAAAACCTATGTAGACCAATATGTAAGCAATTCTCCGTGACAAAATCCACAAATTGCCTTTGAACAGCGTTCGAAGAGGATTGAACTTTGGTCTATATTAGGGTTTTGTACTATGGACTTCCGCAGTGTAACGCCTGATTCTATTAATTTTGATTTAATTAAATGACGCGATTGGACCAAATATATTTTTTAATAAATGTATATATATGTGGGTAAAGTATTAAAACCTTCGCGAATGAAATAAAATAATTGAAGAGGTTACTTAACAGAAATAATAACAAAATTCTTATATTGTATAAATATATTTTTATATTTATCTGTATCTAATCACTTGCGACTGTCTATTTGTTATTTTATTTATTATATATTTTTTAAATGGCTATCTTAAACTTCAGGTTCCAGATAGAGGGGGTCGTCCCAATGAACAGCAGCCTCCACCCCCAGAAATGCCGTCTTGGCAACAGAGATCCACACCACAGGTAATATTTTGGATGAAATAGACGACTTTGAGAAACAAATTTACTACAAATTTACCTATTACATACTTTATATGTATGTTGAGATTAACTATTGTATTGTACTCTATATAAATGAGTAAATTATGAGATTTTTATTTGTTAGTAATAATCTATGATTAATCAGTAAAGTTAATTTTATTTCTATATAATCAAATTTATAATCTTTAATCTTATTTATCTAATTTTTAAATGTTTGACAACTCATTTGGTTCAATTACCACCGTGAGCTTTCGCTGTGGTCTAGGTGTTATATACTCATATATATTGTGTTTAAATAAGTACATTAGTTTTATCTACATTAGTTGTAGTTACCCATAATGAAAGCAATTTATAGCTAAGTGTGATATGTGTCCTGATATTTATTCTTCTTGTGTTGGAACCCACAGGCATCTTCCGATGGTCAGGTAAACAATACAAATATAATAACCGCCAAAACTACATGTTTAAAATCATTGTGCTACTTATTCTTCATCTTTTGTATATATTTAAAGAAAAGATTCGTTTGGCTTTTGTAAAAATTCATTTGCAACATGACAGCTATCTGTAAAAAATATGTACACAACACATAAAATAAATAACCAGGTAGGTTAGTAGATATTTAGTGGTGGCGATTCTGATGTACACTCTAAACTAAAAATCTGTAAATTTAGGTTTAGACCTGGCAATGGTGTGTAACCTATTCTATATATTTCTACATTGACAATTTAAACCTTATTGCTATCAATTTAGAGATATCCAGAATAGGTTACGCTCTCTAAAACTGTTTGTCAGGTCTAAAGCTAAATTTACAGATTTTTAGTTTAGAGTGTGTACATCAGAATTGCCACCAGTATTTATTTTGGTGGATGCAATGCTAGATGTTATTTTCATAACATATCGCAACGTAAAGCCGTGTGTACGATAAAATCGACTCTTAAAGCCGTATGTCTGGGCCAAAAACCTATACATATTTGCTTTTATTGTTACATAATAAATTGTATTGCATGATCGTGTTGTTTCACTATGTAGTTGCAGTGTAATTCTATTAAGATCTAGTGGTGATTTTAGTTCTGCCGGTGCTTTCAGGGTGGCCGCGGTGGCGGTCGAGGAGGAGATGGAAGAGGCAGGGGAGGGGAGAGAGGGGGTAGAGGAGGGGAGAGGGGAGGTCGGGGTGGTGGAAGAGTCCAAGGATCATACAACCAGGGAAATGGAGACCAGAGGTGATATTCATCATCATAATATTAATCTGGAAACTTGATAAATATATTTTTTGAGGTTGATCCCATTCCATTTTGAAAATAAAATAAAGTCCTTTATACAACGCTGTCTCAATGGTTAGCAAGATATCAGCGAATAATTGTTTTTGGAAATTGGGCTACAACTAATAAAAATAATATTATGAGTCGAAATATATTTCAGGCCTCAAACGAGCCCCAGTTTCAACCAAAATCGAAATTACCAAACCTACGAGGTGCCGCCGGGCGGCTACAACCAAAATAATTACAATCAAGGCTACGATAGTATGGGCAGTTATAACCAAAGAGGTTATCATCATGGTAATTTATTCTTAGTATTTCTAGTATTTATACTTAAATTATTACAATTGGCATATAAAGCATGTATAATACCGAAATGGGCGATCTTATGTTTTTTTTACTTTGATCCAGCAAAGTAATTCTTAGGGAGCTTTTTAAGTATATAGTTCACAATATCGAACAGGATAATTTGAATTACAACTTTGTAAATAATATAAGTTTGCTATTTAATTATTATTTTTTATTTTAAGGTGGCGGCTATAAAACGTACCAACCGCAACAAAACCAGGGCTACCAACAAAACCAAGGCTATCAACAAAACCAGGGTTACCAACAAAACCAAGGCTATCAACAAAATCAGGGCTACCAACGTTATGAGCAGGATGACAGAAGAGGTCGCGGTGGATATAGAGGTCGTCGTTGACATCACACGCGCGTTTGACACTACCGCTCTGAGCTCTCAGTTGACTTATGACAACACCAATCGGTTCTTGTCTTATTTGATGGTTTTTTTAGGTATCCTCATTTTTAAACAAAAATACGTTTATTTTAGATCATCAATAGAATTTAAAAGATAATTATAATTAATACAATTAAGTTTTAGCAGCAAAAATATTTGTGCTTCTGCATTGTATTTATAACTACCGTTGAATGAGTTTAATAAATTAACCATGAACTATTACAATAAAAGTATAAATATTAGGATTTTTCGCTAGTGAGTTTAAGGCAATTTCAGTCATATTATTTTACATTCTCAATGAAATTAGAAATCATACTGGTAATAATTAAAAAAAAATAATGGCGTTGTTGTGTTATCCATCGTCAGTGCCAAACGTTTTAAGTATTTAGCAGTTTTAGTCAGTATCTTTAAGTTTTTATTTATTCACTCTTAACAATAAAATTTTAATAACTGTATAAAGAATTATTACAAATCATTAGTGGTATGCTTTTCATAATGCGAATGTATGTTATTTTATTGTTTACTTTACATAAGTATCTTATATATAGACTTAATTGCCTATAATTTTACAAATGCCTTGCAAAGAGCAATAACAGTGCATTTCGAGTGGCCTTCACAGCAATATAGATATATTATGTATGATCCTTAGCTTTTGAGGTTTAATATATATATCTCCAATTCCAATTAAGATTAAAGACCATGTAACAACCTCTCAGTGATCAATTTGTTTTGTTTATCCTTCATTTTATATCAAACTTAGTTTCTTATCTTGATACATAGATTATTTGAATTAGCAGCTTAATAGTCAGTATGGGCAAATTTGGTGATTTATTTTTGAACCAGACTTTGCTTCCTTAATATAGAGTAGGTTAATTGATATTCAAAGGAGCGTTGTTACATAGTTATTTTATGCGATATACAAATTGTATTAACCCTGTATGTTAATAAGTTTTGCATATTAATATGCTAATATCAAAATTAATAATCGTGTTTATCCCATTGCAACAGTTAATAAAATAGTTTGTTTATTCTTAAGTGTTTTATTAAAGTAATATTCAGTAAAAAATATAAATTATGCTATTGTACAATATTTACCATCTCAGTATACCTCAATAAATTTGTCTATTATAATGTCTGCATTAAGGATGTCCAACAATTAACAACAGAACATATTTGGACTTTGTTTTGACATTTAAAATTAGATGTGGATTTGTCACTTTAAATTTTACTAAGAAAATTTTACTGGTTGTAAAAATAGTTCCTTTGTAACTTAAGTCTGAATAAATTACAAATCTTCTATACTCCACTTATAAGCGTCTTCTTCTAATGCCTTTTTCTTGCTCTGTTGGTCAAAGAATTTCTTCTCATAACCATTCGATCTGTCAACTCCATCCCATCGGTAACCAGGACAAATATTAAATCGGTTTGGCGGGAAATTTCCTTTGTATGTTGGTTTTGCTGAAATATATTATAAATTATTTAGTATATAATACGTTGGAATTTGAGTATGGCCTATTTATATGGCAAAACAATACTTGTTTTGAGAAATATTATGGTATTACATTGGTAAATAAATTTAAATTACATTTTATATATCTCAAATTTTATGTTACTCATGGGATGCCAAGCTAAGTATTGGTTGCTTTATCATGTTTAGGATAAATAATTTTTAAATCCTATAGTAGAGCTATACCAAAGTGGAAATACTAGTATAATTACCAGGTGCCAACTCCCCCCTTTCTCTTTTTCTCTCTTTAATGTAATTCAGCATAGGATCTCCATCTCTTTCCACATCTTTGAGCCTTCCCTCGAGATCTCGGTCATCCTTGTACCGAGCCAGGGGTTTGGCTGCTTCTTTTATGAACTCTTGTACTCTCTCTTCTTGGGCTTCTATTTGTTTTAATCTGAAAATAAGTTATTTAAAAATGCCTGTATTAGCTTAAATGCAAAAATAAATTTGCTATAAGTAAGTACAGAGAGTCTTAACATAAAAATTAATTCCACCATTATTTTTATAATATATTTATTAGTAATTTCTACATTCTATAAATGATGCATATATTTGCAGCTGAATATGTTTATTGATAGATACATACCCTCTGCTCCATTTTTTATATTTTTCATCTAACTCCTTTTGCCTTTCTGCTTTCTCTCTTTGTTTTTGACGCTCTTCAGATGTTTCACGTTTGCCTAAAAAATATGTTAATTTCGAGTACATGAACAATTTTGTATTTGATACAAAACAAGCAAGCAATAATCATAAAATAAACTTTAATAATAATTTTATAAACATATAGTGTTAATAATATTGACTTTTATTAACATAACTATTATAATATAATATAAATATATAAATTTAAAGAAAAACACTTTGTTAACGAATTATGTTATGTATTTTACAAAATTAAAGTATATTACATTATTTTTAAATTTTCCAACGTTTCGCGTGCTTTGCAGCATGCGTGGTCACAGTAGACATAAAAATAATGTAATATACTTTAATTTTGTAAAATATATAACATAATCCGTATATATATATATTTCTGTGATATATACAGATGTGTGTTTTTAAGTTAACCATGAATATAACAATGTTACTTGTAATTCTTAAACATTAACTGATTAATTGTATGTAACAAAGTTTATAATAAATTTACTTTTTCTAGATACAGCTTTTGCATTCCTCCCTGATACATCATCAGTTAATTTACTGTATGCTTCATCTTCCCTTTGTCGAAAAGCTTCATTTTCTTGCCTCAATTGTTTAGCATCTTGTAGGCCTGCCATTTTTCCTTCTAATGTTTTTGCCATTTTCTTATTACTTGGTGGAGGGCTGTTTTGATAGTCTTTTCTTTTATCTTTTCTTGGTGGTGATAAATCAGAGTCACTATTTTTTCTGTTTTTTCTTGGAGGAGATAAGTCGGAATCACTATGACTTTGTTTCTTAGGTTTTTGTTTCTTTCTTGGTGGAGATAAATCTGAATCACTTTCATTCACAGTTTTTCTGGAGTGGTTTCCATTCTTGTTGTGACCTTTAGAACTATGCTTAGTATATTGTGACCTTTTGTCTTTCCTTAAAGGAGAATCATATCTTCTACCTTTTTGCTGTTTCCTTGGGGGTGATGTATCAGATTCAGATACATTCCTGTTATTTTTATTGTACTTCCCCTCAGGAGAGCTGTCTGAATTAGGTGATTTATTTTTCTTACTTTTATGCTTTTTTAATCTCTTAGGAGAAATTGAATTTGTTCTATCTTTGTTGTGTTTATCATTAATACTATCCCATCTACTTTTTCTCTCTTTCTTATCAGATGTGCTATTATTTTGTGAACTATATTTACTTTTGTATGGCAGACTTAAATCATTGTCTCTTCTATTCAGTTTATGTCTAGGTTGCTTTCTTGGTGGAGATATATCTGAATCGTCTCCATTTTTGTTTAAGTTTTTATGTCTTCTAGAGGCTTTTTCAGGTGATTTTTCTCTATGTTTATTTTTTCGTCTGGGTGGACTGAAGTCACTATCACTTGCACTTCTTGGATTTTTAGTAGAATTATTTCTCTCATGAGGGTGATTTCTTGGTGGTGAAAGGTCTGAATCATTTTTCTTGTCATCTTCCGAATCACTGTACATTTTACCAAATATAACCTCATTTTCTTTTTCTACTTCTTTAATGTCTCTTTTTATTTCTTCCACCTTGAGTTTTGTGTTTATGCCATCATCCTGAAAATAATAAATTGATAAAATTCATAGCTCCCACAACAATTTATACATTTTTTCATATATTGAAAATAGAAAATAAATTAAAATAGTTTTTTTGTCTACAATTCTTATTGAAACTGTAAATATCATTAAATTTAGAAGCTAAACACACCGTTTCCTCATCTTAGCTAAATACAAACAGTATTCATGGGAAGCCCAAAAGTAATGTAACTATGTGAAGTCTCAATATAACATGAGAATGTAAATTTAATGTGATAAAAGTTTATAGATCTATGAGCATGTAATTTTTAAGGTAAAGATAAAATTATTTTGCAAATTTACCTGTGTAACAACTCTCCATTTAGAGCTACTCTGAAACAATTCTGCTTTTATAACCTCTTCAGGACGTTCATCAATGATTCCTGCTATCTGCGGAGCATCCTCCCCTTGGTCTAATATATCTAACTCATCTCCCTGTAGCTCTTGTAGTTTGGACAAATCCAGGTCATCATCTATGATTTTAAACCTGCAATACAGTAAAGAAATTAGGCTCTATAGTGTTTTTTCCAGTAAATAAATCAATACAATAAACGGGTATAAATTGTGAGGTAAACAGTGTCTGTTTCGTGTAAGTATTAAAATGTATATTTCTTAAAATTTTCTGTAATGAGTGATGTATTATACAATTTAGAACATACATACCCTTTTCCTTTAACAACTTTCTTTTTCTTCTTCTTTTTATCAGATGGACCACTCAGATATTTTTGCAGATAGGCTTTCTGATCAATTTTAGCGGTCATGTTTCTATATTTTCCGCTGAGTCTACAGACGTATAATATGAACAATTATTCTAAATCAGTTTTAATGTTGAAAAACAAACCTTAAACAAGTTCACAAATCACGTACCACATTAACATTAAACACAACGCATTTGACTTGAGTCTTGACATATGACAACATTTTCGATTTCAGTCTCGTCTCTCGATATTATCTCTGTGTAGTGTTTTACAAACACTACTCTGTGAATGGTTTGGGCTGTTGGGTATACATGATCTTGGCGATGAAAGAAACGAGTTGTTACAAGAATTTCTTATTAATAAGGGTAAACATGAATTAAACATCATATTCTTCAATTAATTTACCATCTCCAAACCTAAAAAATTTTCTAAAACTCCATATACATAAAAATATGTTTATGTTGGTCGTAGCCCGTAGATGTCCATGGTACATGGCATTAAAAATAATAAAAAGTTAAATGTGTAATCTCGTTGAGCTATAATAATTTGATTTGTGCTAATTTATTTTTAAAAACTTCTATATGACGTAATCTTGAATCAAGGCTGTTTCCAGCCTCCATGTAAATTAAATACGCAGTGCCTCCATTTATACAGATATTTAATGTTATATGGGCAGCCTTCCCGTACGTCCCGGTGGCGACTGTCGTCCAAGATGAAATATTTGGGTGGTTGGCCGCGCGCGTCTTTTGCCCAATCCGTTTGGGAAGATTGTATTTGGGGCGTAGAACTGCACCCTGTTGAGGTGGCTGTAGTGAGTGATAGTGATCCGGGCTACTCACTGCTACGTTGTTGTTGTTAAAACGTAGAACGTAGTAGTAACGTAGAAACCGCAATAGACTTAAGAAGAAAATAAAAGTTATTTCGACTGCATTTAATTTATTTGCATATGCTTTAATAACATTATGTAGCGTGTCTTGTATCCATTTGAGTACGAAAATTTACATTTTAGAGGTCATCGTCGTCATCATCATCGTCATCACGATCGCGAAGATCCGGTCGATCTAGTGCCCTCTGAAAGGTTGATTTATTTTATTATTAGTTCTTGAATAATGGCAAAGTAGTATTATGGAAATAAGTTTTTGCCTAAAATAGGGTATATAGTCAAACTGTGATCACGGTTGACAAGCATACCGAAAGTCAATAAGTAATATGTATTGCGTTTTGTTCCGATACACATAATTTTATTTGTATGTGTGAAACTACGATATAGACTATTACTTTTTGAGGAAGACCGTTTTCGAGGGGTATTTTTCAATTACAAGTCTAGAAACCGGCTAAAAATTTTTGCGAATGATCATGAGTTTAAAATACGTAAATTTCAAAACAGATAAATTGGTTTTGTGCTTCTTAGATTTAAGTTGTAAGAATAAATTAGATTATTTATTTCATAGAAAGAAGTTTGACTTGCAGTTTAGCAGAAATTTGTGGAATAAATGCTACTACTTACCAATAGCACATAGCCATTATTCTAAAACAAAAAACAATCTATATATCTTTGAAAGTTTTATTCCACCTGAATATATACTATGTTATCAGTCTGTTCAGAGATTTTGGCTGTTCATAGTGTAACCACAGTTACTTTTTTATAGTTACTTTGAATATAAAGAACGTAATATTAAACAAATCTCTAACTAAACTAATTTATAGCTTTTTTTAAATTACACATTAAGTGTATTAACAGTTACCATGGCAACACATTATGTACGATGTTTGATGTGCTAGTAATTAGGCTAAAAAGGTCTCGCTCTTAGAGATGGTAATTAGTAGATGTGCCAAGATTTAGTCTCAGTATGGTCTAGTTGGTATAACCAGATTATACTACACTAAATGTTTTTTTTTTATTCACAACAGAAATAGAAAGAAATAGTACTTCAGTTAACATACTTAACTGAAGACTGATTTAATTTTTTTGATAGGTTAAAAATTTGGACATCAACATTCTTAATATTATTAACAAATTTACTGACAATTGGAAAATTTGAGGGATCGATGTTTTAAAAGAATATATTAAATTCGTCTTTGGTACACGGTATAGTGTTAAGTATAAATAAGAGTTAAGAGACCTTAAGTAGTTAGACCTGATCGAACGGCCACCGACAACCGATTGTAGTTGTTATATAAATCAAAAATTAACTTACTGTTTTAAGGGACGGCACGGGTATCAGGTCACTGTGACTATGCTGATGACAAAATATTTATATATAAATTTCACTTTTTTGATTGTGGAGATTGATGTGGCCTGGACATTCTGTATATACCAGCTTTCAATGTTTATTTAATTGCACAGACCTTAATGATAATTCAAACATTTGCACTATTAGGTCCGAACTTATTCTTTTTTTAAATATTAACGAATACTCTAAAATCTAAAGTATAAAGGAAAAATCCTTACCGCTCGACTCGAGGTATCGCTTGGAGTGTACTGTATAAGAACATAATAGTAAATAATAAATGGAAAAAAATAATGAACATTCAAAAAGACAAAGACATGACTTACGTATTTAAAGTTAATGCTCTGGCAACGAGAAAGTAGAAATTAATTATATGAAATAACTTTGTCGTGGACACATTTTTTTGTATATATTACCGACCTTTAAGGAAGTAGGAACAACTATTGTTTTGTGGGAATCGAATCCATCTCTTTATTTAACCTTATGGATGTCAGTCAACGTTAACGGGTACATTTCAACGTTTTTTAATATATCATATTACGCAGTTTGTGACTACAAAACGTAAAATAAAAGGCCGGCAACGCGCCTGTAAGCCTCCTGACGTTCCAGGCGTCCATGGGCCGCGGTAAGCACTAATCTAAGTGACCCGCCTGCTCCTTTGCTCCGTCTCATAAAAAAAATGTTTAAGTTTAATCAATAGTTGTTCATAATATCGTTTTGATTACGTTTCGCTCATACTATATTAAGATTTATAAGCTCAAAAGAAATGCATTTAATGTCGACATGTATATTTAATTTACTCATGAAAAATACATAGAAATTAATTTAATAATAATTTTGATTAATAATTTACTTACACCTAAGTTATGTGCGGTTGTACCGGGGACCTGTAAAAACATTTTTTTGTTCGTAATTTTTTTTTAATTAAAAAGAAATGAGTCACTCATCGAACGCTGTTCGTAGAGGAAATATCCTAATGATGGTTGTGGGTTTTTCGCGGAGTATTGCTTGGTCTATTGGGATTTTGTACTATGGACTTCCGCAAGGTAACGCCTGATTCTAATAATTATGTAATTTTTTAACTTGTATACCAATATTAAGCTGAATTGTTTATGTACGCTCTGGAACTACAGGTGTGTATAAATATTCTTATTGTACTGGATAGTCCATGTAACGTTATAAAATCTCGCTACAATCAATGAGGGTACAATAGAAAAATATTCTGAAAACAGAACATTGATATTTTCGTACAGGAAACGGCGCGTGAACGAATAAAATGAATGGGATAATTACATTTCTTACTACTGGCGGATTCTGTAAGGCAAAAGTATTATTATTAAAATATAGTAAAACCTTATACTGGTACATAAGTAGGATACAAAATTTTCTAAAAATATTGCACCGAGGTTACGTATAAAGTATAGCTTAATGTGGACATTCGTTTCATTTTGTTTTTTAATAGTACTCAACCTAACACCCCTAAGGTCCTTAAAGACCTTAAGGTCCAAGGTGGTCGTGCCTTAAGGTAGGTCGTTTTTAATTTACAATGCTTATTTTATTTACCTTAGAAAAACAAAGTCACAATTACATTGTAACATCGTAAGAAGGAACGTTCGAAATATGAAAATATTATTCCGTAAATATTAATCCAACATCCATAAACCCTCTGTTGACTAATCACAATCACATCCATTTAAGGCCAAAAAAGGCTTTGTACGGGCTAGCACCGTACATCGAGCGCCGCGTCAGCAGCAACTATTGCATTTTATAAGGTTTTAACGAGGAGTTCGGCTCGAGCGCCCGGTGTAGGCGCATCGTTATCATTTATCAATTATCAATTATGTACAAATATTTTATCACTCAAATTAAAGTCTGTGTGGGATTCGTCTCAGCCCATACAGGCATAGTCATTCATTTCGTTACAATTAATATACTCACGTAACCAACTTTCAGTACCTTTAATAGAGATTTAAATTATAATTAAAGTAACAAAATTGCAATAAAGATTGAAAGCCAAAAAACTTACACCGCGTCCCTTATATTTCTGAAATAAAACGAACTCGTATTTTATAATTCATTCCAATAAAACTATTTAATTTATTCATAAACTTACCGAGGACAAGTTGTCTAACTCCCGCACTAGAGCATCGAGGTTTGAACTCTAAAAATACAGTTTATATTGAAGTACATTAAGTAAATCTCAAATTTATGATTAATATTTATAACTATAACCCGCAGTTTTAGTTGCGTAAATACTGTGCTTGGTCAATAGTTGTGGAGCAGTTTTAGTGTACCCCATGACGAGTGTTTGCTCGTAGAATTTCTGAATATTTTCATTTATTTTTTTTTTTATTTTTAAGATTTCCTTGTTTTAATAGGTCCCTTATTATTCGAATAAACAGTTATTGCGGTTTTTGTCACTCTCAGACGTCGTTGAAAGGGAGAATGGATGCCATCGGCAAAACTGCGCGCGAGTCTTATTAGATTTCTATATTAGAAATTGATTGGTTTATTAACAGTTTATAACTGTCGAAATATTAATTATTATTAATTGATTAGATAAGTCCTTATTATATTTATATAGCGAATCTTAACATAATATAAATTTGGATCAAGAATGAGAATTAGCTAAAGAATGTTAGTACTTACATCGTCAGATTTCTGTTGAAGTTTTCAAATATATTTAATATGTCTATTTTATTAATTGACTTTATTAAAATATAAAATATTTTGAACTGTACATACTCTTAGTTTGTCATCATCACGGTCATCGTCTCGGCGCAGCTCGTGTTTCTAAAAAAATATATGAAAATAATCTTAACAACAAAGTTTTATTGACTTCACGGGAACCTCATTATATTAATAAAGCAAACATTTTAGAATTAAGTGGAACTACTAAACTTTAAAAAAAAATTCACAATATTTACCGTAACTTTTTATGATAATATAAGCTCGAGATGGTTTTTAAGCAAAAAAAAAGAATATACAAATTCGAAAACAGTACTGCGTCAATAAAATACTTGCTGTATTGATTTTAACTCACAAAAAGGATTTCAGACGTTTAAATATGTCATATATATTATTTCACATTTCCTTAAACTAATGTAACGTGTATTATATAAATAAAAACTTTTCTACAAATTAACAATAACAATTAATACAGAAATACTCACATAATCATCATCGCGGTCATCAAGTAACTGAGAAAGGAAAAACGGGCATAAAATCAAATCTACGAGTTGAAATTTTACAAGGGAATAAAACCTTTTCACACATATCAGAAAATGGACGTTGGAAACATTTCAATAAAAATCATTACCTTTAAGGTAAGTTCTTGCAATCTTCTCCTTATTTGTTGCTGAAATAATAAGTTAATGTTAAACCTAATGTAAAACACTTAGCAGTTAAGACAGAATAGTTAAGTTCAGATAAGTCTAGGTTACACCAAACAGTATTCTCTACTAAACTTCTAAACGCCTTTACCTAATACTGGTATTATGTAAAGATAAATAATTAAAAAAGATTCCAACATGTTCGCGCTTATATTTACAAAGGAACTTTAAAACTGTAATTACAATTTTTTAGGTTTCCAATTTATAATTTTCTATAAAATTCAATTGGAATTAACAAAATTTCCTTACCTTTTGTTGACTGTCGTCGTCATCAAACTATAAAAAAGTCATATCAATCAAATTCATCAATCGATAACTATTTTCCTTAAAATATATATTACCTGTCGATTACGAAGCGACCGTCTGTTCATCTACAGAAAATAAATATAGAAACGTTTTAAATAATGCATTCTCGTAATAATAAATCATTTTGCGATCTATCATAACACAATTCTTGTGAATTGTACAAAAAACATTCTTGCTTAGATGGGCAAGACACATTTTCCATACGAATTAACGACGCCTTACGACTTTCCCATCATTTCGTTTAGGTATACTTTAATAAAATAATGTCAGTTTCCAACTTTCGAATGTCTAAACAGTTTGTATATGTTCAAAGAATGCATATCGCTTAGTTCCAAATTTTTATCGCCGTTCAATAGATATTTGAGCGTCCACATTGTTCTTTCCTTTTCTCAATATTACTTACAACATTTTTTTTAAAAGCAGCCTATAAACACCGATTAGTAAGTGTGTTGCCGGCCCTTAAAGAATTAGTATGCTTTCTTTATAAAGAATTGGGTAGAATTTCGTAGGGAAGACCTCTACTGGGAATCGATTCCGCAGTTCACTTGTTCGCAAGAGAAAATGCCTTGTATAGCGAAGTTTGGTAATATCAAACATTTCTTCAATCTCTATATACCTGTTCCTGTCTTTCGTCATCGTCGTCATCCAGCTGTAAAGACACATTATATAATTAGATGATTTTTTTATATAATAACGGATTCACCGAACCGATATTTTTTTGTTTCAAACAAAAAAATATCAGTGAAGAGCTTTCGTCATATCGTTCGTAATTCATTTAAATGTGTAATAATATACTATCGGGATAATTTCAACACGCCGACATTATTATTAATAGCTATGGGCTAACGAGCTTGAAGGTGGTCGCGGCCCAAAAACACCCACCCTACAGTTTGCGTTGTCGGCCCTTAAGAAGCTCTCTTTTTAATGAAATGGAGTTGGTATCCGTTTGGCAAAACCTGCTTTTCACATTGATGTTCATGTGCCGAGGATGAAATTGCACGAGGTAGGTCGTCTAACAGTTGAATTAAACTGTTTTATCTTGATTTATATATGTATTATATAAAATATTTTTAATTTTAACCATTACTTTGAATTACCTGGTTTTGGTGTTGCTGGAATCTTCGTCGGCCGAGTTGCTGCTATAAACAATGATGAATATTTAATACAATTATGTCTCATTTATTAAACGGGAAAAGGCGGCTTGTCTGCTCTAATATAAAATAGGGCTTGGGCATGATGAAATAGTGCAAAATAATGTAGTTAATTGTGGTTATATTTCTTTTTACGTTTTTATAACTGTAAGCAACAACATATCTAATATAATATATATACAAGCTGACCCGGCAAATGTTATTTTGCCATACATATGATTTCAATAAAAAAAAAATAGAGGTTGATCGTAGAGGGGTAAAAGCTCT
The DNA here is from genome assembly GCA_963693355.1 of Pontia daplidice. NCBI lineage: Eukaryota > Metazoa > Arthropoda > Insecta > Lepidoptera > Pieridae > Pontia > Pontia daplidice. Next base: position 64,980 of record CAVNZL010000087.1, read on the forward strand.
TAATATAGTATTTAAAATTGGGTTGTACCTGTAATCTTTCATCGTCGAGATCATCATCATCATCGTCGGGCTGTTAAAATATATTTAAGAGAACTTTAATGGATATATTATCAACGAAGAAATTGAGATTACGAAGTGGGATCAGAGAACGTGCGTTCTATACAAATTAGCGAGTTCAGGTTGTACCTGAAGATTGAGTTTCTAGTTCACTAGAATAACGCAATACCAAAGACAGGCAAAAAAAGTTGGATTATTTCGTATATTCAACGAAACATTCAAAGCACGTTAATTTTGAATACGAAATTTAAATAACTTGACCTTTCGTTCATGTAGTTTTGGTCTAAGACCCGTAGAAGGCAAAAAAGTATTACTCACCCTAGGCGCCGCCAAGACCACAGCGAGACATAGACCGATGACAAACAGCCGCTTCATTATCTTTACCAGAAATGCCAAGAGTTCCTCACAATTTCCATATAAATATACCCGGCGTGTATAATCGTTAATTACATTACAAATGCGATTTGTGCCGTGAAATTGTGCATGTTTCAATTAATACGACTGGAATTACTTTAATGCTAAAATTATCACTTATTTCGATAGTAACCAGCTAATCTATACTAATATATAAAATTGGAGTGTCTGTTTTTAGTATTGAAATAACCGTTTTTTACTACATGCATATGAATATATATACGATACATACACCAAAATGAAATTTTTGTCTGTCTGTTTCTCCGGCTAATCTCTGGAATGGTTGGACCAATTGTGACGGGACTTTTTTTGATTGGTATCTGATGTAATAAGGAGTCACTTAGGCTACTTTTATTAGGGTTTCGCAGTCTACGTAAAGGAACCCTTCGTCATGTCCGTTCATTCGCCCGTTCTCACTCTAGCGTCGAAACGGTTAGTGTTAGGAAGATGGAACTTTGCACGGATATATGTGTATTTACTACGCCGATAAAAAGCTAAAATAAAATTACGTAATAAAAAACGTATAAAATGTCCAGTAACGCGACCAAGATGATCTAAGCCGCGCGCAGACATGCCACCACACTCTCTCTACTGGGCCTATCTTTTATAATTCCCCTAATCTGTTCTTATCCTATCTTAATTCAAAATACTGTGATTCATTTTTTGCTGCTTTCCTTTTTTGTCTTTAACTAATAATTATAAATAAAGTACATTAGTGTTAGTGACGTAGATAGTACATGTTTTCTAAAATTTAAGTTGTTATACCTAATCCATGCGAACGAAGTCGCGGGTACAGCTATACGAAATAAGATAGGTCAACTATATAAAGTAAAATAGTGCATCAAAGCTACGCTAAGGCGGTACGAAGTTCGCCGGGTCAGCTAGTTTAAAGTATAAAGAGAAAACATGGGCATACGTAAAGTATACGTTTGTTATATAGAGTAACCGATCATCTTCACCATGTTTTCTTTTACCGTATTAAAATATTTGCATCATGTTTTAAATTCATTATCTCAAAGCATTGTATTCTGTATGTACAATATTATAACGTTAAACGATTAATGGTTTTATATGAATAAATATTCCATTTGAATAAATAAAAACAATCATTAATTCAAAACAAAGGTGAATTAAACATATATTGTAAAATTTCTTCTATTAATTCCTGCGTATTGTAAACAGGCAGGAGCCGGAACGATCGCTCGTTACCTAGCAACCGTTGCTGGGCAACCAAACCAGTGTAGTTTTTGCACAGACAACTTTTCAATGAGCATACAAGTATGGAAAAACCATTTGTTTGAGAGATGATCGACATTACAAAAATATTGCGTTTTTTCACGAATGTCTATAAAGGTAAATAGTTATTGCGAAATAATAAAACCTACATACTAGTTACATATACACAAAACGATCGAGATATACGAGTAATAACGCTTAAAATACAATGTAGGTAAGCATTAGGACGCCGAATTACGTAAATAAAGCATTAAATTGCATGAATTAAAATCAGCAGAATAGCATTTTTTAACGTAAAGAACTTTCAAAACACCGTTACTCCTCGTTCTTCAAGTAATCCCTAGAAACACGCGATGTTTTGATCTCTATCGTTTATATCCCCCCGCAGAAGTTCTATCTTCATATTACACTATAATATCTCTCAGACATCACGTCGCCAATGAAAACCCGTTTTCCCTTACCCCCTACCATGTCATCGATACCATGCCATACTCTCTTGCTATAAGACCTTCGCAAACACTATAATTTACACACGCTACGAGTTTCTGTTTCTTTAATATTTACGTTTTAAATCATAATTATGCACCTCATGCTTATATTTTAGCTGTCTCTAAATATTGAGTGATTTTGTAAAAAAAATTGCGGTATAAAAATCTATTTCAAGTAAGATTAAAAATTAATTTGTGAAAAGGAGTTATTATTATTAGATCCAACAAGTTTATATAATTCAAACTACAATATTTGTTTTATGTAATAATATAATTTTTATGTAAACAGTTGTTCATGTATATATTATATAAAAACAATAGACCTTGATACCTTTTATAAAGGCCGCACTTTAGCTATTACAATGTGAGTTGTTTCTTTTTCGGTTTTCTTATGTGTGTCCTTGTTGGCGTGGCTTTATAAATAAATAAAAACGATGGAATAGAATACTTAATGTTTGTTGTAAACTACCAAGTCATTGGTGTGCTTATAGGAAATAAATTATATCTCGCTACTTCGCCGCGAAAAAGGCTCTCATAGTAACGGCCTGCTCGTAATAATTTTATTTGCGACTTGCAATAGTATTGCAATAGTATTTTGCACTCATCTTATTTTTAATGGCTTCCGAGGGATTTAACTACTTATCCACTTATCTGTACTTTTATTAATTTGTATGATTAAATTAGCTTTTGTGTTTAAAATTAGATACAGTAAAACATTTTTTTTATTAAGTAGGGGAGAAACGGGCTAGGCTCTACCTCGTAAGTGAAGCCGCAATGGACACTCATGCTCGCAAGTGCTTTACTGCCCTTTTAGATAACGACACGCTGTTTTATTGAAGGTCATAAAATTGTATTGCTTCAGAAATGCCTCTATTGGCAGCTTGTATGGAACAAGCTATAGTGGTTGTCCGCGGTAAAAATAATAAATATTATTTTCACCGCGATATAAAATTTCCATTATTTTTAGTTATTTATAATAGTAATAGATAATAATAATAGATTTTTAATTTCTAATGTCTTTCTCTGATATTATCTTACAATAAAAATTTGTTTAGACGCTTTGTAACAAAAGAAATAGATAAACACATTTGATCCCGAATTGTAATCCAGATTCTAATAAAATTTGAATTTGGAATATTGCAAAAAAAAAATTAAATATGTATATATAGTATAGGAACTGAATGATGAATGATGGGAATGAAGGATGGTGTCGAAAAATCTTATCATACTGTGTGAATCACCTTCGAAAGTTACATGACTAACGAACGAAGTTAGATAGATAATCGTCAATTTATGGTAGTGAGAATGATGACTCATATTTCGACGGAAACATTTATTCAGAGAGGAAATCGATAGATTTTAGATGTACGTAAGGTGGATTTTAGGTAATGATTATTAGGTTGTATGAGAAATTGACTTTTATTATCGGGAGTGTATTAAATTTTAAATTCGGAATATGTTTGGGATGTCTAACCACAGAGAAAATGTTTGAGATGAAAGTGGCCAGCACGACAAAACGTCAATTGCATAACCTAATATTATATTAATGAATATATATTCATTGAATACAGAACTAAGCTTTTTTGCAGTTCGGATCTCGCATATAGTGTAGCACGTCTACGCTTGTTCTACGCAACTGCTACGAGAATGCCCCGATTGACCTATTACGTTAGTTACAAGCGTTGATCGGAAGACGGTGCAATCAATGTGATTGCGCCTTTGATGCCAGTTCGTTGCGCTTCACCGGACTGTGAAACAACTATAACTATGCGGTTGATAATGATAGGCTAAGCTAGCCTATACTATGTTATACTGCCTTATTAGTCTATAATGTGACCCTGAAAATAATACTAAATCCTAAAGCGAAATATTAAATGCATTGCAAATATATTATATTTAACGTATTTTGATTTACTTTATATTACTCCATATAATATACTATAGATATTGTCTAAATAAATGTTGATTATGAATAAATGTTTAATTTTATACCAAATATTATCCAAATTTAATTTCAAATACTACTAAATATGTACTACTAAATTCTACTAAATGTGTATGTATATAAGTGATCTATATAGGTAAGCATTATTTATTTTATTCATTTGGTCTTTCCTTAAGTTGCCCGTATGTTATTTTGGTCAGATTTTTTTTAAACGACACTATAGAAGGGACTTTGTTCACGTATCATGATCGATAAAACCGACGAATCTATATCTCGGAGTTTTCAATTAATTATCATTTAATTTTATCAGTAATAGAATTTTCAGTCAAACCATGTATAATTGTGACATTATGTTTCCAAATAACCACGGACGATGGCTAGTTTCTATCCCACATACGTTTAAATCCTGTAAATCCCAGTTGTGTGCGACAGGCTGACAGGACAGACGTGCAGATCAATCCTACCCTCATCATATGTCGCTTCGTCAAATGCCATCTGTTCGCCCAACGAATTGTAGCGATTTCATGTTGTTTTTTTTCGTTGTGCCCATTTTTATACTTGCGATATTGATTAAATAAGAAAGTGAAAACTAATTTATATATTTTAATTAAATTTTACAATAATATTGCCTGTATATCACATCAGGTTTTAGGTGGAATAGGTGCAAGGAAAATCCCTCCTGCCTTTATGACCAACCGACCGAAGAGACAATAATGCACATTATTCTGGAATCTCCTAGGTATTGTTGATTTATTTGTGTAAGATGTTTTCATTTTGACATTTTTATTCATTCCACTTTGTATCATGGTAGAAAGCGGACATATATCTTCCAAGTTAAATAGTGTGTTTGTTGTGTGTGTTTTATTACGGATTCTGTGCGTATAATTTTCGTGTTCTAAGAAGAATTACAACAGGTATAACTTAGAGAGGTTTAAAATCGTGCAGAAACTCAGTCGGAAGCTAAAGATATCAGTATAATCAAGGATATGATGTCGCTAGCGATATGTAGCCATGGGAGTAACTTATATATTAATTTTTTCGTACATACATATAATAAATATTCTAAGTTTCTTATTCTTATTTTAGTTCTTATTGTGAAGCTAAGCTGAAATAGTCATCTCGATATGATATAAGTAGATAATATATAATACGGATTTGCGTGTTCATGGCGGAAATAAACGACAGAGCAATTTGTAACTAACTTTTTAATTTCGCGTAATGTCTTTACAAGACCTTCACCTACATTACAGGAACTGCAAGGTTTTGATTTTTAAAACACTTTTGTGAAACTAAATTTAAATTATATAAAAATTCTTCGTTACTTATTTGGGGTATTGAAATAACTAAAAAAAAATTGTATTGAACAAATTTCGTTGCTTGTAACAATCGTATGATAAAAGCACTCATAATACAAATTATAAATAGCTTACCTTATTTATTATATTATTATATATACTTTATGTACTAAATGTCCAAACAATTGAGCAATGGTAAAGTAAACAATGCGAGCATGAAAGATCAAAATATACTTAAGTAAAACACTGCTACCGTTTAAGTTTCACCTGCATTTTGCTTTCTAGGCATAACTATGACAACACTGGACAAGGCCTCGCTGTTACCAGACCTCGTCATTAGCGCTAAGGAGGGAACGATGGGTTTTAGTATGTAGTGGGGCCCTTCGTTTGTGGGCCCTGACCCCTACACTCCTCATGCCATGTTGTCACGGCGTGGGGGTCTGTCAATGGATGTCCCATTAGTTATTCCTTAAATAATTGAACGCGTAATTTCTTCACAAATTCGACCAGAGTATTAGCATACTTTTTAAATGAGTTTAATGTAAAGAACGCCCTATTAAAGTGTAATTTTTAAATTCAAAATTGGAAGCATTTAAGTAATTTATACGAATGGATTATAAAAACTTCATAAAGAAACAGCATACTAAAGCTTTAAACTTTTGTAATGAGCTTTGAAAAACTCAAACGTGCATAACAAATTGCAATGTGCGAACTTATGGAGGCTCAAGGATTCAGCAAACATGCTGAAATATCATTAAATATATGGAACAACGATAAGAGGGTGTGCTTGGCGCAATATTTTAAAAATAATCAATATTTATCAGGACTACTAAGTCATTCTTCAATTGATCTCGTTCTTCTACGATTCCTGAAAGGCCGTTAACACACTTGAGACCCCATTGCGTGGCGGTGTCATTCAAAATAATTAATCCTCTTACCCGATTTCCTCTATAAAAACATATACAGCTTTTTTCTTAAAATTGTGTATTTACGTAATCAATGCATCGTTGATATTTTAATATTTAAATCGATTACGTATCTGTAGTTCTAATACAACATTAAACTAACACGTTCTAATAAATTATGTATATATAACAAATAAGAGCTATTTTAGGACACATTTCTGACTGAAATTTTATTAAGCTTAATCTTCCATGTCTGAAAGCTCCTATTTACCCCACAAGGTCCTGCTGAAGCTAGTACGAGTCAGGAGGCTGGCGTGAGCGGTTGTGTTTATGTGATTGTGTTGTTGGATTATTTGTCTGTGTTTGGTAAGCTTTAAGTACGAATTAACTGTAAATGCATAGTCGGTCAATATTCGAAAAAGCTTCTCTTGTACCTCTAGTAATAGGTGAGACCAGGGTTGCCACTTACATTTGAACGCTTCGATTTATTACTGTTGGTACGCGCATTTAATGAAATTTGTTGTTTTAATATTAAAGTAAATAACTCGTGTGGTTTGCACGCGCAAATAAAAATACGTTATTTTGTCGGAGGCTTTGTTCCATTATATACGTCTTTGTTCTCTTTGGTTATTCGCGGTATTTAATGTAGGTGAACACAACAATGGCCTTATTATCTCCGTGCTATGTTATATTATATATTTTTAATGAATCACTTAATGATTTTTTTACAATACAGTACGTCGTACAATATATATTATTACAATCCTTTTATGGGCATTTCATTGATTCGTATTATATGAATGGATAGTACCTGATGCTCATACAGTATCTCACATACTCATAGTTTAAAATGATTTCATTGATTGATCCAATGTAATAAAATAAGTAAGAAAAGCTCTTTTATGTTAAATTGTATATGTTGATTGAATTTAGTATAGTTAAAGAAATGTCAAATCTAAGTCGAATTCTGACAAATATGCGTTTTATTATTAAAATTTGTTATGATCTCTGTGATTTAAAAGAAAGATGAGAAAATTCTTCTGACGAAATACAAATTACTTCTTAATATTTTTACGTTTGTGCCAACCCTAATAAATAATGTTTGAACATTGCTTAGTCTAAGATAGTATTTGTCTGTCTAGGCAATAAGTGAATAAGCTTTTCATTGCCCATATTATAAAGTTTTTTCACCTTCACAAAAGGGTATTTATCTTTGTGAAGTCAAATGAATTAACATGACATGGATAATTAATAATAAAATTCAACTTCGAAAAAAATATCTATTTTTATCACATATTACATACAGGAAATAAATAATTATAAATTAATTAACCGATTAATCCACACAAATGGGACAGTTTTGTCGTGTTTAACATCAAGAGTTGTGTATCAAACTGACACTAAATTTCTATTTTTTTTGTATGACGTGCAGGTTAGCATTATAAAGATTAATATATAATTCAAACGTTGTACATTAACCGTTCGTAACGCATAAATGTATTTTCGTGTGATACTCGCACATACGATAATAGATGCACATTATTTCAAACAAACATTTTTGCATTATATTAACCATAGTTATTCTACAAGAATTTATTTCGGTTACGACAAACTGATCGCGAAGGAGTCATAGAAACCAACAGCTTAAAGCTTCAAGAAAGATTTAAGCAATAACGGGGCGTAGCGTGTCACCACGCCACAACGACCTTGATCGATCTTTTGTTATCTAAATTTGTTTCACCAATCCTTTTATTTTTGTGTTAGGCTAAAAATACGTATGTCTATTCTTATTTCATTTCGCTTATTTATAAATTGGCTTAACTCCTAGATCTGTATAGATGCAAGTAGGATTTAGTTCGCTTAAAATATTATTACTCTCAACTTTCCCTAATACTGGCTGGATAATTCTTAATTTATTTAAACATAAGGTAAGATTCGTCAAACGTTTTCATTCAGCTCAATTAAGTACAATGAGTTCAAGGCGATATTCTTTTAGATACTATATAATAAATACATTTGTTGACGACTTCTTAAATAGTATTCACTTATTTAAATAGAATATATACATACATTCATTTTCATTTGATCTTCACGCCTCACTTCGATAATTTTAGACTTCACACTTTGTACAATCTTCTCAGATCTCACAAGTTTGTATTACACGTAGAGAAGTTCGTTGTTATTAAGAAAGTTATGCTATTATGCCACATTCGATGTTTGGGTAACCAATTCTAACGAGAAACTTAATAAAGTCTACGTCTCGATGGGCTTGCCACGTTTGGGTTAACGTTAACAATTTTCTACTTACCATTTTGTTGACAGCGTGTTATTATAATGTTGACCGAATACTGATAAACGAATCGCTTCACAATATCAGCCCCTATTCGAAAGTTTTGTATGAAAGTTTAAGCAGTTAAAAGTTTATTGTAAAATGCATAGAGTCCGGTAAACAATCTTTATAATGGCCCTTGTTGCAAAAGAAGGTGACGCCAATGACAGCTTACGAGACTGTTCGGATAGCTCACGTAGTTTCCAAAAATTTGACAAAATCGTAAATTGGAAATCAAAAACATGGAAAACAAACATGATTTTATGTGATTTTAAGTTCTGCTCAGTGATCCTTGCAAGGGCTTGTTGCCAAAAGAGGTAATATTGGCAGCTGTTTCCACATAGCGCTTGTTGTTGTGCTGTTTTACAGAGGGCCTTCATAAGATCACCATTCCATCCTATCCTCAGAAAATGCCGTGGCCTCTATCTCACCCTAACTGAGCCTTTTTGCTCCGTCCGTAGCTTGCGGTCAACTTTTCAACTCGGTACGCCGCCATGTTTGCACAGGTCGACCGCGTCTGTGCTTGTCTCCTGACAGTTTCCTTTTATATGTAATGCTAGCTTAGTTTTCCTCTCTGTGTTTCGCGTTGCGTCACCATTATCGCAACACAATTTCTTGTTCAAATAAGGTGTGTTGTCACAAGTTCAACAGCTCCTCATATGACATTTGGCTCGGACAGAAGATGCGAATATATTGACGAAGTTGTAGTTCGTACACGAATCCCTTTATCACTCTTTTCGTTTCACAACCGAAGCATGGCAACCAGACCAAGACGAAAGCTGTATTGACAGTTACTAGTTAGGTGGTCCCTCAAGGTGGGATACCTTGAGCGGAAAGCTCAAGAGCTTGCCATTAAAAGAACATCGAGGTTATGGCTAGATACTTTTTAAAAACAACTAGGCCCTAATAACATCACCGTTATTGTTATACCATCAGACGCCGGACACATCAACATGTGTGATAGCTTTTGTTTTACAGAAATGAAAGCTTAAAAGCTTCGATTTATGGACGTATGACTTTTACGGGGTGAAGTATTGTTGTGTTGCGACAGAACCTTTTATAAAAAGAATAGAATGAATTATATTAAAAAGATTTAAAAAGGTTAATAAATTACGTTTTTACGAATCTTATAATAGGTCTTTACCTATGGAATTGCCGTATTGCAGTACAGACTTTTTCAAACAAAAAAAAGTTTTGATTGGCTATGAATTCTAAATTCAAAATTAACTTTGTTTTAAACATATGACATTCTATTTACAAAATCAGTCTTTTGTTTATTGATTAGCGTTGTATATTCATTACATTTCAACATTTTTCCTCGTAATGGATACTTTGAAATTTCGTGTAATTATGGAATATGAGTTCCGTCGTGGCACCAACGCTGCACAAACGACACGTAACATCAACGACGTTTACGGAGAGAACTATACAAACGAACGTACAACCCATTATTGGTTTCCTCGGTTCCGTTCGAGAATTTTGACTTGAAAAATGAACCTCGTGGTCGTCCGGAAACTTTGGTCAACAATGATGAATTAAAGGCGATTGTGGAAGCTGATGAATCTCAATCTACAGCTGAGCTGGCAGCAGCTCTTGATGTTAGCATCAAAGCAATATTGGTCCATTTGCGACAGATTGGCAAGATAAAAATGCTTGATAGATGGGTACCCCACGAACTTAACGATCGCCAGCGCAACGTACGCATGAGACTTGCCTTGCGCTGCTTAACAGGCACAGAAATGAAGGACTTTTGAAGCGAATTGTTACGTGCGACGAAAAATGGATTCTTTTTGACAATCGAAAGCCTTCAGCAAGTTGGTTAGATCCTGCTTCGGTACCAAAGCAATGTGCAAAACGAAAAATGACCCCTGGAAATGTGATGGTCACAGTTTGGTGGTCTAGTGCTGGTGTGATTCATCATAGCTTTATACAAAACGGCGAGAGCATTACTGCAGATGTGTACATTAAAGAACTGACCACAATGATGGCGAAACTCGCACGTCTGCGACCAGCTTTGGTCAATCGGTCGTCTCCACTGCTACTTGACGACAACACGCGAACCCATACTGCACAACAGACCGTCTCTAAGCTGCATGAGTTGGGTTTGGAAGCTCTCCCTCATCCGTCATACTCACCAGATCTTGCGCCTATCGACTATTACTTTTTCCAAAAATTTGACAACTTTTTAGCGGGAAAAAAATTCAATTCCCGAGAGGCACTACAAAACGCCTTTGAAGAGTTTGTTGTCTCCCGTCCAGCTGATTTTTTCAAGAAGGGCATCCATAAACTGCCACAGCGTTGGCAAAGATGCATTGATTGCAGGGGTGATTACTTTGAATAAAAGAAATACATAAGTTCGAAAAAAAAATACTTTAACTTTTTTCAAACAAAACGGCAATTTCATAGGTAAAGACCTAATATATAAAATTCTCATGTCACAGTTTTTGTTCCTGTACTCCTCCGAAGCGGCTTGACCGATTCTCATGAAACTTTGTGAGCGTATTGAGTAGGTCTGAGAATCAACTAACATCTATTTTTCATCCCTCTAAATGTTAACCGTGGTCCATACCTAAAATTTTTTTATGTTTTTTTGGACAAAATTTCTTATTTTTTATTTTTCTATTATACAACATACAAAAATACATACAATCCTAAATTTTCACTCCTTTATGATCAACCCCTATTTTTATTTATTAATTGAAAATTGAAATCACATGTATGGCAAAACAACGTTTGCCGGATCAGTTAGTATACTATAAAAGTTATTCTCAAATCTATAAATCTCTATAGATATCTCTATATTTATTAATTTCTTCATTTTCCTCTACCTTATACAGCTTGAATTAATATTCTAAATCTTGAATGCCTCATAATAAATTATATTAGTTTAAAAATTTACAGTCAGATGTGTGATCAGAATTCATTCATTCATAGTCTTATGTCTGAATAATCGAGAAAACTCAAGACTTTATTAAGTCATGATATTTCTTATTTGTTTTCTTTGCATTTAAAACTATATATACTTATAACTATAAATTCGCGAATATTAACACTAAATCTAGTTTATACCCATATCTTATTTTGTCTTTCTGAACTAACAAATTGTACGCCTAAATAACATCCATATTTCTAATATATACAGTATAAAGGACTACATTGAAATGCATTCATTCAACACCAGACAGTATTGATCGTACCCAACTGTTTAAAATTGTACTTAGTTTTATAACAAAAAGTCCTCGCAACGGCTCAACCGTTCGAAACTTTTATCACGCGTTTTCAATGTTATACAAATCTGGGTTTTCTCTAGAATAAAAATATAGTTTCAATAGAATCAAATCTTTGGCTTCTCAGCTGATATGAGATGTTTGAAAAGCAAGCTCTTCCTTACAATCGTTTACATCTCAATAAAAATGTATAGCATCAATTATATTTAAAATATAAAAGGGCATATTTAAATAGGTGCTGTTAATGTGACGCCTATTAGAATGCAATAAATTGCCAAACAATATCATAACTTCTATGTTAAACCAATTTTATTAGCAATATTCAGCGAAGAATCCCCCAAACACACACGAAAATATCTTTTTTCAAACGTGCTGCTGATAGTTTTCGTATATAAATCAAAATGTGGAAAAATAGACACATAGGTCCACTGCTTTTTAAAGTTTAAGAGTTCTATTGATATCAAGTACATGCATGAAAAAAATAATTAAGGATTTCTGATTCTAGTCAGCCGTTCGTGCGAATTCTTCAATCCAACTCATCTTACTCTAAGTTGGCGATCATCACCTAATTACATGTAATTGAATGGATAATGCCATAAATAATGGTTATATTGCGTAAATTAGATTGCTTAGAGTAGGGAATAAATCTTTTTGGTGTGGCGAACTTTTATTATTAGAAATCACGCGATCTCGCATCCGTCATTTGTCTTTATTTGTACGATCTTTGCTTTTATTTGGCTTTTACTAATACGCGGTTTACGAGGCGATTCAATTCGACAAAATTATACTGATTTTTGTATTGGAGCACCCTTAAATATTTATTTTATTCAGTTTTTGTGCTTGTATATATATGGTTCTTAAGATGAAATATTTATGAAGATGATTAAAGCCTGCTTATAGATTTTGGGACGGAACCATAATGTCCTTAGTTGAATAACTCGCTTGTTTATGAATCGACAGTCCTTCCATCGACATAAATTGCAAATTTTGAAGACATGAAATGCAACGACACTTCACAGGCAATCAACAAACTCCATTGTTATTAACAAATTACTATCTCGAACATCCAGGCTCTTATCTCATAAACTTCTGGGAAACCACTTCCTTATAAGTCCCAGTTGCTAAAGCCAATTAAATCCCGTTTGTCCAGACTGTAAAGCTTAGCTAGTCTGTAACGCCTAGTCTTTGACTCAATTTCAATTTAATATTCAACAACAATTCTAGCGTATGATTGAAACAACTATAACAAATTTCAAACCGAATTAGCATAATTAACGAGCTGAAGTTAATTTTAAAAGCATATGGCGTGATAACCTGCAATAGTTTCTAGTTTGATCGATAATTTAGTCTACAAATTCAGGCAACTTAGGTCTAATCAAGTTTAGCATTGTTCTCTAGGTAAATAAGGCTTAGATTTCAGAACAACACAGAAACTTAAATCTACTTTAAACATCTATTAATTGTCCTATATATACATATCCCTCTATTGTCTTTGAACGATGATGAACATAATAAATAGCGAATCACTTTCAAGGATGGGAAATATTTACAAGTCTGTATACATGGTTTCTTGAATACAATCCTGTTTATTCTGTTTTGATTAAGGCTATCGATCCTCTTAATTGATTTAATGAAAAATACAATTTCTCTGCTTATTGATGTTACAGGGTTACTATCACATAAATTATCCAAACTTTAAGTAAGCACTTACAGAACTATGGCGATACATTAACATTAATACTGTAAATAAGCAGAGATTTATTATATTAAAATTTTACCAGAAGAGCCATGCTTTGAATGAATTCATTGAATATATGCCTTAGTAAGCAGTTAGGCCTTGCTCGGTTTGGTTTGTATGGATACCAAATAAGGCGAGGCAGATATCTGATTAGATTGCGAACCTGTTGGGACAAGCTGCTATCAGTCGCTAATTGGGCACCCATAATTGTTTATATCTATTGATAACGACTTAAGAAATAGTATTTTAGAATAAGTTTGTAATATGTACGTCTACTAACCAAAAGATTATTTGTTGTGTGTGAAATAAATTTGTATTCTAATTCATCTATTCGAAGGACAAAAAGCTTTAAAAAGCGTATTGAAATCATATTTTATTCACCTCAATGATATTATACGATCTTTTAGAAAAATCTGTAAAATCCAATTAAATTAAAAAATGCCTGGAGACATCCAAAGGCCACTGACCTTTGGCTTTGCCAGACGTAATTTAGTTTAGCCCAGACTGAAATGTGTCGTGAAATGGCTAGACGGCCTTAATGCTACTATAGTAAGTGCTCCATATATAATTAATATTGATACGTAACATAACAAAATAAATCATTTTCTTCTTACGATCAATACAATTCATATAGTAAGCAAAAAATTTTGCTTTAAGATCCGCAATACATTCTAAGAATGTCAATTATGATATGAGATATAAAATTGTTGAATTTTTAATGTTCTAGATTGACTATCATAATATACTAGCGACCCGCCCGGCTTCGCACGGGTGCAATTCTGATACTAAATACTACAGAAAAATAAACGCGTCCGATCGCTGTTAAATCTGTAATATCTTTCAAAATATTCACTTAAATAATACAGTGTTAAGGGTCATATAGATCTATACTAAATGAACAATGTATTCAAGGTATTCAATTGGTTAATAATTAATGCTGTATTGGTTAAAATCGCTTCGAAAATTAGCCATTATTTGTCGTAAAAGGTAAATGACAAAAAAAGTTATTGTGGGTTATCCATAAGAGAGAGACAGATACCATCACGGACTTTTCTGTAGACCTTTTCAATGTGTACAATACTTAGTACATTATTTAGATAAAACTCCTAGGGTTCAGCCTGCGTTTGAAATGTAAGCGGATAAAATATAATTATTTACGACATCACATTAGAAACCTCAAAAATACAACAGTACTCTTGAATCACTCTATCTATTAAAAAAAACCGCATCAAAATCCGTTGCGTAGTTTCAAAGATTTAAGCATACAAAGGGACAGAGAAAGCGAGTTTGTTTTATACTATGTAGTGATAAGTGCACATACAAACATAATCAATCCCATAATAGTTTGTTAAGTAAACAAATACATATTTAATTAATTTTAATTTTATTTTCAGGTACAAGGTCCTATAGACTGAAATGTTATAGTTAGTATTGTTAGTCCGAACTGTGGTGTAATTATAACTTTAAAAATGGGATGCAATACGAGTTCCGAAGCTAAGGCGAAAAAGGAAGAAAAGGATACGCAGGAGAATAATGCAAATGCTGCTACAGGTAAGCTCATACAATAAACATTTACTGTCCCATCTTTGAAACTAGATTGGGGCGTAGTTGTGTTTTTCCCAGTTCGTTTTACTTTTAAGACAAGTAGACATAGTCATTAAATTCTTATTTATTATAAAATTAATAAGCGCATAGTTGTATAAATAGTTGTGACTTAACTCAAATCTTGTATGAGTTGATTTTGTCGTATGAGTTCAATTTCTAACGTAGGAATAGAGAGGAATGACGAATGAACGAAATTGTGCGTAGCAATTTGTATGCAAATGATTGAACGCCCTCATATTTAAAACTACTTATGTGCAATCAAATTTCATTGGGAATCGAACTGTGGCCCAATCGATTGATTTCTCCCGAAATGCATTATATAGTAAAACAATTATAATCCAGTGGTGGAGTACAAGTTGGCTGAGAAGGCCTAGCCCTATTTTTGGGGCGCCGAATTTGATTATCATATATTTAAAAGTACTTATGTGCGCAACCAAATTTCATTGGGAACCGAACTCTTGCCCAATCAATTGATTTCTCCCGAAATGCATTATATAGTAAAAAATATAATATCCAGTGGTGGAGTACAAGTTGGCAGAGAGGATCTAGCCCTACTTATGGGGCGCCAAATTTGATTGTCATAAATTTTAAAAAGTCCAGAAGATTTGCTCTGATATTTAAATGATCCCTGTAACGAACATTTTGTTTGTAACTCTAACTGTACATCACAATTGCAACATATTGTAATCTAGGTAAATTACCAGTAATATGCTTCTTTTTACAGCCTAAAAAATGTATAGGCTAATGCGGAAATCTATCAATCAATTTAAATTAAACATTCCTTAAAAGCTTGAAACGCATTAAAAACTCCTTCGTGAAGCTATAAATGTTTTTAAAATATATGTACTATGATATTTATGTCTATCTCATGGGGTGAACTCACCTGTGAATCATTGATTTTGCGAATCTCAAAACACAAGGGGTGTTCAGACAAAGTAATTTTCTGACACAGGATCTTTTTATCATACAGCGCCATCTGATTTTCAGTACATGCAATTCGGTATATAATGTAATATAATGGTATATACAATTTCTACGAGATGGCGTTGGCTTCCTAACGCTCAAGCGGTCTGAATTTTAACATCATTTCTGTAAAACGCAAATACATATGACACAGTGTTTTGTTTTGGGTGGCGCAAAAAATGGCCCTATTTCAGCCACCCTGTATTATAAGTTAAAAGGAGTGTCCATTGTTATTTTAGATTTTAATGTCAAGTATGAGTATGATAATTTTGCAACAAATCTGGGATATATGATCGGAGTAATAAAATGAATGAAAACAAAGACACTTACACAAAAATAGGTTTGTTAACCCCGGAAATGTTTCGTTGCCAACTATCTGTGATAAATGTGATATAATGAGATGATATAAAAACTTTATTTTCTTGTAATATTATTATATTTTATAGAACTAACCGAAATAACAAATATTTCGTTTTACGTTGAATTTACTGATTACATGCCTTGCGTGTAAAATTTATTAGCAATCAAGGAGGCCGTTAAGACTAGTATTTTTTAAATTATAGAATTTTCGTAAAATTTTAATTTTTTTAAGCTCTTATAAAATGTTTTAGTGCAGGGAAGTCAAGCATTTCTCAAATTTAACCTCGCGCCTAGATGGCGCGAATAAACAAAGTTCGTACTTAGGCAATATCTATTGAAATATAAAAGTAATAAAAAGGGTCGGTTACATGTTAAAGCCTGATTTACAGTTTACAGTAATTTTAATAATAATAATAATAAATTTTGTTACAATCTTTTAAACTTATTTCAATGTGCATATTATGCAATTCATTTAGCATGATCTTAATAATCTACTATTACGCTACCGTATATTAAATATTATTATTATTACACAGATTTAAATTGTATATCAAACAGCTTTAAACATTTATAATTGCTTATTTGGAAGAGAGAGAGACATTTATAGACTTTTTAACTTAGCTCTAATTAATAGAAAATCCTTTTCTTTCTAAGGGTTTACAAAGACATATTTTTGGTAAATGATATGTTTATTCATGAGAACCTCACTTCCGGTGTACCTCACTTCGTTCGAAAAGTTGATGTCCACTTTTACCTGTTTCGTCCAAACTCTACTTCTAGTGTGACGAAGCATCACATTCCCCACTTCTAAAACACGCAGGTTTCGCCATGTCCTAATTGATCCGGACGATCACATCATTGTCGCGAACGACAAACTCAAAACAATAACTGGTCAGATAGCAGTCAAAAATCACCTTCGCCGGGGAAGATCAGTTCTTTTGCTATGCACTTCTCTTAGCTCTGTGAGCCCAAGCCAAGGCCCGCGGTCACAGGAGACGCCGTTGCGCGAGTTGCGGGACAACCTTCTTGACAAAGCGTCACTCGCCACACAGCCTGAGCTGTCAAAAGTCCCTTCAGGACAACACTGAGATTCCTTTAAAAAATTGGGCCGTATACTGAACACAATCTAACATATTTCAATTAAAATATACTAAATGTTTAAAATATACTACATATTTAGCTTAATGATTGAGCGCTCTTGAAATCGTTTCGAATGCGTGTCTCCATTACCCAATCCCACAGAACTTCATTCATTAGTAAGTAGCAATTGAGGAGTTGAAGCTGATATTTTAAGCTGCAATTTTTAAAATACACCAGCAAAACAATTACCTTTAATGAACTAGCAATAAAAATACAGCGCTTTTAACGCAGCGCTACATTAGGTTTGTGGTATACTAAAACAACTGATGAGAGCTTAGAAAGCTTAGAACGTAAACGCTATATCTTTTCAGAACTGGAGCAAATTTTTACGGCTTCATTACTAAAAACATCATAATTAAATAAATTCTTTGTATTTTCTAGACTTTTATTGGTATGAGCCCTGTATTTATTTTTATTAGTTCGAACGTATCTAAACAAATATTTTGTCTACCGTAACCATTTGATTTTGCATGAAATAAAAGGCTTTTTTATTTTTATTTTTATTAACCATTTGATAGATATTTTGGTTCGATGATTTCTATTTCCACACGCTCGAACCGAAACCATTACAAAGAGCAAAACTGCAAAGGCGTGTCTAGTATAAAGAGGGGTTATAGTAGACACTGCCTTGCAGAAAAAGAGCCTTGCTATTAAGTTAAGTCTTGTCGACTTGACCTGTTACCGGTTTATATATATGTGCGAGTCGGATATTTCATACTAATATTATCGTAACACAAGTAACACAGGAGCTTGATTATTTCTTTACCAATGAAATCTGAAATGTACTGGATATATTTTAAGCCAAGTATACACGCAACTTTACAACACCCCTATATTTGTACGATGGGCGGCAGAGCTCTCGCGATAGTCCTACCAACCAGACGTCCCGTGACGTCAGCATTCCCCCGCGTCCCCTTAATCAGTAACAGTGGATTTACTAAGGAAATATCTAAAAATCGTCGAGGACAAATTATTTCCGGGTAAGTCTTGAGTCTATTTAAACTCTTATTGATTACCTGCTCGCTACCACATTTCCAATTAAAATAAACAATTTGAAACGAATAAATATTTTAAGTCTCATTATTAATTGCATTAAAGACTTTTTGTATCAATGAATCAGTTTCAATGTGTCGATTTATAGGTTTAAAGTCTTTTCGAAGATATTTTTCCCAAAGACTGTATTTAAAATGTTATATACATTTATGGGAAATATATTTCTTAAATCAATAAAGATTCTCCTATCTGTTTGTTAAAAATCTTTTATCCAAAACAGCCTTAGGTACTTTGTATTTCTCATCTGGACCTAATTAATGGTACTGCGGCAAAATCGGGTCCATGTGACAAATCATAATTTTGGGTATATCTTAGACGGTATCCATCAAGTAAAAACCTGCAAGATTCTATATCTATTAAGAAAATTGAAATACGTGTAATTTGCTGTGAGTGAATATGATGTATGATTTCCTGTATGTTTCGTTGTCGACGTGAGTCTGTCTGAAATATTTTCTCTTACACAAAAGGTGTATAAATTGTTTTATAAAAATATAGACGTATGATTAAAAAATATTGATATATAATATAAAAACATATATTTAACTTTGTGTATTAAAAAGCTCAGCGCTCTGCAGACCTCTGCGCTTATTTTCAGTCAGTCTTTATCCACTTTTAATTACATAGTTTAATTTGTTTAGTATAAATTCATCTTAGCTCTGCGCGTTTTTTACTTTAGATTTTTAATGTGCTCTTCAATAGTAATTATATCAAAAATTACTCAGAACGGTTACGGCAAAGAATTATCTGATAATTTTTATAACATATCAAATAGATAAGTTTAACCAATTTCACCGTAGCATGAACAGAATTTTGTTGGAAGTGACGAATGTGAGTTTTAACAGTTAAGAAATTATATGTTCTGAAGCCTAACCCTAACCCAAAACAAATAAAAATAATTATTTAAAATGTAGGTTATTTCCATTACATTAATTATTTTAATTCGACGGGTGAATGTTTTACAGAGATTTTAATGAATTCATTATAAAATGAATCTCACTATTGAAACAACCTACTTTCAAAACAGAATGAAACGCGTTCACAAGCATTATTATTATATAACTTGGCGTATATTATATATACTCACATATCATATATAATCCATTGGTAATATAAAAGTTGAAACTTATTATAATTAATTGAATCAGGCGTTACTTTGCGGAAGTCCATTGTTCAAAAACCCAATAGACCAGTATGGAAGTAGTACTTTTGTTCACTCATCGAACGCTGTTTGTAGAGGCAACATCTCCTGATGATGCTCCGGTGTCGGAGCGAAACGTGCGTTGAGTGGTTGAGGGTTTTTCGCGGAGTACTGCTTCCATACTGGTCTATTGGGTTTTTGAAACTTATTTTCGCTCAACCTATCTGGAGCTCCATTACTGAGACTCCACTGTAGGTATGTTTATCTGCCCATTACCAGGCTGTAGTGAAATAGACAGCAAAAAAAGGAAGTAAATATCAAGGGAATCCCAGACAGTAAACGTGATTTTTTTAAAAATAATTGTACCTTTCCAGCGTGAGGCCGTCTGGATATAGTTTTTTTTTTATATTACACACGAAGTTTCTAATATTTAAAACCCTAAGCTGCAATTCAGATAGATTGATTACACTGCAATCCTTTTAAATAGCCTCGAACATTAGGGCGAATTGGTTAAGCTGAAATAAATATTTCCGTAACATTTTCCAACGAATTTATGCTGTTGGAGAATTTCCTTCGTGTATTTAATAGCAAGCAATTTGTTTGAGTTTTCATACGAGCGGAGGTATATGCGTCTATTTGATGTCTCGAATTTTTTTTACAAGTTGTTGTTTTTTTTTAAATTATAATTAGCCGTCTTGCTAGTTATTTATACCTTTTACTACGTGAATAATATGTCTCTAGTATCTCTAGATTAAACAAATCATGGATTTGTTAAAACAAAAATCGAACTATTGTCCTTCATATAATATTTAAATTGAAAGCCAAAAAAAGCGCCATTTTTGAATCTTCACTCGTATACTTTAAACTTTTGTACCTACGCAACCTTTTTCGGCAGGCATTGAACGTTGAAATTTGGGTCAAAATCACGACAATCTTGTTACACTATTTAACTGTGTTCCAACCAACTTTGAATTGAAAAAAGAAAGAAAATATTTATTAGCATAACAACGCATTCCCTGTTTCTTAATATAAAGTACGAACGTTATAAAAAGACAAATGTGTAATTAATATAAAATTGAAATATAGAATCATATATATCACTATGTATATCATCTTCTATCTATCAGCTATATATCGATATTCCACTTTCGATTCATGTGACCTGTGTAAAATTAACATATTTTTTATTCAAGCAAAGTTTAAAGGTTATACGGGCATTAATTAGGTCAGAATTAATTAAATACGGGTCCTTTGTGTGTATGCTCAAGTTATTCCCGTCTCGCTAGTAGGGGACGTACACCGACTGGAAAATATAGTCAGTCTGCCGTAACCGCAGTTAGTGGATAAATCGCTAGAAAAAATAATTGTGTAGCTTTATAAATTCAATTTAAAAAACAAACGCACATCGAAGTATCTAAAACGAGTGCTTCTTATTTCCTTTTCGTTCGCGTGCATAATATTTGCCGATTTTTCTGTTAGCAAAGGTGTGTGTGTTTTGAGTCTTCATCTAGACAGGTAAGTTTAAGAAGTACGACATTTAATTTATGAAGTTCCATAGTTCCATATCTATTGTATATTAATAATTACTTTATCGTCGTTTATTGTTATCTTCCGTTTATTACGAGTATAAGACTAACGTTTTAATACTCTGGTAGTTTTGCGACTGCAATCAAAATGAAACTAATAGGACCAGTTTAATTTTAAATAATCTTTAAATATGGACTATTATAATACCAAGACAATGATGAAATGGGAAAAATAGTTCCCTCATCAAAGTTTCCACCTGAAACCACTATTGATTTATGAAATTAACCTGTACAAATTAAGAACAATATTGGATTTGGGAAGACACAGAAATAATACCCGCTATAAACTGATTCCGTGTAACGTTATACGAAGCCATAGTTTAATGAAATAAGAACATTCAGAAGACAATTTTCCTATATCGATGTGCAGCAACGTCGTACATAAAACTAATAGAAAAATACTATACGAAAAAATTATATATCTATCATTTTTATACCACGCGATTCAAAAATGAACTCATAACTAAACAAATCAAAATAAATGTTAAGCATTTGAAGTCATTATACATATTTAATTAATTGTTACATGGTCTCAGTATCTGTATTAATTAATAAATTAACTTATTTAATAGGAAAATAAACAGAAATATCACTTTATAGAAATGGGTAGAATTTACTTTATAAACAATTAAAACACATTATTAAATACATTAATAGTAATTTACAAATTTGTTAGATGAACACAAAATATACTTTTTACTATGGATTCGAAGTTTAAACATTAATAATTGCTCAACTTATTCTTAAATTAAAGAATTTATGGTGTCAGGCGTTACTTTGTGGCAGTCCATACTTACAATTCTACGAGACTATATTAGCAGTACTCTGCAAAAAGCTGAAATACTCGACGCACGTTTCGCCTGTTACCGGAGCACCCTCAAGAGGTTGGCTCTACGAAAAGCGTCTTATTGAAATTGTATACCTGTAGCGAGCCATGTAAGTTAAATATGTCTTATCACGTATAAGACAGTTGACAACGTGGCAGTTGAAAGAAAATATCTATAGTCCTTCGTCACATTTAAAATTATAAATAATTATAAATAAGGTGTTCTTTATGTATTTAATTAAAACAATTTGTCTGTTTGTCTATCAAACCAACACATATATTTAGCTCAAATGTTAGAGAACAGAAGTAATAATGTCCTTTGTTCTCAAAGTTGTTTAATCACGACGTTACCATACTTGGCATAGCTGAGTTCCAAAACTTCGGTGTCTTCATTGCAACAGTATAACTTTCAATGCAACTCTGATAAACTAGCGTTCTCAGATATCATGATTAAAGTTAATATGTATGTATTTAAATTGGAGAATGCATTTTTTAATGAAGAAAAGTTGATCGGACCAATGTAACTTGACGTATCTATTCCTTCATTAATAATGGTAACAGTATAACAGTATGTTAGTTAAGAGTGCTCAGCCGAAAGTAACCAAAGATGATAGGTCTTTGGTTACTTTCCATTTCTAAGTTAATTTATGAGTATAAATATTTATTGTTGAATCAAAATTGTGAGTTCCATACAAGCCAACCAAATAGTTCACACATATATGCTACATGAGCGGAGGTTTTCAAAACAATGAATCGATTTGATCGTTCGCGAAATAATCTTTCGTTAGGCCGACATACATTTGGTTGAAATGAGCAAACCGAGATTTTTGAATGTAAAAAAGTATATAATCTGATATAGAAATTAAGGTAGTACCGGTTTATTGGTTATTACGTGTACATTTTTACGTTTAATGTCTCAGGTTCGTCAATTTATTTTAAGCTGATAACTCAATATTCAATATTCTATACCAACTGTCTAAGCAACACGCAAAGCTGTAGTTTAAACTATGCAAACTTCTTCCCCATTCAAAAATAAACATAAAAATACAGGGTATTTAAGAAAAAAAATTATTATATTATTATAACTAATTTACCTATTATCGTTTAAATATCTCTTTGTGCGTTGACGTGCGCTTTTGTTTACATTTGTTTTATATGTATGTTTTTGAATTTTGAATTAATAATAACCAATATCACATTTAAAACAACATATTTTTATCTACTTATACAAGATTTTTAATATAAACTTTAGCCTTAGTTTTAATGTATGTAGTTAATACCTGATTGTTAAACTTTAAAATAAATAAAATTGGCCAGCATGTACAATATATTATTAGTAATACACCATTTTCCAGAATTAGTGGCTTAAGCTCGCCACACATATGATGTCATTAATGCTCAGACTAATCTTCTAATTAGCTTAACAATGTTCAATTATAGGGAATACACAAAATTGCCTAAGTAATGTAGCTGGCTAGTATCGTTTGCAAAATCATCTTTGAAAAGTAATAAAATGTATAATAAATTATATTTTTAAATTTATGCAACAGTATTTCAGTACCGAAATACAAAAATTATTATTGACATATCCACAAGACGAACGGAAGCAATATAATCTTACGTAGTAAAGATATAGTTTAAAAACATTCATTTTCACCAAGTGCCAAAATTCGTTGACATATTAAACTAAAACTATTATTATTATTACTTATTTTGTTATAAACCTGTGAGACTTAGTATACACAGAATTTGGGATAGTCAAAAGTGCGAGTCTCGCATGACCTGATCCGACTTCATATTTTAGGAAAAAATCAGGCTAAAGGAGAGAACTGTTTTAACAACAATAGAACTTCATTATAATTTGCAGAGCAAATTCCAATTTCTTCTTCAACTTCAAAAAAATTCATATGGTTATTGAAAAATCGACACACAGACGGACAGAGGAGACTCAGTAATAAAGTTCCCGTTTTTTCCGTTTGGTAAAGGAACCATACGTAATATAAACGCGCCTTGCTACTATTGCTTATAAAATATACATTGTTGACTTACTAAGTACCATTATTACAAAGCAATTTTCTCCTTAAAGAAATAAAAATACTCAGGGCAATGTTTCTCAGTAAAGGTATTTTAATTAAGACCAGCTGTTGTATTCCTTTACGATCGTCTACAATGAACTAATAAAGTGCTCTAATGGATTCTACCTTACAACAAAGGTGAGCCATTTGACCGAAATAAAAGCCTTTAATACTGACGAATGTCATACAAGACTATACTTTAACGTAAAAAACACTAGATGAATTTTTACGCTTTGTTCCTAGAATCACAGTTACGTGAATCAATTCAGTCCAACTTTTAGCAGCTGTCATCAGCGACATTGATTTTATCATGAAATAAGAATTGTAGCGTCAATCAAATTTGTCGTATCAAGTTCATGCAAATTGTGTTAACGTTTGGTGCACACATACCAAATTTCTCTTTGCGAATATCGAGACCCGCTTTCTATTTTTAGGCACGTTTTCACTGCGTTAAAAGAGATAAGGATTATTTGAACATAGCTTAGGCTTGAACACTCCACCTTTGTGCTTCTAATGAACTTGTACACAAGATGATATAAAAATACCTTAGTTGAGCATTTTTGGTGGTTCAGACAATATACAAGGTAGCTTTACCTTTGCTAGCATATTTTACCCGGTAAATAACTCGATCGTATCCACCCTAGATTCCATTAGTATAAACGAATTAACTTGCCTCGATATTTCCCGATTTTTATCATTGATCGGGACTTTTATAGACTTTTATTCGGTTCTTAGCAGTTTGTTTGGATATTTCACAGATACATTTCTAAGAATCGATATGTATTGAATTCACGCACAAAAACAATTTCAACAATCATATTGTCGGGTGCTTTTATTCAGTTAAGGCTTCACAGGCTTATCTACTTATGAGAGACTAGTCAATCTATATCATGTCTCATACGGTGATTATCTAAGACAAAAGATTAAAATTACATCTCAGTAACTTCCTTGCCGTAGGCTTCTCAAATACGCCTGCACTCTTGAGGGCTAGAACCCTCAATGAATACTCGTAAAGTGGTAAGTGGTAAAAACTTTATATCTTAAATAAATGCCATGAATATTTAATAAGAAAGCAAGAAACAAAATTAGTATTATTATAAATGCAGTATTTGCCCTGCCAAAGTACTGTAGTGATTCTCCATCTATCTATTCCTAAATAATTTATTACTAAGCAGTGGAAGAGCACGTTCGAGAGTTGATTTAATACAGCTTTCTGCCATGTACTACATATTGCTTTATAATCGTGCCTTTATGCAATTTAAGCCTGTAAGCTTACTTATAAAATTGATATGTATATTAAAAGCATTCAGAGCGGAAAGCGCCGTGATTTCTGAGCGGCTATTTATAGAACATCCTTAGATATCCCGGGAAAACATTATTTCCTTAGTGCTTTGTTCGTACAACGTATAACGTTCAAGTATGTATAAAGGCAGAGATACAACAATTAAAAATAGCAAACATGAAAAGTACCATATAATATATATGAAATACTTTAAGATCACTTGACTTCAAGGAAGGTGATATGAAATGAAAAATAATAAACTCTCTCTACCAGAGCATTCTCAATACCATCCTATACAATAGGTTTCATATAATTTATATCGCTTGACCTATTTAATATAAACTGTATATGAAACGGCTTAAAGTCGAACGAAAAAGGTCAATTGATGTTTGAACGTATTTCCAAAACGCATTTTATGTGCAAGTGTAAAAAACTGTGTCTTTTTTTATAGCGTGTTTTGAACATTAATAACATGAATTTAAATAAGGAAAAACAAATATGACACCGCAACCATGACAAAGAGTCTTAAATATTTCGTTTCACAGATAATAAGGATTAATCTGTATACATAAGAATATATATTATTTTGTTTCGCGCCCTTAAACGCTCCAGCCCATTTGGAAAAGCCCTGGAGCAATACATGGTCCAATTATTTTATAAATTGGATCAATATCACATGGCTACGGGATTGATTGAATCTCAAACCTTGTCATTGAAGCAGAATAAATTTAACTGGAAATATCAAAAGATAGAGAACTTTTTTTGTATCAAAGTAGACAATTTTTTATATTTCCTTTTCGTTAAAATATTTTTCTGCAGTAATATCGCATTGTCGATTTACCTTTTCCTAACAAATAATAAGTAACAATATAAGACCTCATTTCCCCTAATTAGTTTCACACAAGTAATAAATCAGCTTTTCGCAAGTCATCCGTCATTTTAGTAAATTATCTGTATTCAACATGGCGTTGGTAATGGCGGGTGTTAGCGGGAAGTTTCAAGTTTATTGACAATTAATTCTCTATTCATTGAATTTACGAAATCCAAAACTTAAATACGCAGCTTTATTTTTTTTTAATATCTTTATATTGTGTTTATAAGACAATAATTAAGAAAGCTACGTATGAATAGTCTCTTACACTTAATTGCATTTATTTATTGTAAGGAATATAGACAGAAATATCACTACATAATCATATAGTTTAAAATAATAGATATCTTCTCAAATTATTTCACGAGACAAGTAATAGAAAGTTAAAGGTGGTATGCAATTAAATACAGTAATTAGCTGAATACAAAATATTTACTAAGGATACATAGTTTAATATAGTAATAATTGTGTCAAATCGTTCTTAATTGAAGCAGTAGACGCATGCAAAAATAGGCCGTCGTTTGATATTGTTGTGAGAATCAAATGAAGAATCTAATATTGGTTTTGGGGGTAGGCAGGCTTTATGCGTGCGTAGATTCCGATCATACTAAATGTGTTTACATGGCTATTTGCATCTCTAACAGCTCTGCATTAGTTCCTAGTTCATAAAAAGCTGCGCATGTTGACCGTATTCCGAAGAAATACGATAGCTTCGACCCATCCAGCTACCGGACTATTTGTAATAACTTCTTTTTGTATTTTCCAAATTATTGGAATCAGTTATCATTAACCAGCTTCTGCGATACCTTCGCGGCTGGCGCTATTCATTGTTACGCAGACGACAGCACCACTATAAACGGGCCACACAAATATGTCTCGATCCGTAGTCGATGGGAGTCGTAGCGAAGTTGTGTTTCAATTCGAAAGTCGAAAAATACAATTCCGGAAGACAAAACCTAACTGGTTTTGCCTTCCAGATAAACCACTGAAGATAGAACCGCGAAAAACGTCAAGTAAGTAGCGTAACTCAAGTTTATATGTATAATATTGTAAATCGATTTTCTCTTTTGTTGCTTTCATATATTACATGGTATTACGAGTGTAATAAAGGCAAGAGATTCTATAGCTAATTCAAGCTTATATCATGTCAATAAGCCTCAAATATTTTTTCTATGTAAATAAGTGTGGGCGCGGCGATATTTTTGTTACGCTTCTTAAACATAAACAGGAAAGGTATTCTCAAGAGCCCAATTAGGTCTACTTTATGTTTGGAACTGTGAGGATATATTGTTATTATTGGAAGAGAGATATTTTTTCGATTCATTACTATAGAAACTCCGCATATCATGGAGGTGATGTAAACTATTTATTAAGTGTTCATTCTGTCAGATGTAATAAATTTGAATACAAAGATAGAACATATTTACATTTTTTATAGTTTACTCCATGTTGACCCTGAATATCAAATACGTCAAACTTTATATGAATTATTGAGGTCGCATGACATTGAACTTAACTGCGTAGCGCGCTTCTTCAGTCGCGTTCTTCATTTCCTAAAGTCGTTTAGTCTTGCGTGACCTTTTCCATTTTTTTCTCCATTGCCCTTTGTTTTCTGCCAGCCTAAGCGATTGTGTGCCACAACTTGGTTGGTTCAGGGAGTAGAAGATCGGCCTCGTGGTCTCGTGTCATCCTCTCTACTAGTAATCACATTTTTTTTTTAATTTTCTTCACTATTACGCCATTGTGCTGTGTCCAAATAGGATCCTTTAGGTCTGATGAAAGACGGATCGTCACTTGTAGTTGCAGTATGCAGACATTCGTCTATTTTACTGAACTGGGAATCTTGAGCATTCGCCTCCAACACGATATTTCCAGAGAATCTGAATGATACTAAACGATGATTTAGCCCAGTCGAACTTTTTCGGTCGTTTTCGTTCGTTAACGCTGTAATGAAAAGAGTTGAGCTGTAAAAAGTCCCCTCGTTTATTAACGTGGTTTTGTTGAAGTCATAGTGGAACTAAATTTTAGCAAAACATGACTCTATTGTTGGTCCACTGACGTCATCCCTTCTCGTCAGGGAAGCCCAAGCAACTAATAAACTAAGACAACAAAGCGTTTTCATAATGAAATATCTAATTTAATTTTGGCCTGTGAAAAAAGATTATTGACAACTATATTTATGTAATGTGTTTTAAATCAATAAAATTACTACGCCCTAACTAGCGGCTGGCTTATATAGCTAATAGATATCTCGGGCCATAGTCGTAGCAATGTTGTAAAAATCAGATATCCAACGATATCCATAGAATTAACCTTATCAGCTTAGAGAAAATTACTTTTAGTCAAATAATTAACTCTTTGTACTAAACAGGTCGCGAACAATAGGTATTCTGTAATACATGTGGTCTCCAGCTTCTAATATGGCATTGTGTGTCCGGAGAAGTAGGTCAGTGTTCGATGAAAACCTATTTTAATAATCCGTAAATCAATATAACGGCGATATTTGTCATACAATGTAACCGTTTTATGTAATGTAGTTATTGTGTCTATCCAAGAGCTAGTTTGAGAGGGAGAAAAGCGATAGTGCTCCCCAAATACAAGAATCAAGGACTGTAAGTAAACGATCTCAACCGAGGGATTGTTAGGACGTAACAGGCTGCAAATGTATTCGGAATGTTGGCTCACTCTCTATGTGTATCGGAATAAACGAGAACCTACTATTATTTTTAGTGAATAGTCTTGGAAAAGTATGGATTATTTGTAAAATATGACTCGTTATAGTGGTTCAGCTATAAATTTGTTGACTTCACACTTTTAATAACAGAACCGTATGTAAAAATATACAGAATATTCGTAGAGGCAACCTCTCCTGATGATGCTCCGGTGACGGAGCAAAACGTGCGTCGAGTGGTTGTGGGATTTTTCGCGGAGTACTGCTTTCATACTGGTCTATTGGGATTTAGAACTATGGACTTCCACAAAGTAACGCCTGATTCAATTAATTATAAAATATACAGAATCTAAGATAGATAATTTAATACCAATCTGTAATTATTTTGTAACGAGATTTCGAACATTGATGTATCGGGTCTGTCTGTATGTTTGTCACAGTAAAATATTATGGATGTCAAGTATCCTATTATTTATTATTTTAATCGATGTTTAAAACATATTGAAACTGCTTACATAACAATAAATAAAAAAAACTTAGGTTTACTCACACTCTTAAATCTCAGGTTGAAAGCGAATTCTTTCGCGAGTGATATGTAGCGCTAATAATATTATAAACGCGAAAGTTTGTATTAATTTGTTATTTTTTCACGACAATATTACTGAATGGAAATTAATAGAACTTGACAATAATATCGCTTATATACCACAATAAAAGGCTTAATGTAAAAAGATATCAGAAAATTTACCAAAACATCAAGAAAGTAGAAAAATTTACCCTTTGCGAGTGTTTCTGGCGTGCGCTGGCTAGAGCTATACAAGTGAAGTTTTTCTTAATGATTCCATATTTTTCCTAATTATTCCTTGAGCTTTATAATATTTATCTTACGTGTAAACCACTATAACCAAGACAGTCAACCATATCTATTAAAAAAATGTTTTTTTAAACCGTTTCTCTCGCTCCCTCAGTGGTTCATACTAACCGCCGAAAGTTCTAGGAAAAAGTCGGAATAATTTTGGCACATTCAGACTAATCAACATCAAACGAAACGCGCAATTTATCTTTTGTTTTATGTCGTAAACGAAGTTTCCACTATAACATATCGGGCATACTATTATTTGTACATAATTTATGCATTACCCCCTCATTCCAACACAGCGTGACATTTAAAATATTGCCTAGTATTTGTGATTCATTTCGTAAATATAATGGTCTATAATAACATATTTATAAACATCCAGCTTTAGCCTTTGGTAGGTATCCGTATTAAGTTTTCAATGACCGATACCCAGTAAAGTTATTTTTTTTGTTTTGGATATATAGAATGACAATTCATAAATTAGTAAAAATGTTTATAAATTATAAGTGATTCAAAATATATACTCCACATTAAGGTTTGGCGGCATTTTGAAATAATGAAAAGGTTTTTTAAGAATTAATATGGGCAAAGCGGAAAATGTAATAGTCAATTTCCTTTTATCGCATTAAATTTTCTCCTAGCTATCAATTCTGGAGAGAGATGATTTAAAATTGATATATATTATCAGTTTTGATGACCAGCCTAGAAAATATTTACAAACATTTAAAACCTCTCGTTTTGTACAGTTAACGATGTATAAATGTCCTACTATACAGCAGACCAAGGCAAATATCTTTGTAGGAAGCTCAATTAAAGTTTATGCTCCAAACCTAAAGAGGTTTGAGAGTAAATGCGAGGAACCTCTATATACAAACATTTCGTGTGCTTTTAACGAATATCCGTGAAAGCTTCTAGTTTTTTTAATACTAAGTAAAACGACACTGAATTGTATTTTTTAAATACATTATTATATCTTACGTTGATGAATAAAAATTCAATAAATGAGCAAAACTGAAGAAAAGATAAATATTATTAAAGGTCCGAGGGTCTTATAAATTTAGAATGTCTGAGTCTTATTATCTCAGGTCAGTAAGGTCTCATATATTTAGTTATACCAAAACAATTGGTCTTGGACTAATCTGGAAATAATATTCGTAATATTGGAATAAATAATGATTTTTAGTACTAAAGACGGTAGCTTTTTCCTTTTTGTATTGAGCATACAAATATCCATTAGTTTTTTATAATGTAGATACATCATGTGAAAAACTGTGAAAAACTATTTAACATTATTTATTTACCTAAAAACTTATTAAACCTTTAATTTGAACCTTTGATTTACAAAATATAAAATATATTTCCAGCTAACTTAAATCACAGTGGATTTATTTGATGTAGTCTATAAATTGTGGTTTACACTAAATGCCCTGTCGGAAGTAATTTTCTCAAAAAACCGCTGAAAAACCCGGATATTACAGCATGATCGTTATAAAACATACAACAGCTGACAGATGATATTTTTTAAAAGATGTATCATACCAAAAGCTATATTTGTGCCGATTTTATTGTAAATTAGGAAACAAATCTAAATTACATTCCTAAATTTATATTTATATATGCAAATGTTTATTTAAAAAAGTATGTTGTTAGTACATGAGTAAGGTATTAATTATAACGAAGTGATTGCTCCTATAGATACCTATACTCAATTAGCCCTTAAGCCTTGATAATAATTAATAACTCAATACATTTTTACATGTATTGAGGAGTAGTTTTGACCTAAAACTTCAACGTATGTTGTATCTAGTTCGTTAGCATAGTTACTGACATTAGGTTCTCCTTCTTTGTCATCTGGTCGAGAGGACACTTGAATGTGCCCTGATTTCTCGTAGCCTATCGGGCCACTTTGAGTTAATGGACTTTATGTCATTTTGTGTGCAGTATTTTAATAGACGCCGATCACACTGTTATATAGACAACTATCAATTTGGTATGGCGATTTCGATCCTTTGTCATAATATAAATGAGCCCTCCATGCAACAAGGTATTATTTAAGTGGAATCTTTGTCTCATCACACCGAAGGACCTTCCTGTTTAAATAGAAGAAATATTCTGAGTGTTCTTATATTCAAAATTACATTATTTGTTTTATAATAACATTATTTAATGATGGGATTATATTGTTTGTCACAGCCCACAGCTATTCAGTTCGACAAATTTAATATATGTTTGATGAAAATCAATATAAATAATATTAGACAATGAATCCGTTTACGTTTTATTTGTTTCTAGGCTTCAAAAATAACATGATCAGAAACACAAACGTTTCACGTGAAATTTAATATATATCTTTTAATGTTTGCTTAAATGTTAACAGCATCAAGAAAATGGCGTTGTTAAATTTAAGGTTAAGTCAGGTCTGAATAACAAAGTAGTTTTAAAGAAAAGTATTAGATCGTATGATTATAACATTTTAAAAGATATAACCATTACAAAAAATATATATGTAATAATAAATGTATAATAATATCACTCCTATGGGTATTAAATAAAAATAAACTTCTTAAAATCTAAATATAATCTATATTGCTAAAGTTTCGCATTTCAAATCCCTCAAGATAAACTCGTCATAATTATTATCCAATTCAAGGTATTTGCCCCATTTTTTTATGAGACTCGGAGCTCTCCTAAAGTAATCTTTACCGAGAGTTGAAAGACTTTTCATAAGAAAATACAACCACCGCATAATTAATAAAAGAACAATGCTAATTCTATATATTTCAATTAGTTTTTGAAATTATCGATGCTCGACCTCAACTAAGATTTCGTACCACATTTTTCAAATAGTGTTTTATATATAAGATTATTCTAGTGCCAATCACACCTGTCATTTGAATAAGTGATTCAACTTACCCAAGCAATATTTGACAATATCGATTTATGAAACTTACCTACAAATATAGAAATGAGTATTAACTTTTTATGTTAATAAATTAGTATTTCATTTACTATTTAAAAAGCACCAGTTTATTTGGTAACATTCAAAATAGCTATATGGTGCTTCATCATCATCATCATCACCATCATCATCAGCCTATACTCGTCCACTGCTGGACCTTTATATATAGGCCTCTCCCAAGGAGCGCCACAACACTCGGACCTCGGCCTTCCTCATTCCTAAGCTCGTCGGTCCAGCGTGAACACTTATTTGAATTCTGACCAGTACTGTTAATTATGCAAGCAACTGCCCTGGATTGAAATATTACCTCATTCAGAGGAATAAATAATTAAACCGTTCGAAAACGGGGTTAATCAGCTGTGACAAACGTTTTTGATATTCTGTTGAGTTTCACAAATGATATTATTTATTACCTCGCTGTAATTTGATCTATTTAACCAAATTGAAATATTCAATTAGAAAAGATGCTTCATATTTACTTTAAAATGTTACAACGATATTGTTTAGTATAGTGTCTCTTTTCATATCCGCGTCACAATAATTCGACTGAAAGAGAAGCAAGACCTTTTAGATGATGTACTTCTGCAATTTACTTTTGCTTCCAAAAATCAAGGTTCGACTTATATTTCTTTATTTAATAGAATAAAAAATAATAATAACAAAAGCTATTTATTTCAGAATACTAATTATTAACAATTCACTTAATTTATAGCAAATTATATTTTATCTAATTATATATTATTTGTTGAAATCTCTAAATTTAAGTTTAGACCCGTCAAGCGTGTGTAACGTATTCTATATAGTTCTACATTACAATTTAAACCTTATTGCTATTTAGAGATATACAGAATAGGTTACGCTCTTTAAAACTGTTTGACAGGTCTAAAGCTGAATTTAGAGATTTTTCGTTTAGAGTGTGTACATCAGAATCGCCACTAGTATCTGTGTTTTTGGCAAAGGATGAAAGATATATCTTTATGTAAAAAATAATAAGACTCAACTAGTTTCAGTGATACAAATAACATATTTGTATTGATACAAAGTAATATAGTTACAAATAATACGATGAATATTTAGCAATAAACAGCGGTCGTACAACAATTTAAAATTTGTCGAATATAATTAAGTTTCTCACGGTTTTTTGATGATAAATTTTTATTTGATACTGGGGAATTACTAATCTTTGTGTGGATTGAAATTAGCAAAAACTTCTTGTAATGTCCTCCATGCAATCGGACGTATTAAAAAATGTCTACGCAGGTTATTGATTTTAATTACAATAATTTCTCATAATAATGTTGAGACTTCGAAATTTATATTATTTCGTGTACATAAAAATAAATCGTAGATATAGATTCAGATAATGTCAACCGGACATTTTTACTAAACAATCAATACTTCTATTAAAGTACCTTGCTTGCGGGCGTCGTTAATTACATCGAGGCAATTAAAAGGGAATCAATCTCATATCAATCAATTTGATCTAGGATCTATTAAATTACACCCTATATGTTACATTGTTACCCCTATATGTATACCTATTTTGGTTTTAAAGGTACTAATAGATAACTTAATGTTATTTTGATATTCGCCTACGCCACAAAAACAATTCTAAAAAAAGCGGACCAGCACGAATCAAACTCGTACAAGGTTTAAAATTTTCAACTTCTTAACTAACAGTTCAGTGAAACAGCCTCGTGACAGACGGATAGACAGTTCAGATAGACGGTTCAGTAAAAATATTTTTGTTGAACTATGTGATACTTGGGCAAATATATTGTTTTATTGTGCAATGATAATTGTCTGATATATATCACCCATAATGATGTGGTACTCACAAACTAGTTGCGTGTGTACACTCAATAAGCCTCAACGAGCTCCAGTAATAGAAACTTGTTTGCAGACCATAAATATTCACACAGATTCTGAACATTAAGCACAGACTTTTTTATAGACGTTTGTTTGATACAGGGTTGTTATGAGACATAAGCCCGAGTCTTCATTTAACATCTCAATTACACATTGTGACGCAGGTGCATTGACAGTAAATAATAAAAGGTTGCCTGGAAGAGATCGCTTCAAAGCGATTAGTCTCCCATTGCACTCCTGCGTCTATACTGACTGTATTTATATTTACCGTTTCACGTTATGTCTGCACAAAATATTTTTTCTTTAGGAAAACACTAGTTAAAATATTTTTTTAAGTGTAGTTTGGCTGCACTGATACGACTATTAAAGACTGCGCTTTCAGTTTGCGTTATGCTAATGCACATTAAAATCGTTAATAAAATGCCCAGTCAATTATTAACCAAGCATTGATTTGATTTTTTCACGAAAGACACGTCGACACGTCCACACTTCAGAAACAAATTTATACCAATAAGTACATACAATTTTCCAACTGGATATGAGATAGAAAAATTAGTGATATATGTTTATATAGTGTATATATATCTATAGTACATGAAACTGATTTATAGACACGATCAAAAACTAATACCTCCGAGTTTAATTTCATGTATAATACTTCATAATAAGACCGATATCGTCCGAAGTGATGCGACACGGCCCGTCTTTCCTCCTTGATTCTTAATAAATCGTTTTTTCCAGTATGTCATCCAATATATCTGAGGGAATATAACACCTAAGTTTAATGTCCATTCTCTTTTATTACATTTTTAAAAGTTGGACATTTCCGCAATATACAATTCAGTTTTATTGTGTCAATGAAAACCTAGAGCTGCAGAACGATTCGGTTATATTTTTTTATTTTATAGAGCTGTTACTCATAAACTTTTATCCATGTAGTGGTTGATATAATATTTGTGCTACAATTCATGAAAATTGGGAGGGTATAAATGCTTCCTTACAAACCTATGTTTGGTAATGGTGGCGATTCGGATGTACACCTCTAAAACTAAAAATCTCTAAATTTAGGTTTATACCTGTCAAACGTGTGCAACCTATTCTATATGTTTCTACATTGACAATTTAAACCTTATTGCTATCAATTTAGAGATATACAGAATAAGTTACGCTCTTTAAAACTGTTTGACAGGTCTAAAGCTGAATTTATAGATTTTGTTTAGAGTGTGTACATCAGAATCGCCACCACTATTTCTTCAACTATACTCATTCCAAAAATTTATTCAAATCGATGCTGCGGTTCATTTGTGAAATGGTCACGCATATTTCAAATACTATTCAATTAGTATTTTTTTCTCAGTATTTCAGCCGGCTTAATCAGTGCTTCTTACGGTAATCCACAGGAAAAGCATTTATTTCCTAATATTATATTTGCATGTCATTCGGTGTCATTAATCACAAATTACTTTAAAGGTATATTGTGGTAGTGTGTATGCCGGCCTATTTTTGAAGTACAAATAACAATATAAAACTTTGTTCCATATACATAAGATAACAATTATACGAAGAAGGCAAAAAATACGGGATACTTCCCCACGAGGTACGACCTACATTTCTATAAAAAGAGAGCGTACTCTTTCCTCAAGGGCCGGCAACGCATCCATTGATGGGTGCTTATGGGCTGCTGCTGTTCCCGCTTGGGCCACCCGCAAGCTCGTTTGCCCCCCTATTTTATAAAAAAAAAATGTAAAAATTGAGAAAACATTTGATTAACGAGTGAAAATATAGTGAAATAAAATAAAGTAAAAGCGTAACTAGTAGCTTCTGTATATTTCTTAATATTATTGAATTTTTTAACTTACTATGACTTTAACGATAGAGCAGACAGAAAATTGCATGTTAGAAAAAGAATAATTTTTAGTGACAAACAAACTTTTCTCTCCTATTTCCAGAGGAGAAACAAAAAGAATCAGCGGAGCAGAGTGGTCCTTCAGAGGAAGAAGCTGCCACAAAAATCCAAGCGGTTTTCAGAGGGCACAAAACAAGAAAATCAATAAGTATGAAGGCAGTTGAGAAACCAGCCGAGAAGAAAGAGCCAGAACCGAGCAAGGCTGAGCTTGAAGCGGAGTTTAGGGCTGATGATAAAGGTAGGTCAATATTTTGGTACCCGTTTGTGTACTTAACACTGACGTGGCTGTCCCTTTTACCACCAGATTCTATTTCGAATTTCTTCAATGGGCGCAATAACATTTGCTTGTATTGTAGTGAAATATGTGAACGGTGATTAGTGATTTACGACATTTATTGATACCTTTTGCAATATACGTTATTAAGATAATTGGAAACCTCCATACAACAATGGCATAAATCTAAGCTCTAGAATGCATTCATTTTCACCACGTGGTTCGGTTCTATTAGAGTTCACACTAACAATGAACTCTATTTATATTCTATACATACTTTTGATTGATCGATATAGATAAACCAGTAATAGGACCCTATTGTGAGCTGCAAATTGAAATAGTTTTCGATTATATTATTCTTTGTAGGTAAGTTGGCCTTCCGCGTTAAGTGATGCATGCTGAAGCCACTAAGACACCGGCATTTGACCTCAAGTCCAAATTACCATACTATAAGTAAAATTACCATATTATATACCATTTTATATTACCATAGTATTAGTAAAAGTACCATATAAGTATAATGCTTTGATGTTAAAGTGAAGATGATTTATAACTGCTAAATTAGGGCACTTTACTCTGAACATGGTGAATTAAAGCCATATTATTTTATCTTATGAGTTTCGTGTCGAATATTAGCGTACTAATGTAATCTTTCTGCACTTATAAACTTATCTATACATATATATATATATATATATATATATATATATATATATATATATATATATATTAAATTTACCGAAAATTATCGCATTCTTTGAGAAATTCTATCAAATAATTATCTTAATTGAGCTGCTAATACAAAGATTTAAACAAATTATATAAATATTAAAAAAACTTAAAATAAGTTTTTATTGTACATTATATTGTGTAACTATTTGATAAAATAGCATCAGTTTTATCAATCATCATGGTATCTGTGATAACGATACAGTTACTCAACTGGAAACACACAAAAACAAAGAGACATACAGGAAACCATTCTAGGGAAGGAAGCTTATAAAACATGCCTTAATTTTCCGGTTTTCCGTTGTATTATATTTTATTAATGTCCCCTTCAGTATGCATCCGACGCGGCATACATTATTCACTGGTCCAAGAAAATAAGGTTTAATCTGCTTTGGGCAATATGAAACTCTGCATTGCTACTAAATTATGCAGCAGCTTGGTGAAAATATAAAAATAAAACAAAAACTCTTAACTCTATCATAGAACTGGATTTTTTTATATCAAGATACATTTCAGACATGATTAGTTAGGCTCATGTGATCTATACTATGCGATGTAGGTCTAACACAACTGATTACAATACTTTTAAAATACATAGAACACCCAGACAAACAATGAATACACTCACAATACAAATGTAAATCATACCGGAAATTGAAGCCTCTGTTCGATAGTCCAGCATTGTCAGCTGGACCATTTTATTAATTTATAATTTCTTTACTTTTTCTTTTCTTTTTTCTATCATAGTATTAACTAAGACGATACTAAACACTATAGACTACCCAATCAAGCAAAATACATACCATTTAGCAAAGTACCAAATTGATCAAATTTAACCTTAAAAGTATCTTATCTTACTACGAGACATTTGCACTAGAGAAGTATTATTTGGGAGCTATGATGACACAATAAACACACTTCCAACTTACACAACCCCCTAGGGCTAAAAATAGAACCAATCAAACATCAGAAGTAGAATAAGCTGCAGGGACTATTGTCTTGTTTCTAATGTCGGGAACAAACATTACATTGTTCTGTACTGAATGACGCAGTTTAGACAAATGGAAATATTTTATATGAATCAATTTACTTTGATTTTTATTAATTCTTTTGTAAAAGTATCTGCACTTTAGCGTTTTTAAACTTGTAGGTACATTTTATTGTATCTTTTCATGTGCACGGTTAATTAAATTATACATGAAATTAATAAATCAGTAAGAAAAAAATAACATATTTTTTTCATTAATTGAAAATGTTATTTTTTTGTTTTACATTTAGTAAAGACGGTTATGCCGATGGGACTATTAATTATAGCATTATCAAACTATCACTTTTACGATAGAAAATCGACGACTAGTAGACCAAATAATATATACAAAAATTCTTAATTTAATCACTTTTAAATTGAATCAACACAGCAACAATCAAACAAAGATAAGTTATATCATTTAAATTGATGATTAATGCTTTTAGAATTTCAAAGTAAATTAACGTATATCTTTTCCTTTTTCAAAATGTTAAATTACTCTGTTCACTATTCATACATACATACTACATTCTGTCCAGTGGCAAATTTCAGTACTCTTGCATTATATTCGATAAATAGGATTTTTTTCAAACGAAACTGTTCCATGTGTATATAAAGTGTATCTGTATGATCACCTCAATAACCTTTTTAGCCAATTTAGGCCAAATTATATAATAAATAACAAACCTAAAAACTAATTGGAAGTGGCTAAACTATTCGTATATCTGTTTTCATCCCAACGTGAATACAATATTAAAATTCGTAGTACTTTAGCAAATAAGACTGCTTTAATTTTTATAAATATTAAACTCCCTCCCACACCAATATTTCTTTGTTTCCAGACAAAAAGGATTACTATTTCACTGAGAATAATAAAGTTGTATCAATGTTAGTTTTAATGGTTATTTTGATTTTGAAAGACTAATGAGGTCGACCAATGATATTTCCTATCACAAATTAATATTCCAATCTGAGTCCTTTTTAAATATTAAAGTACAACATACAAGAATATAGCACGTATTGCAAGACCGAAAATGTTATTTTCCTTTGACGCAGCGATGCCCCAGTTTGTTTGTAGTCTCACCGCGTCACAGAATAAAATATAATTTAAAATTTACAAAGGCTTTTGCAAGTTCAACTTGTCGTTTGCATTTGTACAGTTACAATAAAATATT
Source organism: Pontia daplidice (assembly GCA_963693355.1). Taxonomy (NCBI): domain Eukaryota; kingdom Metazoa; phylum Arthropoda; class Insecta; order Lepidoptera; family Pieridae; genus Pontia; species Pontia daplidice. The sequence continues at coordinate 104,982 of CAVNZL010000087.1, forward strand.
ACGACGATTGAGAATGTAAATAAACGCTACAGGAAAAACATATTAACATTAAGTTGATGCTAGAAGCTTTTTTTAAATATTTAGATTTTGAATTTTATCGGATTACGAAATTAATTCGTTTTATATAGATAATTTATTTAATCTACATACCATTTGTCGTTTGAAAATCAATTTTATTACGTTCTAGAACTTGTATGAAAAACACCTTTGAATTAAACCTTCAAGTGACATTTTGGTATTCATTATCCTATAGTTCTTGACTTTAGATTTCAGTGAAACTACATATAACAGCTTGTTAAGTGTAAACTAAACCGCAAAACTAATTTGTACTTCGAAGTATTAACGTATATATATTAATTAATATAGTTCTGGCAAAGTTTCTGTTGAATTAAATATTTTTCAGTTTATTTGCTAATTAAGTTGTTTTCAAGGCACTATTTACGTAGCTCACAGTTTCTCATAATTTTTAGTACAAATGAAAGGGTTTTTAAGCTGAACTTTTATGTAATTGTATCATAGTATATTTACCTATTAAAAGTTAAACTCTTTATAATTGTAGTAATATAAACCTATGGTGGATTATAAACAAGTCATATCACAACGAATAATATAATTATAACAGAATAATTAAGTATAAAAAATATTTGTAAGAATGTAAATTACAATTTAAAAAAAATTAACATATGAATTTCTTTCTTTTAAATTATACAGCATACTGTATATAGTATACAGCATTAATACTCAGTCATATTCGTTAAATTAATACAATTCACTATGCCAAAGTATCATATTATTTCAAAGACAATGTTTTAGCACGGTGCAGCTTGCAAGTCATAATTTATTCGACGCCATCCATTGTAGTATGATCAAGTTAGGAAATTTACGTAACAATAGCGGAAATGCAACTAGTGCAGATTTCATTAATATTAAAAGATTGCATGTTAAACTCTGTATGACAAGCTATTTTTATTGAATGTTTACGTCTGCTTTAAGATTGACGTCGTTAAATCATTAAAAACCCAGAAGTAATTATTTGATATTTTCTTCTAAAATTGTGAATTTACGTATTCCTATAGAAGTAAAAATTAAAGAAAAATGATTAGCGAAAATCTATTTATCACCGCGATTTGTGACCTACATCGAATATATGGGGTAATTACATTGTTTCAAATGTAGGACTGAATAAAACTTATAAGAATGAAAGGTGAATATTACTGTTGCTGTTACTGTTACTGTTGTTGTAAGTTGGGAATTATAATCTTAACATGCAAGTGCACCAGCCAAGACAAAAGCTACCAACTTTTCTCATAGCCATTTTTACAATTTATCTATGAAAAATCTTTGATAGCACAAAATTTCAACGTCAAATTATTTAAATATAATTTTAAATTTGGACTATCATCATCATACATATTTAAAGGCTTTTATGCACCATTCCGTTAAACAAACAAAATCGAAACATATGTTAGTATATATTCCTAAGGCAAAAACAATTCATACAAAAGTAGCTGTAACATGAGATAACTCGTGAAAAGAACAATCCAGTTCAACAATTACGTTCTATATCGGGAAAATCAAGGATTTCTCAACACAATAGATTGTGTACTTTAAGGATCCATCTGAAGCTCTTTTGTAAACACTACGGCACGAACCGCTCTTCAGAACCCTTGATTCAAATGTACCGGAAACGCCAACAATATGCACCTTTGAATACAAAAAAATTGTATTTGTAATTTATGACTTTGAAATTTAATTTCGGGAACACCGACCTCATTTTTCAGCTTTCGATAAAAACAATAATAAACGTTGATTGGATTTTGGGTTTGTTTGAAATTGGTCAATTGGAAATGATTTTTTTTGCAGAGACTTAGGTTCTGAAATGAAATTTCTAAGATAATAAAATACTTGATGTAAAATAACCGTCTTGTTAAATAATAAATGTATTAGAATTATCAAATTTCTTGAATGTAATGGTTCTTCACTCAAGAATATAGTGCAATTCAGAGTTTTCTTTGAATTTGCCTTAGAGTACTTTAAAATGTCGCAAGTTAGACAAAATGTCGCCAGGGGGAGTACGTTTGCCGTTTCCTCTTGGCAAAATATCAAAAATTTACTCAGTATACAAGTATTATGTCGTCAAAGACCGTCGAATGTGATTTATTATGTTTCTTTGAATCAAAAGGTGGTTCCTGCAGCTTCATAGAAAAAAAATCTAAATGTTTTCTTTGGTTTATGCAATTACACATTTAAATATATCTTTATAAAGAATGGAAACGCAAATGTTATCTTCATTAATACCTTTTCAAGCTGTTTGATAAATGAAATTGGTATTAATAAACTCTATTTAGAATTCTAATAATGTCGGTATTAGTAATATTTAGTTTTAAGACAATATCTCTGTTCTTTTGTTTAAGATAAGGTAATATTGTAATATTTTAATCTTTGTTTTTAGCCTGAGTTTTTAATAACGCTCATTGAGTTCGACTTAAATGTGTAGTACTCACGTAAGCTCACAAAGGAACGATGTATGTACATATATTACATCCATTACATTTAATAAAGTCTGTTAATTACTGAAATAATAATCCTCTTATTCATACGCTACTAAGCCCTTATCTATTAATGTTTCTTCATTGTCATTTGCTCATCACTTTTTACATAAGGCAAGAAATATATAATTAAATAAAGTTTATTTAACGGCTATGAATGCAAATTAGTAGACAAAAAGTATTTATACTTACCTTTTCGAGACAATTAGATTAAGAAGAAGAAGAAAGAAGTTTAAAAACGTTCAAGGTAAGAAAACATCAGTAATCTAAGGAAATATAATCATCGTTACGGTATCCCCGTAAAAGCTGAATATACAAATTTTAACTGTGAAAAATGGCCTACGTGACCTGGATTTTATCAAATTTTTCTTCATTTTTCTCACGTCATTCACGGAAACATTTTCAAAATTGCATTTGGGAAATCTTTGGCCTCCTCATTGTTCTAGTTAATTGCTAGCTAGAATGAACCTATTTTTATATTGCTATTTATATTAATATTAATTTCTAGCTTAGTTTATAAGAGCACTGTTCTTGTTGTTAATCTTTGATGTAATCCAGAGTTGGTGCAATCAATCCTCAGTTCTACACTAACGGATATTGTCTCCATTTCAATTTATATATTCATATATATTGAAGCAAGTACAATAAGAGTGTAGCTCCTCCCGTAAAATATAAAATATACGATTTATTTTGTAACCATCTAATCCAAATTTATTATTCTATTATATATAAAAAACTTCAACAAATAAAGGAAAATGCTTACTTGTAACTGAATATGTAAATGTTTTAACCTAGAAGAGGGTAGCAACGGTATAGTCATTACTGAACGTAAAGATTTTAAACCATAGTACTTGGTATATATATTGCATATAGCATTGTTTGCTAGTTAAGTTTTTAAGACTTAATTTGGTCTGAAGTTAAATTCTCACCGCCCTCGCGGATATATTGGTGATGAGTTCTATTTACAGTAAATTAGTTGTTTTCCTGAAAAACAATACCAAAATTTATCAAGGACGTGGGCTTAAAGTCCAGGGCCATCGTACAACTTCAAAATCAATTTTCGAAGATCGTCGTATATCCTCGTACGCTACTCATTAAAAATTTATAAAAAAATTCTATTTATAATGTGAATTCAGTTTACAAAGTTCATATACCAGTGAAAATTCAATTGTGATATAAGCTATTCTGATATTCGAGCTTTATCTAAGTAACCTAGAAGAGCTCGGCCAGGTTTCTGTAAATATACGTTACGAAAGCCTGCAAAGCAACCTTCAGAAAACCTTGGCCCGAGGGTAAAATACGATCAATAGTTTGTAAGGAAATACCTCGACTTCTGGTGACCATCATTGGAGGATATATATGAGGGTGCATAATAAATAAAACGCTGTACATGAAACATGAATAGAGATTATTTTAAGTAACAGGGAATTGTACAAAATTTTGTATGTCAAGACTTTATTTATACTAACATATTAGTGTATGCCAAATGTTAGCAATATACTTAGGTTAATAAAAACAATAAATTAAAAACATATGTGTATAACTATGTCTGATTTAGTACAAATAAATCATGATTACGAAATTTAGCTTTCGAATATCATGGTACTGGTGTTTAACATAAACAATGTAAACTTAGGATAAGGCTAGTTATGCGTTGGACAAATATTTTCTCAAAAATTTCAGTCATATAAATAAGGTTATTCTGTGAATAATAGTCGAGAGCCATTGTTGAGGCTTGTTGCGTCATGTTTTACATATTAAAAGAGATACTTTTCTGCAATATAATAGAAACACGCAAACTTGAGTATTGCGATACAGAAATGTATAGCTAAATCGTATATTACGATTGGGTATCCCCAGAATTAAATTATTCCTGCAAAGCTTTGCGTATGCTTTACTAACCGTACCTTGCAACCTCAAATAACCTTTATTTAGTTTATGTTAAGGACCATATTCGTATCATAATATCCTCCTAAATTGAATACAGGTATTTTCAATACGTTTGCGAAATGTTCTTTTAAGAGGCTTAGGTATGTGTTAGCTTGATTTACAGGTATGAACGGCCTTGTTGTTAGTTTTTATGTGAATTCAATTATTCTCAATGTTATTAAGTTATTGGTATCTTGAAATAAAGATGTCAAAATATGGATATTTAACGCTAAGTAATGGGGCCATTTATAAATAAATATATTTCTATACAACTTCATTAATATTAAAAAAGTGGAAATATATTACAATATTTATATAGCTCGATTGCGATTGGTTTTCAAAAACCGTGGTCATCGAGAAACTTACTCCTTGTTGACGGTTAGAATGAAATGAATAAAAAAATTCCGAAATTTAATAAAAATGTTGTAGTCGCGAAAACAAAGGAGAATTACTCTAATATTAATTAAACATATAAAGTTCTAATGATGCTGTCTTATTATGTAGTTTTTGCATGGAATATAAGAGATTCTTCTTTTATAATAATCTCTTATGAGAAAAAATACCTGAGATTCGTCGTGTCGAGTGTTTATTGATTGCGGGTAATACAGTGAAATAATAGTTAATAGCCTAAAAGGATTTAATAATGCGCAAAATCCCTAAATATCGTGTGCGCAGCCATTAAGTAAGATTGATGAACCCCGCCCAAACTTCCCGCCCGCCCAACCGCATTGTAGCCTCGCCATAGTGTTTCATCGTGAAATTTTAAAACATTGATTATATACCAAGGCAAATTGAATGTTAATTTACGTTGATTTAATGCGCGTGGTTTTATACTTTTAACTTTAATTATTTAAGAGTTCATTAATCAGAGTGTTACCCAAAACGCAATTATTAAAATACATAAATATAACACCCAGACCATAACTAATACATATCATCATAAAATATTGATCGTACCGAGCATCAAACCGTGACAAATATTATTTTTTAGTTTATATTCATAATATTGTTGGTGTTATCTTTACGCTTTGTTTCATTGAAGTCTATGGCTAATTAATAATTAGTTCATGGTTTGTATGAATAATAACTTATAATAATAAAGTTCATATTATCGCATGTCTGTGTCATTTCATAATAACACAATATGTTATTGTGTTACCTAATATTGTATGTTCATGTTTGGCGCTTTTAATGCTTCTAATACAAGACTAATAGGATTACATTTAATTTAGCCTTATGCTGAAATTAATATCCACATTACATCAAGAAATTTATATAGTCATTAATATATATAAGTAGTACATGTTTTAAAATATTTGTTCAAGGATCTTATGGGTTGCACATAATGCTAGTAATGTAGTATATAATATATTACCCCGATCATAAAAATGATTGAACTAAATCTTCATATTAAAACAAAAATGTTTTATTCGAATCCTATCAAGAGAATATTTCTTAACAGAAAAAAGGTATGTTAAAAATGAATAGCTAGAACCGCCATTAAGCTGATTAAAATTCACCTTTTGTCCGGCTCGATGTGAGCAACTGTTCTTTAAACGATGCAAGATGCTTTTATTTAGAGCACGTGGATGCTTCTACGGTGAAAAATATATCTCAAAGCGAAAATAAAAGAATATTTTTACAAAAGATTTATTTCATATACATTTAGAGAGTCTTTTACCGTGCGCGTTGTTGGTACTTTTCTAAGACGTTGCCCACTTCAAATCTAATCAATTAAACACAATTTCATTAATCGACGTTGCTTATTGAGCATATAAGTCGGATCTGATACAGTACATTTATATTATAAGTACAGTCTGCTGTAATGTAAAAAATTCAGCATCCTCCCTGGGCAATCCGCCAAGAGACTATTTTTCTAACAAAAAAGCTTTTTAAAAAAGTTACGTAATATATAATTTCCTTTTTATGCTAATTTCATTTTTTACTCTTTTGTACATTAATATATTTCTTACAATATGATGTTTAATTTAATACTTTACCAGACGGTGTAACTTGTTTTTTTACAAAGATAATATTTTCAAAAAAAAAAAAAAAATTAAAATACTAAAACAATAGTTATTAACGCTTGTAATTCTACTATGCAAAAATTTTTGACCTTAAATTTAATTTGTACTCTAGCGTCATCTAGTTTACCCATCGCAATGTAAGCACTCCAAATTGCATTACCTGAATTTGTGGTACAAAATGTAATTTTCCTACGAAAGCACGTAGCGAATTCCGCTGACCTAAAATTAGGCTTGGTACAGATATTGCCTGCTCTTTTCCTTACGTCTTGTTGAATATTTAGTGTCTCTCATCACTTCATCAAGGAACGAGGTAAAAGTGCAGGTTCTGATATACTCTTGTATTATCTTTGTGCAGTCGCGTATTCTATTGTCTTTTGTGGATTTATACAAACGATATATTCACAAAATTTATATCATTCATTCAGATGAATGATATAAATTTTGTGAATAATAATAAATAAATATAAACGAAAGGCATTTAAAAGAAATTTTAATACCCGAGACTTTAAACCACAATCTGTGTATGAATTATGCTATATTTAGATCAAACATGGTTAGGTTAGCTTAGAACTAAGATTAGACAAATGTAGCCGCAGCCTTAAACTCCAATTAACGAACTTCACTAAACTGATTCACGAGCCCGCATTAATATACTTTGTTGCAAAATCCTACTAATCTACTAGACCCTTTTCATAAAATTTACGTATGTATAAGTTATATAGAATCGTTCCTATATTTGCTTACTTATTCGATATTTTCCCGTCGTTTTCGAGAAAATAGGGCTTTTTAGTGCTATGTCTCCGCATAAAATAAAATAAAAAACAAAATGTCTAATTAATTTGATATTTAATGAAATCTTAACTAAAGAAAATTATGAAACCTTATCTTAGTATACGTATTAAAAGAACCACTTTACGATCAGCGGCTGTAAATGAAATTTGCTTTTATTTAAATCTAAATAAAATGAATATAGATGACGTGCACAAAAACTTCAACCTTCAGCTTTCAGAAGTTTTTCAATTTGCCCAGTCAGCCTTAAACACTTGACGATAGAAAATTAAAATTGTTAGCGCATATTTTCAAACATTTGAAAGCTAGCCTTTTGCCGACTGTTACCTTAAAATTACTTTATGACAATATCATTATTTATTTTCGATTGGGTGTATAATTCATGTCAAAGTCTTGCGGGTGAAACTTTCCGCATTTAGATATCAACCAAATCCTAGCCAATCGTGACTAAAATGTTAAGGAAAGCAACGTAGTCAATATTTCGAACCGTTTTATTTTTATATTTATTCTACCTGTCATTATATGTAAGAATTGTCAAGCATATTATCACTTACACGATATAACATATTTTCAGACTTGTGTAATGCAGCGACGAAAATCCAAGCGTCGTTCCGTGGTCACCAGGCACGCAAACAAACCCAGGTTGAGAAAACTAAAGAACAACAGGACAAGGTGAGCAAAACACCAGTGTTATATAGTATATCGATATTATAAAAGTGAAGGCTTTGTTTGAACATAATAATCTCAGAAAGCGAGAGTGAATTATATAGTTGGATTAATCAAGAAACGCATATATTTGCAAAGCTAAATAGTGGTAGAATTTTTTTTTTTCTACCAAATGTAAATGGTGAAATTGTTCCTTTTCGTGTATTTTTATACGGATGGGTATATCCATGGGTGAAAACGTCTAGTATATCGATTATGCTATTCAATACGTCCGGAATGAGCGGAAGTTATATAGGACTGCAAAAAACTACGGGTTGACAATTTAAACTGATGAAAATCGATTCGTATTATTCCATTGAAAATCAGGATACGCCAGGACAGCTACGTTGTTAATAATTTCATTTCAACTCTTATTTTATGAAATGGCAGGAATAAATCATTATAAATAACGGAATTGCCTTTTGCTAAAGTTTTTTTCATCGTCCATTTCTTACAACTTTGGTCGTAAGGAAGCGCATTGTTGGAGACCTGGAAGGAATTAGTATTATTTAGTACCTTCAAATGTCTCAATATATATAGAACGTATTTGCCATGATTTTTTTACTTTTAATATGTTTTCATATATTGAAGGTACAATTGTTATTAAAATTAATTATAATTTCTAGATTCTTAATGGTAGACATTATATAATAAGATCGACGGTGAGCAGAAGCTCAAATTTGGAATTTAAATTTTAAACACAGTAAGTGTAGCCTGGTTCATGCACTTTGACTCATTGCTTTTTGCCTAGTGAAAAATATTTACGTATCTATGACATGTTAAACCTTTTTTATTATTTATTTCCTATTTTTAAAGTACCTTAACAATAGAAAATCACCCAAAAATATAGTAGTTTATACCAATAGATCAGTTGAAATTTTATCTCAATTTACCATCACATAAACCGTACAAATATTAGAATTTTTAGACAAACTATCGCTATACATTTCCTCCCAAGAAGTTAAAATAATATTCTACTAATTTCTGTCGTTAAAATTGTAATACGCCTTCTAATCTGAAACAATTAACTAGATATACCCTAAACCTCTCTACATGAGGTGTAATACACACCAAGTGATAGGATTAATACAGGCCTATAATAATAAGCCTTATCGGCCTTAGGAGACTTGATCTTCGCAGCTAATTATTGAATTTTATTTCTTAAATAATACGTAATATTCTCAAGAAGCACTTGACCTATATTGATCTCAGCGAGAAATTCTTTCGTTAAATATAAAGCAAAATGTATATCTTAATTTTAGTAAATGAATAGGAACCTCTCTCAGACATTAATAAAACTTGCTTGCTAGTTTATGTTAAACAAATTCATTTAAATAAGCATTTTTAACTAAGATTTACTTTAAAGCTAAAAGTTAATCAATAATGTATGTTTCATAAAATAGTTATAAAATATATACTCATACTGTATGCTAAATTTATTTTTATTGCTATTTTTTAGTTATTTTTTGTAAAATTTTATTTTATATCGAACATCCAACTAAGACGAATATAAAACCTATTACCAAGTTGCATTCCCGTAAGTGTTTCGAGTCACGCAGAGTAATTAAATATATTTAAACGCTATTCATCATAAAAGTAAATTTTTATCAAGAGTTCAAAACTCTTACTCATACCATAAGCACTTGATGAAATTACTTCCAAGATATGAATTGTTTTGTTAGCTTAAATATGAAGAATTAAATCGAATCAGTAAATTTATAGCGCTAACATCTAATTTTCGGATAGCGGATTAACGTAGAAATTATTGTTTGAAAAATCAATTTATTTTTCATAAATCATGAAGTTCGTTGTTGGGAATCTAGGACACACATAGTAACAGCCTCTGGTAGTCTACGATTGTAGGACTCGAAGATCAAATATCCAAAGTTTTACTTTTAAATTTGCTTTCGTAAATATATATATTAAATTATATATATTTTTGTGTTCATATTTTACTATTACAAGACGATTCACGCACTCTCCAGTTCTTAGAATTTAAGAGATTTTCTGTAAAGCCATTTTATTTTTGTAGTGAAAAATTCAACTCGTTTCTTAAATCATCTTTTGCTAAAGATTAATTATTAATGAGGACCAGCTTTGCGTCCCAAAGCAATATTTCAAGCAACATGATTTCGTAAATAAATTATGCGATGAAATTTTTGTTACAAAGTCAGATTTTTAAAGTAGATTTCCTTCGTTCAGTTTCATTTCTACTTATTATACTTAAATGAAATATTAGATCTATTCTTTTAAATATTATATAAAAATCATTGTAACACTATACCTCTATAACCACAGAAGTGGTTTGGATTATCAGATTGGGGTGCGGTTCTTACTGATCACTGTAGGGAGGTAGTATATATAGGTAGGTATATACTATATATAAAACTATTACTACTTTTAACCTACTTCTAGTACACATTACGATTTAAGTAAATTAAAGGCAGGCCATTCATCTTGTTCTAAATTCAACCCAAATTGGCACTATTATCCGGTCTGAATATTTAACAACCTCCTGTAGCCTTAATACCAGTATGCTCTAATACCGGATGTGGAAACTGGGACAGTCAGGCAGGAAGTAGGTACTACTTGCTCGTTTCACTTATTATAAGAATATTTAAAGTTTATCAGAAAATACTATTGCTTACGGGTAACAAGTTGGTATATTGGCTATAATAACGATTATTTTTTTAATTTATAGGGTCATGTATGCCTCTTTTTGCTTAATTTATGTATGCATATTAAAATAATTTAAAGTACATAATAATAGCGTAAGCGAAAATAGTGATTGTTTTGGGAAAATATTATAATTTAAAAATTGCCGGATTCATACATCTTAATCTTAAGCTTCTAATCACGTTTTCTATACTTCAGCCTACTGATTTTCTTATTACGTGACGGTTTAGGATACACTGGTAAATTCAGACATTCAGTTTAGACATTCAAATTTAGCTGCGGCATTCTCGGTAATCTAGAGACTAAGGATCAAAAATAAATTTATCAGTTCCACTACGTTCATCTGGGAATTGAAGCATAAATTTCGATAAGCTGGGACACTGATGGGGCAACTTATTGGGATCCACAATGGATTTAGGTCACCAATGCGATAGCCGATATTTCTCGTTTGTATATGTTTGAGTGCTGCGACTTTGTAATAAAACAGTTAAATTGTTCTTAATCCTGACCGTACCTTGAGTGGCCACAACAAACTCCTATATATGTATTTTTTATAAAAAATAAAAAATTGAGGAATCTTTTGATAAAATCATGTATTTATGAGACAGATCATTCTTTTAATAATTGCGCAAATGTTAACGTAAATAGTTAATTAATCATCCTTGTAGGTTGGATCATTGTGTGTAAGTAAAAAGGAAAAAAAGGGGGAAGAAATAATATGTGTGTTGCAACGATACATTTTCACCTCCATATTAAAGCAAATAAAAGCCTTTTTCGACAAAGGCGAATATCAAAAGACTCACACCACAAAAGTAGTCCACATTCTTAGTCATTATAAAGAGAGGGCTCGACAGATCTTTTGTTTTTGTGCTAAAAATGTTTTCGGGTGAAAATAACGGGTCGTATATAATTGGCAAACGACCTCATTTTTTGTTGAAGCCGTGTGTGTTTATGACTATTATGCAAGAGTTTTATCATATAATTTTAAAATATATATAAGAAAAATATCCATTGTATCAATGTATAATAATATAATAATTTGTTATTAAACACAAATACGGGTAGGCTTTTTTGTTTTTTCGTCATAATAATGAAAATCACGCCTTAACATTCTTTTTAACAGACGTAATTGAAAACCCCAGAACTTTCATATAATTTTTTACATTCAATTCAGTGTTAAACGAACCTACATTATTATATTTAGGTTTTACAGAAACACAATGGACTAATCAGTCAATTAAAATACGGGTTACATTTTATCAATTTACAACTTTACAACTTGCAATAGAGTTAAATCTCAGATCGGAGATGGCGCGTGCCATTTTATGTGACAAACAGGAATTTGTTTCAAAATCGAATTTTTCGTCTAATTCCCTATATTTATTGCTTTTCCTTTAAACTGCTTAAAGTAAATTTATATTTGACCTTTACATTGTTATACTATAATATAACAATCCAGTATATCGTAATGTATTTTTTAATGATACGGAATTTACATTTTGAATCGTATCTATAAAAAGTAGACTTTACTGAAATCTTATTGGAAAGTTAGTGCGTAGGCAAGAAACTTCTACCCCTTGCAATCGATTGCAATTGTAGCAAACCATTATCAATTCAGGCCACAACAAGAGCGTTTCTAGAATAAGAATACTTCCTAGGTATAGTTAAGTGGTGGGAACGTGACTGGAATTACAATGCAGGTCAAAAGGGGACTTGACCGATTTTAACACTGAGTTTTGTCACCCTGGTGTAAGGCATTTCAAGAGTCGTGTAAATTGTGTTGCTGATTCAATAACTGAAGGCTTTCGAGTATTTTAAGAGGCGATTCAATTAGTGGGTTGCCTCCGTGGGCGCCTTTGTGACTATTCAATGGTGCGTTATTTTTTGATGTATTTTAATCTAAAAGATGTCTTTATAGGGCTTCTAAAAAAAGACGTCAATTTTTGTGGCTTCTAGGACAGTCGATGAATATTAACTAAATACAAGGATGTCACGCGTACCCAAAGGAAGAATCGGTTTATTAGATAAGATGGTTAAATACATGTCAATGATATGATAATATGTTTTTTGTGAACGCAATGCTCTTGGTTGATGTAAAGCTTGAGATAAATAAAGGGATTTTTAAATAAATAGATTAAGTAACATTTATTTGTTAGAACAAAAAGAAATGGCATCTTGAATCAATTAAGGGACTTATTATTGTCATCTCTGATATTTGATTTGATTAAAAAATAGATCGTCTATTTCTCAGTATCTTATTACCGAGTTTACAGCATTACGAATAGTAATAAAATAATGTTTGAAGAAACATACCTGTTAATAGAATGACAATTGAAATATATCAGGCCCGTACTCGATTTTACATAATTTAAATTTCTTTGTTACAGGAGGATGTCGAGAATATCGATTTGACAGATCCTGAGCTGAATAAGGCTGCTACTAAGATTCAGGCATCGTTCCGCGGACATAAAGTACGCAAGGACACAACCAATTAATTCTAAAACTATTGCTTTTGTACGAAATTACAATTGACTAACACTTAGGTTAATTTAAACTTATTCAAGATTTTTTGGAACATTTAAAACGTAATAGGTACCGATTAATGGTAATACAATAGTAAATAGCAAATATACAAGAAAATCTAAACATAATTATGTTACCGCTGTGAAAGTTTTAAAATTTTTGACACTTGGAGTGTAATTTTTTTTGTTTCGTATTAGTTAAAACTTATGGGTAAATAGATCTTAAAAATAACAACACCGTTTTATTAAAGTACTAATTTGTTTTTTTTTATTGTATTAAGGCTGTTCGTTCGTGAGGTCACGTCCGTACTTTTTTAAATTAGTTTGTATTTTTATTAATAATAACATGACATTGTCAACCAATTTTAATTGGATAGTTTAATAAATGTAATTTTGAATGGGTATATTTTGGATTGTTTTGACTTACATTTTGAAAAAAAAAATAGACAATATTAAATCACTTACATAATATATTATTTGCATGTTTTATTTATTTAGTTTTTATAGGTTTCATTAAAGTAACTATGCACAAGATACTTAATCTAAAGTTATTCACAATTTGTCACTAGTTAATTCGTAATTACGTACAAAAGATTAACATGTAAAATGTGCTTTAAATAATACGTCACTCGTTCGCCAATCACAAGGTGAAAAAGTCCATCTGGCATCATTCGCATTTGACTTTCAAATGAATCTACAATTGACGTATCATTTTTAACACAACGTAGAAAGAACAAAATTAATAATAACAATATAGATATTACCTCTCCCATTTTTCTATATATTCTGGAAAATTCTTGTAAATTTTTTAATATATAAAATTTTTTGATAACATTCCAATGTATTTCTTCTGCATATACTTTAAATAAGTTATTGAACATTTGTTGTAATTATTAAATTAGACAGACGTCATTTTCATTATATAAAATACAAAGCTCCTGTGTAGCTACTCGTATTTCGTAGCATCTTGCCTACGGAGCTTCGTAGCTGCTACGATTACTTAATATATATACGATTAAAGCATTACATTCAAATTATGATTATTACAAATTATATTCCTCAAATTATATTAAGATCCTCATATTAATTCACATTATTACTACAGTTTTGTTTCTTAATCATTTCAGTTTTAATAGCCTTAATAATTTCAAAGATGTAACAATGTTTTATAATTTTAATCTTATCCCCCATTTTGATTTCTGTGAGAAATTTAAGTCATAGAGTTGACACAACTTACATTAAAAAAATGCTGAATCCAAGAAAAGCACTGCCGAGAAAATATTGTTAAATTTTCAATCATTGTATATTTCGTTCGTATTTCCAAAGTCGTCTAGTTTAATACCTACAGTATATACATTGTTGCAATTTTATTTAGTGAAATAGTTTTAAGCATAGTTCTAGGGCTTACCTATTATTACGTATGTTGCTATGTTAAGAGAATAATATAAAGTTAATTTAATCAATGAATATGTTGCCATAATCACGCATTCAATATTTTCTGTAAATTACCGAATCGTTTATTGAATAAAGTATTAATTATTCACCATTAAATTGTAGTTTAGTTCTACCATCCTCTAACCATTCTGAAGAATATTTCCTAATTCTTAAAGAACCTTAAAAGGTTTTAAATCTCAACTTTAATACATTTATTTACTAAACAAAATACAAACTTAATATCTACATAAATTAAACATGATTAAGATAAATATTAGCCTGATTGGGAGTATGAACGACACGACTGTAGTCGTGCTAGTGTTGTCAGATGAAGGACAGACAAAATCAATAGTAAAACATAAATTTATTTAGGTAACATTTTAAATTAAGATTCGTCTCTATCTCTTGTATTGTGAATGTCTATTTTAAAATTTACAAAATGTTGATGAAAAGTAATAATTTGAAATAAATAAAAAAAATTATGACGTTTTAAGTGGTAGTCAAATTGGTGAATGTTTATCGCATCAAAATAAAAGGAGGTATTTTTTATTAATATTTACTATTCCCAATGGATTCTCCTATTTCGTAAAAAAGACATTAAAACTATATATGAACTAGTCAGTTGTATTTGCGAGTTACTTGGCGCAATGGTCAACCATGCTGAACAAATCTGGTGAATGCAGTTAAAGAGGGTTTGTGTAAGTATCATATATGTTGGCTCTGCTGTGTGGGATCTGTGTTTATCAGTTGTATTAGCACCCATAATACATACAAGACATAAATAGCTTCATACATGTGCTTACTCAGCTTGATATAGGGCTAACCGACCGGTATGAAATGTGTCCCTAAGATTGACAGTGTGTACATAAATTAATTGAATTTAAAATTACATAACACACACATCATTAATTTGTTTACTCATAAATCATTATAAGTATAAATTAATTGTATATTTATCATAATATTATATTTCATACAATTTCATTCGAATTAAACATTTACAGGTGATTTAAAGACTTGATTAGATTGAAGAATAACTGAAGAATGAATTTTCCATCCATCATATAAGTGGAAGTTAAATAAAAGAGTTACTACAATCGCCCGACAGATTTAGGCCACTCATCCGAGGCGAACGCGTTCATCTGCCTCCTGCTAAATCTATTAAAATGCAATGCAATTTTAATTTTATTTTTTACTGTCGTAAGATAACAATGTCAGGCATACATTCATCAAAGTTCCGTCACGAGCTCGTGTGAGAGACCGCCGTAAAACTGCAAATGTTAACATTTACACGAAGAACAGAGGGCAAGGCTCCAGTTCATGCTATAATATAAAATATTTTTTGTCAATTATGAACTGATTAGCTCTCAATAGTTATTTTGAATACATTTTCAAACAAATAAACAAAACTTGCACACGATCGATTTTACTGTACATTTTTAATACCAGCAAGTTGAGCCATTGAATTATTAAATTCTTTACTTAAATGTCAATGGACCTGTTAATCAAAAAACTATCACGGTATTTAATTTAATTTACATTTATGCTGAGATTATACTTGATGAATAAGTTACTGTATTGATGTTTACAGAAAACCGTAAGTGATTTTTCTGGTTCGCTCGGTAGCGATAATGGATATAAATTTATTATTCTGACTAATCTCATAATTCTGCAATGCGTTGTATCTGCGACTTCGCACGCGACGACGCCACTAGAGAGTAGTCAACGTATGACTGTCGCAAACCTGGATATCACCCGCAAAATGTTGCTTTTAGCTTTTACCGTGATAATTGAGTGCCAAGCAACCCTGGCGAAACGTATTTCGCATGTTTGAGGTTTTTTTCGCAGAGTACTGCTAGTATAATAAAATAGTAGAATTTTATACTTCGTAGGAAACCGAAATAGAACAATTATATTGGATTTCAAATTGGATGAAAAATCTATTTCTACTAGAACTACTACTACTACTTATATTGCCAACTGGTTATAGAATCTAATAAGAAATTAAACAATATTGTCAATGGAAAAGAAAACCTATTTTTATATTTTTGATAATGAATTATTTCTTATTTTCGTTTTATAATAAGAAGAAAAATATATAAGAATACTAGCCATGCTTGAAGATGCCCATCGTCCTCGAGGATGACCATTGTCATCACAGCCATTTTTGACAAAGAATATCACTCCAAATCTTTGTATTTTTTTTAATTTCTGATGAAATGTATTTAGGTTTATACCTATGCTGTAGTTTTAGCTAGATTATTCTTCAGACATTCGCTTATTGAAAGCAGTGGAAAGCTATCTTTACGTTAATGGCAAGTGTTGTGCTACAATTTAGAGTTGCTTTATTGCAGCGACCATTTTCAACGCTTTGTCAAGATTTCCAAATGATTTTGAACTTCTATTTATACACTGTTATTCGGAAGTACTGTGCTATATTTTGAGTACTTTTGCACCTTTGTCTTATAGTGTTACTATCATAGTTTTACCATCATTTTTATATTCAATTTACGATTATCTAAATTATTAATAAAGACAGAGATTTTCAACCTATTGTGCCGAAATGTTACGCTTAGTTTTTGTGTAAACCATAATAATTTATGCTTCTTTGTACTAGGGAATAAAGTCATGCTGTGAATAACTAAAATTAGTTAGTTAGTTAGTTACTTTTCATTTGTTTACTTATATATTATTATAAGTATAAATGAATTGTATATTTATCATAATATTATAATTCATATAATTATTTATATTTCCACGACGAAAAATGTCTAGGGTGTGAAAAATAATAAACTAAATTAATCACTTATAACTAAACAACCCTGTCACAATGTGTTATGGGTGTGGGAAAATTAGGTAATTTTAGATTTAAGAGTTATCCTTTTTCTTAATTAATATATAATAAATAATTAATATGTAATAAAGATATAGTCATATATATTACAACTAAAGGACAGGCTAGTAACACAAATGTTCACCGTACCAGGGATCCAACCCAAAGACCCCCCGTTTGCAGTTCGCATCGTAACCATTGAGCTATTGTACCACTTTTTTATACAGAGATAAAACAAAGGAAGCTATTATGTATAAGGTATATATTGCGATGTAAAAAACTCATCAACTAATCCGAAGAGTTGAAGCCCATTTGAAAGGGATACAAACTGTCCATTTATTAAGTCTGACCTCCGTCAATGTCAGATATTGCCCAGACGATTTTAATAACTCGACTTAGTTTAATTGATGGATTCATCCGTTTGAATAATTATATAATATAGAGTACAGTTTCGTGTCTGTCTATCA
The DNA here is from genome assembly GCA_963693355.1 of Pontia daplidice. Taxonomy (NCBI): domain Eukaryota; kingdom Metazoa; phylum Arthropoda; class Insecta; order Lepidoptera; family Pieridae; genus Pontia; species Pontia daplidice. The sequence goes on from CAVNZL010000087.1 coordinate 122,913, forward strand.
AATAATGTCCAATTGGTCAACCAAAATATGAATAATTAAAGAACCAGTGCTAATAAAACAAAAACAGTATTTGATATAATTTCCAGTGTTAAATCATGTATAAATGGCGTTGTTGTAATGCAGGGGATTTAATGAGAGGAAAAACAAATTTTCACCATCGCAAGAGCCCATACCACAAATCCTATTATGAGTATCCGATGACCTACATGGCTCATGAATTTCAATTTTCAATTCAGACCGTATGTTTCAATGTGAATAATTCTGGGCGTGTTCAACACAATCGTTTTGTCGTAAATTTTAAGTGTATTGTTGTTCGAAATTAAATAGATAATTTTCTCCTTCGTAGATATAAAATCAAATTTATTATATTACTAACTTTCTGCGTTTTTTTATAAACTTATTTTAAAGCTCCTAAAACTCAAAGATTGATCAAATTGTAATTTACTTAAAATTTAAACACTTGTTATGACTGTGTATGTGTATTTTTATTAAAGATATAAAAATAATCGTAAATAATTTGGTACCAATTTCAGCAATAGTAGTGAAATTTCATAAACAGATTTTCATTTGAAACAGAATATTTCATGAGTTTTTCATAACTTGCTTATTTAAATGTCTTGTGATCGAGTAAAGCAAAGTGAGATATGCAAAACACAAAATAAGATAAAAGAAACAGGCTCTTTCTCATAAAAAGGAGTTCATAGTTTAAATTTTATATATTTGCACTTGGTTACATTGTAAACAATTACTATTAAACGAAATGTAATTTAAAGTAATAAATATGTCACGGGCGGCCTCATTGCTAAGTGATGACTTCAAGGCAACCCCAATTTTACAGCGTTATATAATTTTATAATTTTGGCACTCTGAACTACGATAATATCATTAATAAGTTTTTTTTGGTTGTTTCCGTTGGGCCAAATTTGTAATTATTTTTTGCAATACACTTACGGAAACTGATGGATTCCGAGGCCAAAACTCACACAGTGTTTATAAGGCCATTAGATTATATATATAGCAAACAGATTACCAAAAAGGATATGCTAATGTCGGGACAAACGTTAAAAGTATACGACCTCGCATCATTATGCGGGCTAATTTAAATTTTAATGACTAAACACACACAAATAAAGGCGTAATAAAACGAAGCAAATTCGTTCAATATATTTATTTAGAAGAATGAAATCTTACGTTTACATAGCATTTTGATCGTGAATTTCATACATGTTAGCATATTCAGGCGTATATGTATTTCCAATTTCTTCATAATTCAATTGTCTGTCGTTTGGATTTGTCATAGTTAAATCAATATTACTCCATGCTTTCCATACAGTATTTGGAGTTGTGTATGGCAGGGTATTGGGTATATATTGGTTATTAGTGTAGAATTTATAATAATCATTAGATCTTGCATATGGACATTTATAGAAGTGATAAGGATATCCTGCATACCATCTATTACACCATTGAGGCGTATATCTGGGTGAAGTTGAACAAAAGGTCGGTTTTGTTATTTCTTGATAGGTTGTATTGTGAATAACTATGGAGGAATTGAGCCCTGAAAGTAATAAAAAATAATGTGAGCAAACTTAATTCTTCGTCGAAATATTTAAAACAGATGTAATATTAACGAGAAAATTTATTAAATAAATAGTTCTAATTAAATATTGATATATTATATATTTTATTGAATAATACATAAACTTACGTAATGCATCATCCGAAATCGATGGATCATATTTTATTAAAATCTCTATTTTTGTCGTGGGTGTATCTATGAAATTTCGTTGCGTTTTAACATTTGGCGAAGATATTATTCTGAAGCTATTTGAATCCGGTAAGGCATTTCGCGCATCAATTGCAGGAACTTCTGAATTTTCTGGTTCAGACATATTTATATTTACGCAGTTATCAACAACTTTAATATCATGATCATCTAACGTTTTGTTTGTGTTGTTATTCGCTTTTATAGCACTATAAAAGTCAGCAACGCTTTCATCTATAGCTTCTATTGCATCTTCACAAAAATTTATTTTTGGTTTTAAATAGTGTACAATAGAATTATTGCTTTTCGTCACATTCCTTTCAGTTTTGGAGCTCAAATCAGTATTTTTAGGACTACTTATTTTTGGATACCTTAAGAGCAAATCTATAGGGAGCTGTATGGCTTTATTGGCGCTTTTTTCTTCTGAATGTTTAGGAGTCACTGATTCTTTTGTTTCCTTCGTTAAATCAAACTTATCGAGACTAGAGTTTTCTTTTTGTGAATGTGCTAATTTCGAACCATCTTCGGAATTTTTATTATTTAAATTAAATTGTGGTCCTATATCATCCTCAATAAAATCATTTATTTTTGGTTTTACTCTAGATATTGTTTGGTTTTGTTTCTTTGTTTGCAACTGAAAGTTTATCGACTTTAATAATATTAAAAAGTACTATTCTGCGTAGTGTAAATACAAATTTTAGTATTTGTTTTAAATTCAGTAAAATGCAATATATACCAAATTATTATTTTATTATTAACTTACCGCCTCAGCTAAATGACTGAACAAAAGCAGTACCACGCTTCTTTTTAAAATATACATTTCTGAACTCCATCAATGTAATTTAATGAAACACATCTCTGTAAATCGAAAGAATACTGACGTTTTCCAATTCAATGTTTATAAAGTTCCGATTTGGATAAAAATCGATCATCCACGGTACCGTTTTGTTATTATATGAACTCTCGTATCACCTCACCATTTTAAACGCAACCAAAAGTTGCTCCAATACTTTTGATTTTATGTGTATTTCGAGTTAATTCAAAATAACATATTTATTTTTCTTAAATTAGTAGACACAGTATTCTAAAAACAGTCGAAGTCTGGTAGATGCTGACAATAATCTTTAGTGATTTCAAATATCTTTAGTGCGTTTAAATGTACAAGTGCTTTCAAAACCCGGCTGTAAACGCTTCTGTCAAGGATGTCCGCAAGAGTCGTTTCGTCACTTCGTCATCTACTTAAATCATTTATCCATACTACTGTAATGATACATATTAAATGTAGCTTAATATTAAATAATATATGTATAATATATGGGTCTGTTGTTAATATTTATTTAAGTAAATTAGTTCGAGTAAGGTCTCGTAGAAGCCTTGTAGAACCGGATAGAATTCAATTCCAGCGCTGATAGCCAGCACGATGCCAGTGATCAATCTACTGATGGCTCGTAGTAAATCCAAAGTATTCGATAGCGGGAAACTCCTACGCATTGATATTGTGTGCTTGGGCGGTGTTACCTGAAAGATTAAACATAATGTCCCTTGAAACGTGACCGTGACATGAATATTATATATATACTAAAGACTTTATCAAATCATATTTTGTTTTGACTGTTTTGTTTTAAAAATGTTATATACATATTTACACTTATATAAACTGATAACGTGTATATAAGTGTACACTTTTGAAGATGTATAATGAATGTAATATAATAAATAACATTTAATGAAATATAATTATATAGAAGCATTTATTTATGTTCAACTTAAAATATTATTAAAATAAAAATACTTTAACGGATTTAAGTTATGTATTTTTGCAAAATTTAAATAAATAAATAAATTATAATACATTATAAAAAAAAAACCGACGTTTCGCATGCTTTACAGCGTCCGTGGTCACGGTAGACTGAAGACAATTTAACTGTCAAATTAAGTGTTACAGCTGCCGAATAAATCCGTTAAAAAGTGTTTTTCTTTAAATGAGTAACAATTATGTTAACAAAAGACAATATTAAAATATTATTTATCAAATTACTATTTTTTTTAAACTTGATGCATGGACAACGCAGAGCTCTCTGCCATCCAAAAGCCTACCTGAAAAACTAGACCTGATTCAATTTTCGCTGGCTTGCTATCAGTTAAAGATTTTGGGCAAGGCTGTAAGAAAATACATAGCTCTAAATACTATCTTCCTACTTTTATTTATGGGAACGTTATCAAGACCTTGAGCTAAATATCAGAAAAGATCGAAGTTTTTGGACGTTATTCTTAATTCAGTGGTGCCAAACGAACTAATTAGGTACAGGGGATATTTTATAGAATAACACAATTTTACGCTACGATGTTGTGACAATCAAATCGAACAAACGAAATATATATGCCGTGTATATAAAAGTGGTCTATAAATCGAAAAAGGACAGTCCATGAATGGCAAAGAGAAAAATATAATTAATAGAATCAGGCGTTACTTTGCGTCCATAGTACAAACCCCTAATAGACCGATCTACAAGTAAAACTCCGCGAAAAACAAACAACCTCGACGCACGTTTAACATAACGTGCCGTTTTGTAATGAGAAAAATGCCAGTAAATTGCCAGATATGAGAACTATAAAAGATATTTAAATTTGGATAGTGTGTCTGTTTTAAAAGTCAAACAAGTTTAATTTACTTTGTTCTAGTGAATTAAAAAAAACGCATCAAGAAAAGTATATCTTTAACGGAATTTTATTATATAGACCTTATAATCTGCCTAAATGAACTCTCGTGCGACGACAATCTTTTTTCTCACCTTTTCTGAAAACGCCTGGTCATTTTTTACATCAGCGTGGATGGGTTGGACGTTGTTTGTGACGATATCCAGAGATCCTACAGCATCACGCTTTTGTCTTCTTATGTTTGAGTACTAAAATAATATATATCCAACTGAACCCTCATTCGTGTAATTAGAAGTCAGTTAAATATTTAAATTTTTCATTTTATAGGCCGCTTACATATTAACTCAAACGAGGAACTAACAGGTGTGAAATGACGGCGACGTAAATTCAATAATGAAATAAAAAGAATTATATCTTTTACCCTCGACTCATACGCAGAAATAGAAGTTATGGCTATAAATATAACTGGAATTATAGATTTCATTTTGAACACTATACTGTGTTAAACTATAAAATATTAATACAAATATAACGTGTACAATATAAGCATGACTAACTCTGAACCGTGACATTTTTCTGATAAATCTTTGTATATAAAAATTAGGAATTCGATGCCAAGTAGATTTGAAGTCGCAAATGCATCGATTGGAGTGAAAAAACAGTCGTCATTATAAGATACTTATGGGAGAAGTTATTGTAGAATAATAACCGATATAAATATTTAATTTTCTCATTTGTTATAATGAGATAAGTTGTAATCTTTGATAGTTTACAAAGACATCTCATGCAATACTCATTTTCGCTCATTGTGTTATTTTTAGATCGAAAACGAACTATTATATAGGATTTGTATATTTCAATACAATAAAAATTATTTTTATTACAAACTTCTGAATCGTGAACACAATTGTGTATAAAATGCTAAAAGTAATATTTTTATTTGTTTTCGTTCTTGTGCAAGCGCATAATGGTGTTAGTATAGTATTATTTAAAATACATAACTTTCAATGAAATTGTAAATTATATGTTCTAAAATGATTATCTAAATAAACGACGACTAAAAGGTGGACATATAAGACTAATGTTCATTAGGTTACATTTATATATAAAAAAGAAACTTTTGACTCTGAGTTTGGCAGGCCATAATTCAATGCCACGAATCAAAATACTGTTTAGTTAATCAGGCTTATTACTGATTGCGTTTAATACAGTAACGAAGGAGCCTATACGTCTATATAAGTGTGGCTAAACGTTTATTTACCAATTAACAAATTTAATTAAGTATATCTTATGTTTACTGTCACAGAAAATACAAGATGAAGGTGAAATGCAATCAGCTCTTATTCCTCAGGAATTAAATCCGGAATTTGTTTCCGACCATGTGAGTTTATAATATTCATATACCGAGTACGACTCATTATATTGCGTAACAAATAAGGTTTAAGACATTTATTTCTCTAAAAAGACATTATTGTCGACAATAGCAATGATTGATGAATCACGGAATGCTTTCAAAAATAACAAGTATGTAAACATACGCAACTTTATTTCTATGAGTAATTATTATATAGGAAATGTACTAGTTCTTTTTTAAACGCAGACAGCGAACTTACATTTTTTAGAGATAAATATAATTATTTAAAGATGTATGAACAATTAAATTTCTCACTTATAAAACATATTCAGGACACTCCATTTCGAGCAATACTACGACAGCGTCGAGACTTATACGATTCATCATCGACGTATGAATCTATATCGACCGTCAAGACATACAGCCGGATCGTCACCAGTATTGTTCTTGTTTTATCAGCTCTTATAGAAATCTTTGTTTATATTATTGAGACCTTTTGGCTAGTATGAATAAAGTTTTTAAAATAAAGTCTATACTGGTAGCATTTTATTAAGACAAGCCTCGTGATATTTTTCTTCATTGAACATACACATACAAGTGCATATTATATTGTACCGATAGAGAATATTCATGACTGATCCCAGGGTTGAGAGACGGACGCAACAGCATATAACGATACATTAAAAAATCGATTGTTCTCAAAATTTGCCCAAAACGAATTGGGAGAGTTGACAAGAACAATTTTATAGTTGAAATTTACTTATATTGTAAATGAATGTCTTATCGATTGTTAAAGTATGAAAAACATAAAAGCATATTAACTGTTATAACTGATATCGTTAGGGCTAAGTCGTTATATATCTCAGCGTTTATATAATATATAGTGAAACCGTAACTCAAACAAATAAATTTAAATATAACTTTTATTTAACTTCCAATTTAATAGAATTAAGTAAAATGCTTTGTTTTGATACTTTTGTTTATTTATCTCTTCACAGCAAAAATGTATACATTACATACTAATAATATATTGTGAAAAAATTAAATAAAACAATATATAATTTAATTAGGTTTAAATAATTGAATGCATTTATTATAATGCTAGTTAGATATGCCCATCATTTTATTTTCAAATACATTATAAACAATTTATTTATGACCGAGGGGTTCAGTCAGCAGAAACCAATCACTTTCCTGTGTAAATGATGTTTTATTTTTTATTGATAGACTTCCCTTACTCATGATGAGAAAATATTATACAAAAATAGCGTAGAACAACATAAATCATTCACTATAACGTTACGGTGATAAAACCTGTCATAAAAAATTACTCTAAACAAATGATTCATGAAACAAATGAATAATGTCATATCCAAATATCCGTAAATTTTAATTTCCTTGTGTTATGTGGAACTGTCATGGGTATCAAGTATGCGATATAAAGGTGCGCACGCGCAGGATCGGTCACAACGGAGGCAAAATGAAGTGGATTGTGTTGTTGTTCACTTTGATGGTGTTCTTGATCTCTGCTATGGTAAGTTATATTAATAATTTGCTGTCCTATAATCCACTTTCCATAAAATTTATACACTGTTAAATCGACTTCATAGCTTAACTGGTCTTGAGTGGAACTGGGTTTGATTCCCGGCAAACAATAACAGGAAAATGAGGCACAGGTTATTCGAAAATATTTGGTATTAGCTGTTCCAATGGCCTATCTGAAGCTGTATTATCTAAAGTAGATTTATAAGAAAGATGAATTCGGTACTTTTTGTATGAAGACTAACAGATATCCTTATAAACTCACTCTCTCTTTTCATTGGTCTCCTTTAATATTAGGAGAATTTAACCATAGACAAAGCTGATCATTGCGTCTAGTGCTTCTTGCTATTATGTTATTTATTTTGTCATACTGATATTTGAGTCTCAATAGGGTTTCAATACCTTCTAATATGGTGATTGACATTTGTTTTAGTAAAACGCAATCCATTGGTTTGCGTTTTACTGAACTTTCACTGACGAAACGAAGGCACTATTTTCTTCGCATATTTAATATAGATTTCCCCCTTACTAATAAACACTCATCTAAATAAACTTTAATACAACGGAAAGATTTTTCTCAAATATCGATAATTTTTCTCCAGAGATCACCTGAGTCATAAGAATGAAGACTTTAATGGCTATTTCATGTCTCCACAGGCCCAGGGATATTACGATTATACGAGCAGATACGCGGAATTAGCTTCGCCTGTCCCGTCAAATATCAACGTAGATGAACTGGTAGCTACCCTCAGAGCAGCCAGCAACAATGCCTAAACGATTTCCGCCGCTCTCCCACAGTTGTATTTTGCAAGTGAATCATAGCTTTGTAGGTTAAAATTGTATATTTATTAAAGTATGCCGCGTGCTTTTGTCCATTATTCTTTTATATTTTCACTCTATATACATTCTTGAGTGGTATGTCTACAATTAAGGTCGATGGTGCTCAGACCTGAATCTGAGCATTACCATCACGGCTTCCAATACCGTTTCTGTGTGTGTATCGAAAAATCTTTGATCCATAGTTAAGGGTGACCCCGCAAGGCTATCACGTCTATATAATAATATATTATTAATTAAGAAGAAGTTCTAGAAGTATAGATGTACCACTGTTTTTATATACGTTTATAGTAATTATTCCAATTAAATACTCTATTTTAAAATTCTATTCGTCAAGCTCCTACCCTTCCTTCTTTCAAATCGCGTCAAAAAACTTTTCCCTCCAAACAATAGTTCTGTATGCTGTTCGTATTAACTATAACCAGGTATCTCTTAATGTTAAGTTTAAATTATAGTTTTTAAATTTATATATTTAGTGGAATGTTAGCTTTAGTTCTAATTGTGTGACACACCGCCTGCAAAAATTCTCCTTCAATACCTTCTCCTTCTCATGGGTTGTCTGGAAGAGACCGCTCATAAGCGATAAGACCGCCCTTTGCATTCCGTAATAATTATGTTTCCTCTACTCTCTTTTCTAATTGTATCTTCTGTGATTGTTCTATTGCAAACATTTGTTATTTCATGTATGTATGGTGTGCACTAAAGTGTAAATAAATAAATTAAATACTATTGCTTATATCGTATAAGGGGAGAAGCTAAAAATAGAGTAGGGGGAGGAGATCATACCGAAGTTTACGCAAATCAATACTATATTAAAAAAACTTTTTTCCAACACCTTAATAATATTTTTCGACAAAAATATTAAGATCTAGTCATTTAAGTTTATCAAAAATGTTTGACCTCGTCACAAATGTGTATTTGACATTTATGTGTAATTTCTACTTCAATAGTATATTACTCAAGTTTCTATATAAAAGGAGTAACACATACAAGGATCACTTTACCATTGATGGATGAAGCAATTCGCCTAGAAAAATTAGATTTATTGGTCTACAAACAACAAAAATTGGGACGTAAACAAATTTAATCTGCATATTTGCGTCTGGAAGGGAACAGTCTCTCATAAATAAGGTTTACGTCGGATGGATGAGGCCTCAGCGCATCTCTCCTTGCTTCTCTTCCTATGGGAGGATAATCATAGGGTACCTAAAATATTATTTATTTTCTGTTATTATGTTTTATTGTGCGTTACCAATTAATAAACAAACATGTAAACATATTAGTTGGAAACGAATAAACAACGTTAAACAAATCTATGTAAGCCCTTTCCTAATTCATACTAAAATTTAACACTCTAGTAATCCTGTCTATCTATCTCATTTTATCTTAGCTCAGAAAAGGAGGTAGGAGTAAATTATTTTTAGATTGCATTAAATTTAAAGTTATGGAACCTTGTTTTCCGAAATAAACAATTAAAAATTAAAAAAAAAATCATCATATCTTTCAACATCCCTTGATTGCTTACAGTAATTTTCCAAACAACGCACGCTAACTCCTGACATTTCACGCATATAAAAAATACTCAACTAATTGACAATTTCTATATTGACCCATCGACAAAAGTTACGACTGGCACTCGAGTGTAAGCCATAAGCACTGGGTTGACAAAGCTTTTTGTATGTTTAATTAAAATTTGAAGACATTCAGCAAATTCTAATTCTACACCAAGCCCGGTCACAATGGTTTGTAATTAACAACGGTTGTGTGAAACAAGTGTTCGTAATTGTTAAAAACCTTGAAAATGATTATTGCATTAATGTTTATAAAATATTGAATAGGATTTGATCCCTATATTATTTGTATATTTGACATATAAGGTAATCGACCGTTATCCATGATGAAGACATAAATATATATTCACCAGTAATATTGTAAAAAACATAAAACCGATTAATTTCAAAAATAACATACCTGTGAGTTGACACAGAGCACAGCAAATAATAAAATAAAAGCACCAACGAATCTCATCCTCAATATTGAATAACAACGTTCGGATCCCTTCTAATTGAATTTCTCAATTTATTTTTAATTATGTTCTGCCAATTAACTCGTTCCAAGACACCCGCTTTCAATCATTTTAAATATCGCTGGAACAAAACGTTAATTATGCCGAAAATAAGTTGTATTTATGAAATTTTTATGATTTATAATGTAATGGGGAATATGACGTATTACAGTAATGGCTTGGTAGTTTAATAACAACAAAGGTGGGTGTTCAAACCGCGCCTGAAATAATGTTTTTTTCAATAAGAAGTATGGCTTAAAATTAAAGCGCGTAAATGCGCTCGTGCCCATTAAGTACTTACATGAAATTATCAATTTTCCTTCTAACGTTTCACAATATTTTTCATTAATTCTCTGTTCAATTTCGCATACAGTAATATAAGTACGATATATGGACTATCGAGAACAAAAATAAATTTTACTATTTACACCTGTAGTTCCTGAAAATAGCGCCATCAGCCATAGAAACAATACACAACTACACAGATAAATATATATATATTGAAAACCACCTTAACATGCACGTTTATATTTACATAAAATTAAATTGTATTGCAACCAATAACATGAATAAGCATAAAAGGTTCGTAAAGCAATTTTACGATAAAGCGTTATTTCTCGATCAAAGAGACTGGGATGTGACTGAAACTTCAGTTCAAATGGCACTCCTATTTACTATTTTATCTCTTTTCCCTTTTCTTTTTATGGCGGCCGCGGCGGTGAGTAATACTTTGATGACGTAAAGGGAATTGGTGATGTCATGCGAATATCCATTAACTCGTTCGTATCAGAAATCGATGTTAGTATTTCACCTGGATTAAGTAGGTTTTATGTAGGTTCAATTTAAAGCTGAACATTATTTTGAAATAACATTACCTTTTATATTACATATATATTGACTTGAAACATCATGTTTCTATAAAAACATAAGATCAGAAAAGGCAACACATCGTTTGTAGAGGCTTAATTATTTACGTTTTAATCTACATTTACTGCAAGGTTTTAAATGCCTATAATATTACTGTATGTGTATGTATTAGAACTAGAATAAAAATCACTAAAACCAGTTTCAATTGAATTTACATCTTCAATTTGCAGCCTCAACTCCCGGAGATAAACGACCAATACGACACGACAAAGCCGGAAACAGTTGCGCATATTAACAAATCAAAACCCCTCTATATATCCGAGGAGTATGACATCAAAGACAAGAAGGTTACATATGAAAATGACGTACCAAAATTTAAAATCACGTTCTACAGAATTCTAACGGAACCGTTCGCTAAGCTAATAACGGAACCGAAAGTCGTTATGGTTCTAAGAAATATAGGGACTTGCATTGTGAACGGCGTGATGGAAATTATTTCCTATTACTTCCCTGCACCCTTTATGCCATTGATAGCAACTGCTGCGGGTATGTTGATACCATTTGAGCCAGTTGTAACCCTGCGACGTCGAATGCCGGTCACAAGCTACCGACGTGCCTTTAAAACTGCAGTTAATAGTTTTCTCAACACCTTCGATGAGTATAAGGTTGATGACGACGATCCATATATGACGAGGCGGTTTAATAGACGGTTTCTGAATAATATTTCAGAGGAAAAACGGAAGCACTGAAATTAATTCATTATATGGGAGACTCTTGTATTTTAAATGTAACGTGATTAAAATAATATAACGCAGATAAAATACTTGTGTTTAAAGAAGAGTCTTAATTTAATTAACAGGTTTTTCTCCTTTGATAATTGTATTGAATTCAAATAAATATCTCAATTTTAATAGCGAAGAAATTCATGTATGAAAGAAAACTATTTTGAAGTTATTCTTGTTTAGGCTCTTCATCCAAATTGACATCAGCCAACATGGTCATAACGCCGAAAAATGGACAGAAGAATGTCGTTTTTACTAAAGTACTACCTTCCCTCAACTGTTTAGGTTTCAAATTCGGCAAATAAACTTTTTCCAAAACTTTTTTCTTGCGATTCGGTTGTTTGCGTGAACTTCTGGTTGTATTCAATTGGTTATTTTTTCGCGAGTTCGGTTGGATTTCTAGACCTTTCCAAAAATGTCGGAAGCCGTTTCTATCCATAAATAGTTTGTTGGTCGGGAAGGTATTTCGCCGATGCAGCATTACGTCCTCGAAGTGATCACGTACCATGTGAATGGTTGGTTTCAATACAGTGTATTTCTCGTTTTTAAAGGTTAATTCCTCGATTTTCTGTAAGTCTATGTGCTTTGGGAATTCACATATTGCTGGAACCTAGAATTTAATTTGAGAAAAATAAAAATCTTTGTAGCATCCATTTGTTTTGACTAGGAGTAGGTCCATAGGAAGGTAACTTATGCATCTGTGTTAATGATTCCGAACCGACATAAAATTACAACATGTACGCGTACGTAACGTACGTAGATCGCGTATCCATACGCAGATATTGTGAAGTGAGATACCTAGATAATGCGTATATATGTAAGTGATATAAAAATAATTGTTCGAAATTGTTAATAAAAATACAAAATAACTATATGAAGATTGATTTATGAACAGTGCTGCTTTTTTCATATGATCATAAAACAGGATTCAAGCATCTATTTTTTGTACATAATCCATAACAGTATTTTAAAAACTAGTAGGTTTTCCTAGGTCCATAAGCAAACTACATTTAAAACACACAGCAAGAGTCGTAACGGCCTTGGTCCTTGTGTAGTTTTGGTTATCACTTAATTAAAATTAGTACTGTTGTGATAGAAATACGAAACAAGACTCACAAACAAAATCCCGATGGCTATAAAAGTGTGCATTGCAAATTGAAATTAAATCCAATTGATACGGTGCCGAGATATTTGATAATTAATACGTGATTCAAAGAATCGTTAAACATTAAATTAAATTCTAGGCTACGTCATGAGGTTGTTGTTTGGAGTCTGTGTAATTTAATTTTTGCTGTACGTATTGAATTAACAATGTAATATATAAATGACTAGCTGTAGCAGCGGCATCGTCCGCATGGATTAGGTATAACAACTTAAAAATACTTATTTTAGAAAACATGTACTATCTACGTCACTAACTAACACTAATGTACTTTATTTATAATTATTACTTAAAGACAAAAAAGGAAAGCAGCAAAAATGAATCACAATATTATGAATTAAGATAAGAACAGATTAGGGGAATTATAAAAGATAGGCCCAGTAGAGAGAGTGTGGTGGCATGTCTTGCGCGTAAGCTGCGCGCGGCTTAGATCATCTTGTCTCATTACTGGACATTTTATACGTTTTTTATTACGTAATTTTATTTTATCTTTTTATCGGCGTAGTAAATATGTACACATATATCCATGCGAAGTACTATATATCTAACACTAACCGTTTCGACGCTAGAGTGAGAACGGGCGAATGAACGGATATGACGAAGGGTTCATTTACGCAGACTGCGGAACCCTAAAAAAAGTAGCCTAAGTGATTCCTTATTACATCAGCTACCAATCAAAAAAAGTCCCGTCAAAATCGGTCCAGCCATTCCAGAGATTAGCCGGAACAAACAGACAGACGGACAAAAATTTAAAAAAAGATATTTTGGTGTATGTATATGCATGTAGTAAAAAACGGTTATTTCAATATTAAAAACAGACACTCCAATTTTATATATTAGTATAGAATGTAATACCAAATATAGATTATATATCTTATAGCCCTATTGTTAATGCCTGGAATTCGAGAGACCAGATAGCGCCTGCATCAAACATGTTATATTTAATAGGCCATTTTTTAACAGCCTCACTTTGCGATGGATACAGGCAGCCGTTTTGTTGGAACGGCACACAGCGTGCGTTCCCAACCCAATGACGTAGGTAGCCGCACCACTCGAACTAACATTTAGTTCTGTAATTTATGAGTGGTGTAGCACCATCTACGTCCAGTAACGCCCTATGTGAACGCCTTGCTCTTGCGTACAACCTTCAGAAATAGTTAAGTTTTAATTTTGTTGATTTAATTAGTAAGTCACTTATGTTTTTAAATTGACAGTTGTAATATCATACAGTTTCCGTGCTTATGTTTGATGAAGGCAAAATGTGAACCAAATATATTTAAAAATATTGTTTGACTTTTCCAACGTCTATGGAACGGGCGCCACTTTCATGGAGTCTAAATTTCATACAGTCAGAGTCTTAAATTTAGCCCTGGTTCAATATGATATGAAACTAGTTTAAATATTTGGAAATATTAATAGTAAACATAAATAGATAAAAGTAAGTAAGAATAGCTTCTTGGGGATTATATATACGAGTATCAGGTAATAAAACATCACATACAATTCAATTGAATAATAATTTATTAATTACCACTTCATTAGTTTGGTTGCTAGAAAAAATAAAAAAATCTAAAAAGGCATTTTTAAATATTTAGTTGTGTAATACATAGGTGCAAAATTCTTAACATGCGTCTAGTAAAATAAAATTATTTAAGGGCTCTATACACTTATTGAACGTCTAAACAACAATATTAATTTTAATGTAGGTGTATACACAGCCTAAGAGCTCGAAACTTCTATACGACGGAAATGAGTTGTGAATAAAAACATTATTTTCAACCGCCACACATTAATTAGTTTGACCACCAGTACATATTCAAAAGTACTAATTTTGAAAATAGGCCTCATATGAATAAAAATTTAATACAACGCCATCTAGCGTTGTAATTCATAACGTAAAACTATGCCATCTAGTGAGCAATTGTGCAAACTCATCTCCGAGGTATAACTAATTTTGTTATTGAAAATACGCAGCTTGACTAGTTATTTGGTGGATATGTCACTTCAATATCTTAATCAGTGGGTAAGAACTACACTATACAATTATTATTAGACCATTAGGTGTGAGCTGCCGAAACTCATCAACAATATTGTACATTTTCGGTACTTAAATCTAGACTTCAAATTTATTTAGAGCAGAGTAAATAAGTAAGAATTATTAACAATAAAAATCGTAGATAGACATTTACCGAACATTATTACATTAAAACAAGTCAGTCCTTAAATTAACTTCCGGTTGAAATTGTAACCGACGGTTACCAAACCGGAACCCGTAAGGCATTAAACAAAATTGCACTTTTTAATTTTAGAATTTCTTATTTCGCGTAAGCTCCATCTTAACTAAATGTCATTTAACATGAATATTGTCAAAAGAATATCAAAATATTTACAGAATCTCAATTCACACTTTTCGCATTTCTATAAGAAACGATGTAGATGTATGACAATGATATAGAATATACACAGAGTAGCTTAATATTCCTTTTTAAGTCCTGCAAGAAAGTTATCCTGGAAGAGAACAAATTGACTGCTAAAAGCTTACGATACGTAATCTTATTATGTCAGGATATTTTACCACGCTGCGGGCTTACAATATCAAATTATAGAATTCTCAAATGTCGGAAGCCATTTCTACATTACCCATCGTTGTCCAGACTGTTAAAAGCACCTCATTTAAGAAGGTTATTCAAAGCAACCGTTGGGAAAATGACAGGTGCCAACTTTTATTTGTCGTTAAGAATGCATTCAAAATTATTCTCTATCATTCAACATGTATCCGTGTGGTAGAAAACATTTAAAATTCAAATTATTATATAAAGCTAGATATTTCATACCAAAACATTAAAGAAATGCGAAAAGTGTATGCTGAGCTATATCTATTCATATTGCAGATATCATAAGTCAAAGTGTCAAAATTTATTACAAATATACGTAATTATGAAAAATATAGTCTATTTAAACAGCTATTAAGTAGGTATATATGATAGCGTTTTACGAAAATATATTATGTACAGAGTTAAGTATACTTAGTAATAGAAATACTGAGAGCTGGAAATCGTTTTAAAATTAATATAAAATCGATACACATCATCCCTTCAACGATTTGACTATTTTAATAGTTTTATTGCACTGTTCTAACTAATGCTAGTCGCTTTCCTTCAAATGGTATACGCGTCTCTTTTCATACAACCGCGATGAAAAGAGACAGAGACGTGTTTGTTAAAACGGTGTAATTCGACTAATTTAGTTTCTATAAGTAAGGGTAGGTTACTGGGGCGTTTTCAAACAAAAGACGAATTAAAATGCTGTTTCGTGATTGGTCAATAGATCCCTCAGGATATGACGTTTCCAATCACTATGAAGTGATAAATCATTTCGTCTTCCAGTTTTTATATCATTTGTTTAAGTGACAAATGTAAACTCAAACCGGATTCACAATTCAATTTTTTGAAATAGTCTGGTTCATACCATAAAATATGGTATGAAATCGTGTTTTTCATTCCATTATACATTAATTATAGTCCTGGTTTTCGGTAAGCACTGGTTTAGATATTGTATTCCAAAATTATGTTTCCTTATTTTCTCATAGATGTAGGATATACAAGTTTGTAATCATTGGGATAATTATTAGGCTATTTTATCTTCTAAATTCTTTTAAATTATCAATAAATATTCCACACCGGCCCTTGGAAAAAGATAGACTAACTTCGAGATCGTAGAGCATCTCCCTGGCACATTACCGCGAGTTTTGATTTGTATGTCTCAAGACAACAATAAAGAACTGTGTTCTAAAAACTAATATTGGATGTTAGAAGTTTTGTATTTATGTTACTAAATTTATATTACTCGGAAATATTACCGATCGATATTTCTCGCTGGTTAATAATTATTTAATAAACTGCTTTAGTATATAAGCTTATTCATAAAAACTAAAACAATAAATTATAGACGAAGGTAATCGCGTACTTCAGTGAAAACTGTAGTGATTCAGTTATATAAAAGAAATTGAAAATTTGTACAATGTATAATTAATAACGTCAAATTGTCCTACATATACAAATATTAGTTTTAATAATTTCAATTTCGCTAATACGTCGCTTTTATTACAATAACTATAACTATAATGTAACCGAGAAACCAAAATACCAATCGTAATTTTCACGTTTCGTAAGTATTTTTATAGAGAATGATTTGAATACCAGCCGCAATTTCTCGATAGATTTAATCGATTACAGAGTAAACAATCGACCACAGATTCACAAATTAAAATGTTACACAGATTAAACATCAACTGTCACTTATGTTGTCTTAACAGGCATATCTAAAGACCCGTATTATTCAAAATCTATTTATCTAGATCCCATATACACTTTACATCAAAACTATACGGGAATATAGGTCTTAGTATATTGAGAATAAAGGCTAAAAATTACCTTTCTATTTTTAGCATTTATTAGGGAGCTTTGTGCCAAATTCGTGTAGAATATCGCAGGCCATTTCTAGATCATTCCGCGTGATGCCCAAGGCTCTTACGACGATATCCTTTGGATATCCTTCATCAACCAACCGCGCAATGTAGTCGAGGTTAATGTTTTCATACGACACGTTCTCGTTGTATTTTCGGCCATGTTTATCGTGAGTCAGCGGGTTTATTTTCTTAGCTGAAAAATACAATTTTAGTAAGATTCGATTGTAAAAATATATAGTCATTATATATTTTTTTTTTATTATAAAAAAAAATCCCGTCTTCATAACATGAAGGCTTCATTAAGGCACCGTTTCTATAGATCACTTATCCCTAATAAATGAACTTTCAAAGACAAATTATTCTATTTTTCAATTCGCATCTCTTCAGGTTTACAATACATTCTTTACTAAAACTACTAATCACAATTTTATAGAACTCAACTTCGTGCCATGAGGCAATACAGAAACTTTAAATTTAAACTCTATTTCCATTATTTTTTCATCTTTATTGGCGCTACAACCATATAGTCTGGCTTCCGATTGCTTTGCTTTAGTATTTCTTTATCAATAAATCATCCTTCTGTACAGACAACAGTTGAATTCAAATCCTACCCTCACTTAAAAAGACACTTACGCGCAACAGATAATTCGTTTTTCTCGTTGCAAACATTTTCGTAGGGCGGATCCTTGACGTCCTCTGATGGGAATTTGGGCATCGTGGTGGACTTCGTTGGGTGATGGTCTGTGCTCGTTGAAGTTGGCAGAGATCGTTGGCGTGGGGGCGCCCTGTGTTCCTTCTCGAATTTCGATTTATCTTGTATTCGGTCTGCAAATGTTTCATTAAAAATCAACAAAACACATTCTTAAATATACTTTTTTTATATTTCCTAGTGGGTTAGGCCACTGGGAACACTTTTCCCACTTTTTTTCACTAGTGAGTATCGTTGCTTATTTTGTAAACTTAGCATTTTATGTTTCTATTATTGTTCTTTTCTATTTTTTTTTTTGATATCTCATGGTTTTTACATACTAAGTGTTAACCTACTTTGCCTTGTATAACCTCTTTATTAATAATATTCTTAATGTTTTCGGATATTTGTAACTTTGGTTTGCCTATTTTAGTTTTGTTTTGTTGCATTTTGTAAACTCATATTGTTTTATCACAAACAGTACAAGTTGTGACCGCCTTCAAAGGGTGTTACTCTTAATTTATTTATTGTGTATTTTATTAGTCTAAGTTCTATTGTAACAACCACTGGCTGTTCTAATAAATAAATAAAGGGCTATAAAGCACTAACGACCTCACTGTTTAATAAAAGACTGTATATCGCATATCGGCTAAACATTTAATATAAATTAAAATCGATACATTCAAAAATTAATTTTAAATTATGCATAAACTCGATAATAGGTTTTTGCCTGTTTTTTTTTTTGTAAAATTAAATAAAACTTAAATGTACACATCGGTCGTAACATTTGTTCGACGTTATTGTGAACGGTAAAACTAATTAGATTTAATTCAACCACATTAAGTATTTGTTATCTTCTATAACAACTAAATGAATATGAAAAACTTGTATATTTTTTTTTTTACCAATATTTCGTTTCTTTATGTTTTAAAAATATTTTCTTTGTTGGAAAAAACAGTTTACTTAATTGGAGGGGAGATTACTCTCCAGTAACAAATAAAATCAAAATGTTTTTATAAATTACATACTATTAACTGCGTAATGTTTACTTTCAATAGAAGCCAGTAATACTAGGTGAAGATATGGCATATACAGCTGTATAAAAAAATACCTGGTTTATCCGGCCGTTCGGGCGGTCTGAAGTCCATATGCCGATCGAGTACACGATTCTCTGAATTCGATCTTTCTGATCTCTCTATTCGATTATCCAGTCGATCGGAGAGCCGATTATCGAGTCGGTCTTGTAAGTATCTATCTTGTCGGTCGGTTCGTTCGTCTTGCCTTTCTGGAGGCGGCGCGGGCAATGGCCGGCTATTCGCTTGAGGTGTGCAAGCCCTTCGAGGCTTTTCGAAGGCTCTAGGGTCGGGGGGTATCTGTAAATATAAAAAACCTTTTGAACTCTACCTCACAAAGAATAACGAAACAGCGAATGAAAATCAAATAAAATGTATTAAATGGGATCGTGAGCCAGAATTTGTAGCCTTTCTTAGCCACATTGGGTGGACAATTATTTTATAAAACTACAAATTGCACTCTGTGTGTGTGTGTGTTTAAATGTAATATATATTCGATTCTGTGAATACGAGTCTAGGATCCATTAAAGAATACTTACAACTTCATGTCTGGTGTCTATAATGCCAGTGATGGTCTCCGAGGAACCAGTGATCACTGACGTCAGCTTATGCCTCGAGTCTGGCTCCGGCTCCAAAGACGAGCGTCTCCTGGGATCTGGAACTGAATGAGTGCATCTTAGTATATGCAGTATAGTGGTATATACGTTTGTAGATAATTTAAGAGAATTTTTGATTAAAGTAGATAAATATAATCTTTGAAATGCTTATTATGTATAATGTATGGTACAGAGGTCTATCGCAGCACCAGTACCAGTTTCGAAAGTATCACAATTGATTCGACCGTATCCAGTTTTAATCTGTAGCTTCAAAATATTCGTAATATCCACAATTTCTATACGTTAGACGATATTAATAATAATAGTTCTTTTACTAACAATAAAGAATGACACCACAATAGAATACCTGGCTTCGCAGTTAAATATTACATGTATTTGTGAAGCCAGTCCATCCCTTGGTACACTAGATTTCAATTGAAAACTAACTGAAAATTTTAAAAATTGAAAACCTAGAGAATAAATTAATTCATTAAAAAAAAACCGAAATCTCAGATTAGTACGATGACGTATTTATCTATCCACCATAAACATACAGAGATACATATTTAAAAGTCCGCCTCATCCTACTCCAATCTCCACAGATTCGAATGCCGTATGCAATATCTATGGAGCACAGAACAATACTTACTAATAGAGCTGGCAGCAGCAATATCCTGTACACTAGACGCAGCAACGATAGTCTCAGCTGGGGACAGGCTCTTCCGAGGCGGCAGGGGCGGCGCTCGTAGCTCTCCGTACGCGTTCTCAGCGGGCGCGGGCGCCTTACGAACAGCTCTAGGCGAGTGTCGCGGCGATGCGCCGGCAGACCGCACGCCTGGCCGCAGTGCGTCTATGGTGGACGTCGCAGCGTTGAATTCTGCCCAGTCCTGTATGATTTTATATATTAAGCAGATTGGCTACGTCACTAATTAGACTTCGATAAAAAGCTGCTCTTGCAAAGTGTTTTTATTAGAACAGATCGATTATTGGTGCTAAGTCTAATGAAGGTGAAAGTGACAATTTTGACAAATTTCTTGTATTTCAATTAATTGAAGTTGACAACTTTCTTTCGACAAGTCGTATTTTACCTACTATTTTTACGATTCATAGATGTCAAGAAATTTGGCTTAAGTTGACAACACACATTCGGTTCGTGAAATACCCAGCTGTTATTCTTATATGACATTATCTGTAATTTTAAACCTGTAGCTCACAGACTTACTCAAAAACGTTACAATTGACGACTTCATATTTTGTAATAAAAGTTAATATGAAACACATTTGTATACATAATATAGAGATTGCCATTCACAGAGTATTTCTTAGGACATATTTTCTTTGAATACATTTAAAACCAGAACACGGCGTAAACAAAACAAATTAAGTATATGGATTAAAAAAAGAAATCCTTCATCGAAATTAAAAACGAGTTTAAATAATTTAATAAATACGCGTTTGCATCCGTTAAAGGTCTAAAAGTGATTCTAGCAAACCAAGGATATGAAAAAAAAAAAAAACTACTCACCAAAATCCCGTAACATGCAAAATTAACGTACAAAAAAAAAAACAAAAAATATCATCAAGACATATAATTTCAACATTCAATTATACTTAAAATAAATATTCAAGAATAAAAATTAAACCTTAAAGTAAATATGACTAACTTAATCTAATAAACCCTTCTTGGGATAAATAATAATTACGTCAATAAAAAAAAATACTGGTTTATATTTCTAGTTTGTGATTTCTGGAATATATGTACTTAATTTTTTTTGATCAGCCAAACAGAAAACAATAAACAATACAGTAATAATATACATTTCTATAATTAAATACCCTCCGGTACATTTGAGTTCGTAAAAGATAATGTAAAAAATGAGAAAATGCATTAAAAAAATTGTAAGAGAACAAAGCACATTCATTCGTATGTTTTTTAATATAGTTGCAAGCGTTAAAAAAAAGACAAAGAATGATCATGCAAAAATATGAACTTTCCATGCAATTTTATATTAAATTCTTAAAAAAATCACTGGAGCCGATGTATGTTGGATTCTTTTTTCATATTAATAGACCGTCACTACGAAATGAAGCAAAAACTGGATCAACGCATGAATGTGTTCAGTCCCAAAAGATGATAAAACATGGACTACAGATAGAACCGTTTGCCATCGTTACCATGGTAACAGTCGGTACGATCTGCACTCCAGTTTTATAAGGCCCAAAATAACATAAATGCAATCACTTTACAATAACATACAACAAATGTATACTATTGTATGACTCATATGGCATTGTATGGATATCTTGATTGTATGTTATGTTTGTAAAATAAATCAGTATAATTCGACTTCTCTAACGCAGCACACATCGTCTATCTTTTCCTTTTTTACTATGTTTTATCCAACTTTTATTTGATGTAAAAAAATATATCGTTTTACTTTTGTACATCAATTTGTCGTGATTTCCTCAATGTATGTCCATAAATGATTCTAGAGATTTCTCTTGTACATTGTTTTTTAACAGTAGAACTTTATAGAAATAGTCGAAAGCTCAAAAAGAGCAATTAGACATATTTTTTTAAATTCAGTAGTACCCTAAATATCAAATCGTACTCCAAGGAAATTTTATGTTTCAGAAGGTTCGTCATATATTGTTTATTTTTAATTATAACGTTCACTTCCATGAAGTTTTCACTCAATATTTTTGTGCCAGAAATTTAATTCATCGTCCTATTGATGTTATAGCTTTTTTCAACGTAAACATAAAAAATAAACAAAAAAAAGCCAAACGAATCAAACAAAAGTACAACACAATGCATCCAAATGACAAATGCGGTTAGAAGCTCTTTGAAATTATACGTTATAGTAGTCTGACTCCAAACAAAATTTTTTTTCTAAATCATCACATAATCAAAATACGAATTTATATTTCACTGGTCTATCTGTCAATTTTATTGATTTCATCACAACTATATGAATAATAGAAAATCATCATCACTGTATACTTCTAACCGCATCGTACAATATAAAACAAAATGCGAATATCACGATTCACGTGCAAACTAGGCATGCGGCTTTCTCTCGCGCCTCTGCAAACACAAATAACAATCGTTAATTCAAAATTACAACCAAAACATGCAAACACGACCACCTAAATACATGTAAAATTTAAAGAAAAACATTTTTTTACGGATTAAGTTATTAATTTTTGCAAAATTTAAATATGCCAGCGGTCAGTCGACCGTCACAGGCGAACTGTAAACGCGAAACGTCGGAAAAATTTAAATTTTAATGTAAAATATATTTAAATTTTGCAAAAACACATTACTTAATCCGTTATAAAGCGTTTTTCTTTAAATGAGTAGTAGTTATGTCAATAAAAGACAATATTAGATGTAAAATGTCATATATAAAATACTGCGTAATGAATTACTGTCTTCATGACTCAGTGGTTAATCAATCTCTCTATAATTTAATATCTGATTAAACTAAAAACCTCGTCTGAATTAAAAAGACATATAAATTTTGTACTTTCTGGGTTAAGTTAACCACTGAGCCACGAAAACGTTAAATCAAATAGCAAGAACCACTGAATGAATTTTAATGAAATTTCACAATTAACATATGAAAAATAAAACGTAGGCTACATTCATAAGGCTATCTACTCTTACACGATCTTGAACAGCTGTGGGCATATATAGAACTGAATTTCAATTCATTGGAGTTGAAAGTATTGCCTTGTTTTGACAAAAAACATATTAAATTATTATTACCTCTGCATCATCAATGTCATCTGTGAGCCCGTTGAACGTCGCATTCCGCGTTGACCAGCCGTTGGCGTTGTTTGATGTCGGCGTTTCTAGACCTGAAATAATTTTTAATTTGAATGAATCCCATCATCACACATCGAGGCAGAATACGAAATTCCATCCGTATCATCTTGATGTCCGCCGTTCCACAACTGAGCGCTTCAGAAGACACTTTCTACAGCGTACCACCGCTATGTGGTACTGCCAAATGAGGTATATCCCAACAAATACAACTTAGACCTTCGAGAAAAGAGCGTATAGGCATCTTAAAGGCCGGCAACGCACTTGTGACTTGTGTGGCATTGTGAGTGTCCATGGGCGGCGGTATCAATTAAGATCAGGTATCAGATTCAGTAAACTAGTTAGTTAGTCTTTTGGTGTTTTGTGTATCAATTAATAAAATATTTTATCAAATGTAACCAATGGAAATAAGTACCGTAGATGTACTGAAGGCATTAGCAACAATCGTTTTCAATCGTGTTTAATGTTTTCGAAAGAAATACTAGCTTAAAACTTATACTCACTTGATCCATTGCACGCCGACGAACCTGATGATCCACTGGAGCCTGATGAGTTGGACGACACCGGTCTTACAGCTGTCTTTGTATTCGCCAATCTGGAACGCAACAAAATTATGTGAGGCAACAAGTTATAATTGAGTTAATTTATAATTGATAATTAATATTGATCATTAATAAATTTATAATTGATAAATATAATAATTATAATTGAGTTAAAATTTACACATACCCTCAATTATAAAACGAAGGTCGTTTTATAATTGAGGGTATGTGTAAAGTTTTGTATATACCAGTTCTATCACAGTATTTGTGTCTTTCAATGTTCGAGAGAGAGAAAGATTTACATCCTATCTATGAATATTTATTATTAATTTGAATTACCATTTTAAAAATACACAAATCTAATGTCGGATATTAACCTAACTTTTTCCAATAAACTATGGTTATCTTTTTTCATTACGGACTGATTAAACTTTATGTATTGTGTGTGCAAGGGGTCAGAGTGACCCAATAATTTATGTGACGTAAACTAGTAAACTACTAGAGCATTGGCGACGGATAAGTAAATTAAAACCGTAAAGTACATTATAATTTACACTACTTTGCGAAAAAAATACAATAAGAAATTTTAATTTAGTCTTAATGAATCACTTTTAGGTACCATATTCGAACAATATTATTTTGTTTTGGAATCTAAAAATAAGTTTTTTTGTATGAAAACAGTGACAAATAATAGCCATACTTACTTGACATCAGCCGTAGTATTCGGCGGTCGCGGGGGCACGAAAGCGTCCACCACCACCTGTTCGGTTCCTTTGATTTCCGCGCGACAGAACGGACAGCCTTGCCCCTCCGAATCCTGGATTACAAAAAGCACCTGCTATTAAAAAAAATATGCAAAACTGGTACTTGACCAACTGAAAACTTCTTTTAGTCAAACATATTGTAATTATTATTAATAATAAAGTAATATTGTCTTTTATTAACATAACTGTTTCTTATTTAAAGAAAAATTTACGTATTTGGAGAAAGACTGGCACTACTTGACGGGAGTTATTACGAAGCATTGTTTTAACTTACAATCTGCCAAGCCGTCAAACAAGGAGTACAAAGAAGATGTCCGCACGGCTCTATTCTTATGTCCTTATCATTTTCAGCACATATCTTGCACAATTGGAACGTGCTACCTGAAAACGGAAAAAAATCAATTTTATGTTGTACGAAATGACAGTCGACAGCCGGATTATAAAGTATTATTTATTTAATACTTTATTACACATGAACATAGTTTTAACAACAACAGTTATTATATTATACACATAAAGTGTAAAGGACGGCCTTATCGCTACTAAGCGATCTCTTCCAGGCAACCCAACAGCGACGGAGATATTAAAACAGTTGTGTAGGGAACAAGTGCACATATGGCAAAAGAAGAGAGTTACAGTTTAGAGAGAGACAAAAGACAATATAATAATAATAATAATAATCTTTATATATATAATTCTTCTGTGAGTTTGTATGTCACTGAACTTCTCTCAAACGACTGGACCGATTTTGATGAAATTTTTTGTGTGTGTTCAAGGGAATGGTTTAGATTAACAATTTTGTCCGCTGGACAATGTTTTTTTAATTAATTTTTAATTTATTAGTAGTTGTTGCTTTTGGAATGTTTTACATTGGATCCGACAGACGGCGCTACCATCGCAGTGTCAAATTTTAAATAATATTCGAATAATTAATTGAAAATTGAAATCACATGTATGGCCAAACAACGTTTGCCGGATCAGCTAGTATAGTTTTAAAATAGCAGTTGTCTGGTACATTGACACAAATATAAAATAATAAAAATTAAAAATGTAGGTTAATTTTAAGTATGTTTTAGGTATAATAAAGTATAACGAAATGCATAGCTTAATTACTCAATTTTAGACGCATTCTTACCCATTTCACAATAGAGCTCATACTGTTCCTGTGTGACGGTTATGTGGTCTTCTGCTGGCGAAATGATAGCGCTGCTCAAGTCCGGATTCACGTCGCGACCGTCTGGATATAGATAGCTGGAAAAAATTTATAAATATATATTATAAAAGTCTACGGTTTAACGGTCAAAAACAATACGACACGCGAATATCGCAAAACAAGTATTATAAATGAAAACGGTCGGGTTTCCAAGCCTGAACAAATTCGCGAAGTGATCTTGTGTCAGACAACAAACTAATATTAGTTTAGCTTTGACAGGAAACAATCTCTCGGCAATAGCCTATACATTATTGGTAGAAATGGCCTTCTATCCTTCCAGCAAGTTTGAAAACTGCTTAATCTGTAATATTTTATTATACTAAAACTACACATCACTATTCTAATTCTAGTAATAAAAATACTAGAATTTAAATCTATGCCAATGTTATCAAACTGATTATTTGTTTAGACACTGTAGTTGCTAATTGATTTTTATCGAATAAGTTTGACAATTATCGAATAAAAACGGAGCCAAACACTCACAATCCCTCTCTATAACCGTCGAGTAACGCTTGCACCAAACTCTTGTTCTGTGGTATCGTCTGCAGTATTTCTCCGTCTACGGTCACATAACCAATGGCCCATTGACCAAGCCGCGTACAGGATAACCTGAAAAGAGCAGGTAATAAATATAATAAGTTTTTTCAGACAAAATGTATAGTTGAAATTAATAATTAAAATGCAATGCACAAAATATTGTTTTTAAAGTTTTAACTTTTGTTAAACAAGATTTATATTGAACCTCTTTGGAAAAGATGCAAATTTGAGGAATAACACGCACAATGCCGTGTGCACAAAATGCAATACGTTTTTGAAATACACTAATTATACTCCAGACTAGACCCCTCTGGCAAGATAGAAAAACGAGGCGAATGTTTAAGAGAATTGCCTGTCCGGTCGGCTATAAAATATTTATATTTATAAGACATGCTTTCAAAATGGCAGAGACCATAGATATCCACTAGCTACGTTCTCTGCACACCTCTCTTGCTTTATACTAATTATAATCTCGTCTGTTTTGGGTGCTCTTGACCTACCCTTTTTCCAATACATTCTGAATTTGCTCCAATAATGTTCGCGCAGCCTACCACCAACACTCGCCTTAGTATAACCGCTTTGAGAATATTAAACGTATCAAATCGAACTTGTATTTTTGGCTTTAGGTATAACTTTTTGTTACTACGCGATCGCGATAAACAGTCGACCGTCATACACTCTAAGAATTGGAACGGTAATCTCAATCATAATTCAAGAAATTGAAGGATCTTTAGTCATCTTCATAAAGGACATATATATCAACGCGATGGACCGATTGTGGATCAAACAAAAAATGTCACACAACAAAAATGAGTTCCAATGAATCTATATCAATATTATACAGCTAAAGAGTTGGTGGAATGCGCTGTTACCGATATATTTAACTATCGATGAAGGCATAGCTGAAATGAATCTACAGAGAAAACAGATATATGATGCATACCTAAACACATAACTGCCCGCCTTGTGAATGTACTTCTGCAGTCGTGCCTTGACTTCGTCATACGTTAGGAAGGCCACGTACCCAGGATGTGTTACCGCTAAAAGCTGCCAATTCCGTAATAACGTGCTCCATGGTTGGAATAGCCTGAAATTATTTATATGTAAAAAATTATGTGTATGGTAAAATGTGAACTTAAGTTACTCTTGTCCAGTATATATTCCTTGTCGTAATTACAAGAATTAAGTGTAATATTAAGAAAGGAAGAATGTCTATAGTCACATATTTGACACATATTTTGAAAAGTTCTAAATACCAAATTCTCAGTAGGGGTAGCAACTAAAACTCTGGTGGCATTACTAAAATTACAAGTATTGATTCGAATAAAATTTTATATATCTATTTCGGTTGATATTTTGATCGCATAAAAGAAGAAAGCAGACAAAGAAATAATAACTAAATAATAATATGAATTGAATGTTAAATTAAGTATTGGCGTAATAGAGATAGCATATAACAATTATAAAAAGTACCTCGTGAAGACGTCAAACTCGAAATTCGATATGAAATCGTTACAAGTGAGATCTATCGTTGTCTTAAGTGCCATGGTTTCCAAGCCTGAAGAAATCGGATGCACGTTGTTCAACTCTTCGCGGAATATCTTCCATGGCACCAATGTGCTGTAAAGAAACAGATTTTGTTAGTATATTGTGATCATTAAACTATAATCGAAGGGACTATATCGTTTCATTCCCATCATAACGCTGTTCGTAGAGGCAATATCCTGATGATGCTCCGGTGTCGGGGCGAAACGTGTGTCGAGTGTTGTGGGTTTTTCGCGGAGTATTGCTTGTGTATTAGTCTATTGGGATTTCGTCTCATTCTGTCGAACTGTGTTTACGCTGTGACGAAAACAGACAGGTTTTGGATAAATGGACCGTATTATATCGCTATGTTCGTGAAACAATTACTTGCGCATTTGTGTGGAAAAACTAAAAAGAATATCCATACAAACATTTGATTCACACGTTCTGGCTTTTCACCTTTTGACCAAATCATTGACGATTTTTCCATAGATAAGAATCAACTTCATCAAACCTCAGCATATGGCTTTTCACCGTACCAAAATTAATAAATCAACTCGATGCAGTATCTTGGGAGAGAAGTAACAAGTAGTTGACTTGTTACTTCTCTCCCAAGAACTAAATGCGAGTTTATGTATAACTTATAGTGTGGATATGTTTGATAACTTCAGCACATTTTTCAGACAAACAAATATTACTGTAAACAATATGATTTATGCACTATAAATTTTTTTTCTGTGCAAGATCAAAGCTTTAGTAGCATGCAATTCTAAAACAGCGTCCATTGAGTTATTTTTTTGTTCGTAGAGGCACCAACCTGAGGATGCTCCGGTGTCGGGACGATACGTGTGAAAAATTGCCAATAAATAATAGAATTAGCAAAGCAACACCTGGTTATATTATCTATATCGGCTTTAGTAGCATTAATCGTTAGTTTAGTATTATGGATCAGCGGGAACTCAAAATCTAATTATTACATTTATCTTTGGGTACATAAATTAATTCAACGCTACCTTGAAATTACTTGAGTTAGAGAAGTTCCAAGTATAGAATTCAGCTTAAACGTTCTGAATTTATTGAAGTGGGGCAAAATCATGAAATGGATTAGCACATCCGGTGTTTATCGGTGAGTCATGACTCGCATCCTGTACGTACTGTTTTATCAAAGTGAAATTATTGATTAAATGTTTTCTAGCGTGATGTTTTATATGATTGAATTTTGAATAGAGAACACTATTGATAACGGTTACAGTTGATTGATTGTAAGATTTCAGAACTTTAATTGTGATAATATTAAAATTAGAAATGGATACTTATAACATTAATTTATTTATACATCAATCTTAATAACTAATCTTTATAAACAAAATTAACGTTTATAATAATAATAAAAAACACTTATTAATTAAACAAAACTTGAAAGTGTCTACGCTTGTAGCTTGTGGCTGTAAGACTGCTCCAAATACTGGAGGCATTTCCTTGCTGCTTAAGCGAGCAGAGCGTGCTATTTTGACGAATAATACATTGTATTTATGTTATATAAGTATATGTGTTTTACCACATACCTACAAATATTTAACATTATACAAAAATGACAACTGAAAGGTTGAAATTATATTCATCTGTTTCTTCCAGAGTTATACCCCAGGTAACCCAAGACCAACACCACGAACCACGAAAATCATTCGTCCCTTTAAAATCTTTCCAGATGTTGGGACGCTACACAAAAGTGGGGAACAACCTCAATCTGTAGTTCAGTTAAATATAATTTGTTAACCTGTGTAATCAACGGAAATAAATATCCGGCAATTGGCAAATTGAGGAAGTGTGATATTGATAATCATTAAAAATAATCTAAATTAATTATTTATCATTACTTAGTACGTTAATTTATCATTTCACTATGACACACGTATTGGTTTGACGTCAATCTTGTCTGATATCAAAATGACCACGACTGTGTATATGATTGATGATATATAGTGGTATATAGAAAATGTAGAGACTCTCGTTACAACTGCCGCCCTTGTAGATCAGGCAGGTGCTCGTCAGCGTTTAAAAAATACAAGTGCGTACGTTCGTACGTTCGTGCGTACGTTCTCCATCCAGTATGAATTCCCACTTTCAAAAATGGCTTGACTTTTTCTTGATTTCGATTATAAAGACAATGCGATAAATATGATTTTGTGCGAGTTTGACCCACGCACGAAGCGTTTCATAGTATTATTATTCAATAATAAATTGTTATTGTATGGGAGCCCGTTGTCATATGGTTAGGAAAGCCTAAAAACGCAAATAATACAATAGAGAGCGCGACTTGGAGAATGAAATAACTCTCCATTCATTCTTCTTGATCAATAGTTTTTATCACTTCAGCTCTGTGTCATAAATCATATTTATCGCAATGTCATCATAATCGAATCAAAAAAAAGTCAAGCCAATTTTGAATGCTATGTTGATAGTGGGAATACGTACGCGGCTGGTTAATCGATGGAGACCGTACGTGCTCAAAGTTATTAGGCGCGGTTAACGAAGTGTTGGATTTAGGTTAATTATCTCATTAAACGCTATTTGCTGACGTGTTTACCTGCTTTGCGATTTTATCGCTAGGATTCCACAGGTAAAATGTCAGGTTTATTCATAACATTTAAAGGTAAAGACTACAAAAAATTCTTTGGAGGTTCTATCTCGTCTGGGGCCTCAGTAGTTTTCCAAATAAATTTTATGGAGATTCGATCATTTTTATTTGGCAAAGTTGACTTTGTTTCTAAGCATGTCCTTGCAATGTTTGCTTTGAGATAATTCATTCACCGATCGAGAAAGGATTGAATGGGTTACTATAAATACTAATAGCTAAAGACTTTGTTTTTTGGTTGATTGCGTTTATTAGTGGAAATTATGGTCCATTATTATTAATGTTTTTTTGTAATATAATAAATAAATAAACCTTCCTACATATACAAGGTATTTAGGCACACTACTATGTATATATGCTCAATACGCCGATAAATCATTCTTTCTAATTGCGATTTAAACTACAGGAAACAGCTAGCGATATAATAATTTCGTTAGTTCCGAATACACAGTGCATAGATAATATAATCAGAGCTACTTGAATTACCACAACACAATGTGTAGTTAAATTGCATATTGAAACCATTGTTAGCAATGCGTAATATTTGGCACAGCATAAACGTATTTATATTAGCACGTCTGCAGACACGATCCTTTTAGCACTCAGCTTACGTCTTTATAGTGTAAGTGAAAACAATATCGCATCGAGTACTAGACACATCACTTCTATCTATGCTTAATGCTCTTCTAAAACAATCAGATAAGATGTAATACAATATTACGTTGTTTTCAAATCTGCAGAGCGTCGAAGGTAATATGCAAATAATAATAAATAATATATCTAATATATAAAGCTCTCGTGTCGCGGTGTTTGTGGTTAAACTCCTCCGAAACAGCTTTCCCGATTCTCATGAAATTTTGTGTGCATATTGGGTAGGTTTGAGAATTGGACAACATCTATTTTTCATCTCCCTAAATGTTAAAGGTAATCCACCCCTAAATTGTTTTTACAATTTTAGATTTAAAAAAAATGTTGTATTATATTTTTGTATGCTGTATGCATACAAAAATACATACAACTCTAAATTTTTACCCCTCTTCGATCAACCCCTATTTTTTTTATTTATTAATATGATGTGAAATCACGTGTACGGTAAAACAACGTTTACTGGGTCAGCTAATCATAATATAAAACTCGACCTCGCTAATTTATATACAAAAACTTTCATGTAATGCGCCAAACATTAAATCACAATTTCTTACAAAGAAACAAGATATATTCGCGTCGTGTTTGCAACAGCCTTAAACGCAAACGCTGATATGGTGTACCTACACCACTCTCCTTTTACAAACGACGTTAGATTCATATTGCATTGAAATCTGACTCATGTGGACGTGGCGTAATTAATATGTGACGTGTGAAAATTTCGAAGCTTCAAATCAAAAACAAATCTTCAAAAACATGTCGCAATTTATTTGTTATATGCTTCTTTATATGAACATGTTTAAATAAAAACCTAAATATAAACGAATAATATATATTTATAAACCTAAATATAAATAGAAACCTAATTTCATTAAATTTTTTAGTGTAGTGGTGCTTATATGAATGAATAATTTGTCTTTTGTATACAAGAATGGAAAAATTCACGTCGAATAGTAAATATCCTTGTTTTTGAAATCATATGTTTATACAGATATATAATAATGGGCATTGTTCATAAAAGAAATCAGGTTTGAGTTAAGTGTTTATAATTTTTGTGCTATTTCGTCTCTGTCTGTCAAAATGTAATTATTATAATTATTTATAAAAGGTCAGTGCTTTTGTAAAAATAAGCAGGTAATATAGATATTTTATTTCAAAAGGTATAATCATTAATTATATATATTTATATCAACAAACAAATACCAACGTCATACAATAAAATTTGAGACACACTGATGAACAATGCAAGAAATTATTTACTTTGAACAAAATGTCGTGTAAATATGATCATCCATTTATTTGAGCAATATGCATCTGACGTACCCACTGCCTCTTAGACAATATGAAATTGAGTAATATGACAATTGACATAAGGATAAACATTTTATATACCATAACGATTTGAAGGAGGTTCAAGAACAGAATATGTGATTAAATACATCACAGAGTTTGCATATACTGTGCCATAGATACACTTTGGACCAAAAACTTTATTAACTATTAGACGAACAATGCTTTAGAACCATCCTTCAGCTCAATATATCGAGCAACGACATACTTAGTATATCATATTTATCAGACTTTCAAGAATCTTCAGCGTAATTGAATATCACGCATCTAGACGTCTCGTTAGTACGTCAACAAGTGACTAAATTTGATCACCGTAGTTTGAATAACTTCTTATGCTTCGTATATGGTCTCAAATATGCAAATAATGTGTTGCCTTGATGAATGAGTGTCCTGTCAAACACTTGATAGTTATGAAGAGTGTTTTTTTATTAGAATCATTGTTTAGTTCCATCAAAGACTTTAGAAACTTCCTTTCTAAACTAATTATAAATGATTACGCACTTCTGCATTGTATGACGATAAAAATATGATGGTTACAGCACAAGGCGTATGACCTCACTCTAATATATTATATAACTCTATTTTTCTGAGCTTTTCTTTTTTTTCTTTTTTTTCTTTTTTTATCTCTTATCCACACACCTGGTTTCATTAAGTGACTTCAAACCAAAGAGGGTTAAAAACACTGCGTGTTATTTTTTAAAACTCAGAACTTTAGCACTTCAATACAGTGCCTGTGTTTAACTAATCCAACCAGATATGGATGTATGAATGTGAAAAATTCGTGCCAATGCCTTTCAACGTTCGGCATTGGAGTGAACAACTTTCCGAATAAATAAACAGCACTTATAGATTATTGTTTCTTATAAAGTTTACACTTAAACATTAACTTTTTTATCGTTTGTCAAAACCAGCGTGTTGTAAAATTTATATCAACAGCTTCTTGACTAAAATAAATCCAGCTCTTGATGAAAAGGATTCGGGAAGTAATCTTAACAATCAAATTATCTGAAAGCAACGCAGCTTAAACACCTTTTCACTTAATTTTACTTCAAAACATGAGCCTATACCTATGTGACGAAATTGGAGCACGTTAATTGGCTGTGCGTTAAAAGCCTTTTTATTACATCGTGTTAAACGTAAAATAAAACCTATATTTGCTCAGTATTTTTAATCTTGATGTAGGGGGTCAGGACTTTCACCAAGCAAACACAACTTTAAGGATCAAAACTGTATTAACTAATTGAATATATATAAAAAAAAACTTTGTAAGCGCAGCGCGTGAGGTTGCCGATCGCAGCGGCAAGTACTGGACGACTGACTAATGACTACTAACTACTAAAGAACAATATACACGCACACACACATAGACATGCATTACGCGTCGCGTCGCTTACATATCCCCACCCTAGTGCTGATGCAGCACTCAATCCAAAGGAATTTTAGCGACGCGAGCAACAGATCTCTTAAGAAGTCCTAATTGCGTTCGAACCTCAACCACTCGCACTCTTCCATCTTTTCCTGGAAAAATTGCTTCTACAATTCCGCGCGGCCACACGTTACGAGGAGCATCAGGATCGACGATAAAAACCAAGTCACCAACCTGTAGTGGTGGTTGTCGGTCTTGAGTCCACCTTTGACGTGGTATCAATTCCGGCAGCACCTCAATAACCCACCTCTTCCAGAACATGTCAGCTAGCCGTTGCGCTACTCGCCATTGTCGACGCAGGAATAAGTCAGAATCATCAAAGCTGCCCATCTGCGGTGAAATGGATGATGAACCAAGTAAGAAGTGGTTGGGTGTTAATGATTCCCTGCTATTGGGTTCAGTTGACACGTGACTAAGTGGTCGCCCATTTACAATAGATTCCACTTCAGCCAGAAGGGTACTGAGAACCTCTTCCCTAGGCGCCCTCTCCTTAAGGATTACCTTCAAAGCCACTTTGACGCTTCGGATCAAGCGTTCCCATGCCCCACCCCAGTGAGGACTGGCCGGTGGTATAAAAGTCCAGCGGGTACCATGGATACTAACACTGGTCTGCAAGGACTGTTCATCAAGTTCTCGAACGGATTTCTTAAGCTCTGCATCTGCACCTCTTAAGTTTGTCCCATTGTCAGAGTAGATATTTGCAGGCCATCCACGTCGTGAAGCCATTCTACGAAGGGCCATAATCAGCGAATCGGTACTTAGTGATGACACCGTTTCCAAATGAACAGCTCGAACGGTAAGACAGGTGAAAAGGACTCCGTACCGTTTCTCTCTTCGTCTTCCGATCGTGACCTCCATTCTTTAATCTGCGTTAATTCGTCGATTTCACCCAAGCGGTAAGCGACATAAGGCTTATAATTCCGTGTATTGTTCCGTATCCACTGCAATACCGTCGTGGAATCACACCAAAAATATCGATCAGCTGTTTTAATTCGATGTGTGGACTGTATTGTGTTAGCTAATCTGGCAGCTATTATTGCGGCCTGTAATTCCAGCCTGGGCATTGTGACAGATTTAACGGGAGTTACTCGACACTTACTAGCAATAAAACAAACCCTTATTTGTTTATTACTATCTAACCAACGCCAATAGGCGACTGCACACATAGCTTGAGTCGACGCATCGCAAAAAACATGAAGTTGTAAACAATTATATTCTGTTTCGCAAATAACCCGGTCGGCCGGTGTATTATGCGTAGACGCAGGTGTGCCGTTGCTTATCAGCAGTGAGTCATCCTTCTCACTAATTACGTTCGGCGACGTCGCTGAGTCTACACTCGAGTTATGGAATGTCGATTTATGCATTAGCCGGTAGCATCGCGGTATTCGAATGCTACTAATTTGATTTAATAATTTTAACCATTTGAACCATTTTTTACAGATATCCTTTGTGACGTATTCATCCCACCCTATTTTTATTTTCCATGTTTCCTGGAGCAAAATTTTACCATTAATGGTAAATGGTGACAGGAATCCGTAAACATCAAACAACGACATAATTACTCTCAATAAATCTCGTTTCGTAGGCCATTTTGAAGCATCCATTATGTCTCTAGGAATTCGTTTAAATGAGGTGTCAAAACCTATGGTATCGTCGACGGGATACCAGACAATGCCTAAAGCACGCTCACCCTCATGTCGTGCTCCGATTTTGACGCTCGCAGCCGTAGTTGCGAGTGAATCTTCCGGTAAGGATCTCAAAATCGTCGCGCTGTTACTAAGCCAGTTACGAATTTCCAAGCCCCCTTTTTTATGTATTGTCATTATATCATGAGCAAGTTTAATACATTTTTTTTCATTTGGTACACTATCTATATAATCGTCCATATAATGCTGATTGTGTATAGCTTGAACAGCTTCAGGCATAGTCGCATTATATCTCTGCGCGTTTTTATTTTTTATAAACTGTGCTATAAACGGTGCACAGTTTGCTCCAAAAATTAAAGAAGTCATTTTATAAGTTTTTATACATTCGTTAGGATTATCGCGCCATAAAAATCTTAAAGAATCCTGATCATTAGGTAAAACCTTAACCCTCAAAAACATATCCTTTATGTCACCAATTATAGCGACTTCGTATTCGCGAAAACGAAACATTATTCCTAATAATGACTTTAATAAATCGGGACCGGTTAGTAAATAATCATTAAGTGATACATTACATGTTTTAGCAGCGGCGTCGAAAACTAAGCGTAGTTTGTTTTTATACGGATTATCGACCCCGAAGTGCGGTAAGTACCACGTTTTATTTAATTTTGTTGTATCTAAAACTTCCCGAGCAAAGTCATTATCTAATAAATGCTTTATGCGTTCTCGATACCGTTGTGCGTATTCTTTATTACAGTTCATTTTCTTTTCCAGGTTAAGCAGTCTGGACAAAGCAGTACGTTCAGAATCAGGCATCTTACAGCTGATATCTTTCCACGGTAAACTAACGTTCCATCGACCATCTATTAACTTTGTTGTTTTTTCCAGGTGTTCCAGAGCACGCAGGTCATCGGAGTTCTGGCGAGGTTTCCCTGATATCCCCATAGATTCTATATTAAATGACTTTCTAACCATTTCATGCAGGTCTTCCATAGAAGAGTCTGACAATCCAGATTGAACCTCGGTAACGTGCAACGTAGAATTACTGACGTAAGTTGAGAGTGATGTAGGTACTAAGCCGTGAACGCACCAACCTAGAGGAGTACGAGTGGCACAAGGTTCGTTACATTTCCCTACTTTAATTTCTAAAGGTAACATTAAATTATAATTATCCTGACCAATTAAAATTTCAGGTGTTTTGTTTGTACAATCAAACTTATTTGTAAGATTACATAAGTGAGCATAATTATTTAAATTTACTAAACTATATTTTTGCACAGGTACATTAAAGTTCTCAAGACTACGTAAACAAACATTGTATCTCTCACCGATGTTGTTTGATATACAAACATGAATGATGTCCGTGTCGCACACAAGCGCGCTGTTGTCCCAGGCACCGCGCACATGCAACGCCTCGTGTCTCCCGCGCAGTCCCGCTCGGGACGCAAGTGACTTGCTGATAAGGGACACTGTAGACCCGTCGTCTAATAATGCACTCGTGTGAAAAATACCGTTTGGTCCGTGAACACTTACGGGAACTACTTTTAATAGCACTTTACACTCACTATTTTTAATATGACTCACTGTTTCGGATGACGTCGTAGCTTCGGCGACAGTATTATAACTAGTACATTGTCTATCGTCGTTCACTGTTTGGGGCACGTTATAATGTAATAACTTGTGATGTGGTTGTCCGCAGTTCTCGACGTCACACGCTGCCGCCGGACAAGTTGTCCGGTCGTGAAATGAATCTATACATTTGTAGCATAAGCGATTCCGTTTGACAAAACTCCATCTGTCCTTGCGTAATGCTTTGCGGAATTTTTTACATTCCTGTAATTTATGTTTTGATAAGCGACAAAACTTGCATTTTTCATAATAATCGTTATTCTTATTTAATAATACTGTACATGTACCTTCTGTGTATTTTTTCTTGTTGTAGTAAGTATCAGTATTATTTTTATAGTTTAATAAAGCCAGTGATGATACTTTCGTAGCTTCTTCATTTAAAAAATCGGAAATATTCCACCATGTCGGTCTTTTACCTTGTTTGATGAACATATAACTATAATCCGCCCACTTCGAAATTAAAATCGGTGGTAACTTAGATAATATACATGTAGTTATGTTTATTCCATTCAGATATTCATCTTGACCGATCACTTTAACAGCAGCTACGCAATTACGTACTTTTATGGAAAATGGCACAATATCTTTATGATAATCTTGTGACACCGGATGTAATTTCTTTATATCTACCAATATGCGTGACAATATGATGTCAGGGTTTCCAAACTGCAACTCAAGCGTTGACATAATCGTGTCAGACGAAGCTGCACTTATCAGCAGCGCCGAGACAGCTTCACGAGCTGATCCCTTGAGACTTTTCCTTAAACGCCACAAGTTTTCATTATTACTGAAATTACATATCCTATTAGATTCTTCGTATGCTTGCTTAAAATTAAGCCATTCCATGGGGTCACCCCAAAATAACGGTAACTCTTTCGGTGTACAAATTCTACTCAAAAGACCGTTCAGACCGTTATTTGTTGAAGCGGCTGCTAAATCCTTCAGCGCGGTGGCCAAAAGGTGAACTGTTGTACCCTCAGTGCCGGCATTCTGTGTGGCCGGCTGGCCCAGCATGTCCGAAGTTTGACCCTTGTCGGGGACAGGCTGGTCTTCCAGTTCTTGTTGGCTCCGTTCCAGCCACTTCTCTACTTCACTCCGTCGGTCTGTGTGCATACTTCCTTTGTCGTCAATCTCAGCTAGGTCCACCGCTAAGCGCTTTTCAATCAGTTCCATTTCTATTTTTGCTTTGGCCTCTGCAGCTTCCAGTTCCAACCTTTTCTTTCGTGCCGTTACAGATGACGTTGACCTTTTCGAGCTTGACCTTGAGCTCTGGAAAGGTTTTGTCGGTAGCGGCGGTTCAGATTTTATTATACTACCTTCATTTTTATTTTTTATGAGGGAATTTTTTGTGAGATTCTGATCTTTATTCGATGGTATCTCAGCTGCCAAAGACTTAACCTCCTGTTGTTCCTCTACGTTCCTGTTAGTCCTTCTAGTATTAACCATTCTTCTAGGTGTGTGAAACATAATATCCGGCTCGAAGTGACCAGCTGTAGGGGGTCAGGACTTTCACCAAGCAAACACAACTTTAAGGATCAAAACTGTATTAACTAATTGAATATATATAAAAAAAAACTTTGTAAGCGCAGCGCGTGAGGTTGCCGATCGCAGCGGCAAGTACTGGACGACTGACTAATGACTACTAACTACTAAAGAACAATATACACGCACACACACATAGACATGCATTACGCGTCGCGTCGCTTACACTTGATATTTTGGTAGGTTATTTTTTCAACATATAAGACGAGGAACACAATAAACCACCAACTAACTGATGTTATTTGTTACAGCCTAAAATGTATCATTAGAGGTATACAT
Source organism: Pontia daplidice (assembly GCA_963693355.1). Lineage (NCBI taxonomy): Eukaryota > Metazoa > Arthropoda > Insecta > Lepidoptera > Pieridae > Pontia > Pontia daplidice. The sequence goes on from CAVNZL010000087.1 coordinate 162,331, forward strand.
ACAAAAATAAATCTCATTATTATTTGGAACCGAGTGTCCAGCTTAATCACTTAACAGGTTCGTGTAAAATATTTATAATTCTTCAACTGGCAGAGCGTAGCTTAGGTATATTTATATATAATAATATTGCAATTTCAAAGACATGCGAAACGTTGACACAATACTAGATATATGAATAGAGACAGTCGACTAGAGATGTCGGCAAGTAAGTTCTCATCACTTGGGTTCAAATGGTGGTAATTAAATCAATATTTCAGTTAAACTTAGACGTAAAATTTTCGTATCCGCAAAACTGTAAAAAAAATCCATTTTTAAATCAAATCATTCCCCATTAAAATTGATTATATTTTAAGCTTGATTTATGCTAAAATGCGAATTCGTTCAACGTGAAAACGCATCGCTGACTTGCTACAAACTGAATTAATTTCTCACTAATTTTCTAGTCTAAAGCATACAGGCTCTCAAATAGTAGGTCATTGAATATTGATGGTTCTCTTCGCACGGATGGAAACAGTCTGAAAAGGCTTTTATCCTATCTAGTAAAGTATATTCGTATATATATGTTAATTGAAATCTAGACTTAAATGCAAATATTTAGAACACAAACTGTATCTTATACGTAGTCTTAGTCTTTTCGCTGCGTAAACATCACGCTCTTTTAAATGGGGAAATAGCCGACACTAACTAAATCAATAATTAAGTATATGTAAGCAAAATCAAATATTTCATACCTTTAATTGATATCGAGTAAACTCTACGATAAACTATAAGTAGTTAAATATCTATAAATTTAGTTTTTTATAAATCGAATAATGTGTCTTTCTCCTATGATCAATGGAATAATACAACTTAAAAATTATATAATATTCTTAGTACAAGTTTAGATCAAACATTCGATTCTTGTTAATATTAAATAACATAGTGTAACGAATAACGCTAGCGTGTAATTTAATTAAATCGTTTTATTGTTCAGCAAATAATTGCCGGCTAGATTAGAGCTTCGGCAATTAAACGCTAATCGGCTTAACTGTAAGTAATCTTCATTGTTTACATTTATTACTATACACTATGCAACGTCTAGGAAGTTTAATATATGAACCAAAACCTAATTTAAAAGTCTCTAATGAGCTACATCTCCCGATCGTAGCAAAATAATCTTATGTACCTAGATGAAAACGAATAAATTATATAAAGGATTATGATTTTGTATACCTATTGTATATTATCGATAAAAATGAAAGCTTCAACCGATAAAAAAATAAGTATGAAAATGTAAGTCTGAGTTGAAACTTAAAAAGATTTATAAAGCAACAACCAAAAACACAATATGAACCTTACATCATACACAAAAAAATCTAATTTTGTGTTAAAAAGGCCGCAATATAGAGTCAAACAAATCTTAGGAAATAAATAAGTATATTTATGAGGGTAGGTATATTCTCCTTACCTATAACAGTTATAGAACCAGAACCCCAAACAAGAAATTGTCTTTATTTTTCATCTAGATAGACGTCTTTTATAAGTGTTTTGATATTTTAACATACCTTTTGTTCATGCTTACGCCTCATTTCTATCGCGTAGCAGTAAGCCTACGTAATGCCTACGCACTGTGAGTAATGCTATTCCGAATATCCATTGTGACGTCCATAAGGTGTGGTAAGTAGCCTTAATTAGATAATGTGAGAATATTTGGTCAAACATTGTTTGTCTGATTCATAGTATATCGTGTTATGTATCAAATTAAGTGATTGGCGATCAACTTATGATTAATGGTCTTATAATATAAGATAGTTAAGAATATTTATCGTCATATCAAAACGAATTGAGATTGATAAAATATGATAAAATCGTGCCCTATTCCATGTTCCTCATGTAAGGACAACTTACGCTTGGAACTCAGTTCTACACCGTGCAGCCCGGACGTATAACCTAGATTTTTTGGACCTCGATATATTTAACTTAACGAGAATTTGTTTTAAGACCAAAGTTAAACACAATGCTAGTTAATGCTCAATTTGGGCACACTACCATGACACACTTTCACATACACACCACACACACTCACATGACACTTCACTTCCATGTATTTGTGCTTCTTTTTTTGTATTACTATTTAGTTTTATATATATATTATAACCCTACTTTGGCTTTAGTTGTAGCATTTAAATTCTATACTATATGTTTAATACCGCTGTTTGGGTTAGTAAATAGATAAATAAATAAATAAATAAAATCTGCATTATGCCTATTATATTTTGGGAGCGTTCGCCGCATTTCACAAACATTAATAGAGACAATCAAATAATTATCAGCTTTTTAAGCTGTTTCAAATAAACAAAAACGTCTTAAGAGGGTTTAAATAAATCCTTTCATAGAAAATAATAGGTTCAATTAAGACCCTTTTCTCTGTTCATCGCAGCTTTTCAAGCGTGCAGTCCAACAGATTTATTTTTACAAAAAATCACGTCTAAACGTAAACAAGGAATCATGTGTGCTGTGTATATTATTAGAAAGGATTAATTACCTCATCCAATTTCAACACGTTAAATGTCCTTACAACCATAAATACTAAACTATAGAATAATCATACAATTTGATGAAATAGTCCTTTCTTTATTTACTCGATATATTACGAAAGAACCTTGAAGAATAAATTGCCTTGCAGCGAACTACAATTGTTATTTTCTATTTCCATTGGGCCATTAAACATTAACCGCGCGGGGTGAAGTACGTACGAGATATAATAAGTACCATCCAATTAGAACGAAGACCTTGAATATTTCTACAGTAAAATTGAAATATAATCAGTTCGCGTAGTACTTTGTTTCGCTGCCAATACAATTAAGACGGATTTCAAAAGTTTAAAAATTTGATTTGTATGAACACGCGTTGTTTGTTTATATTATTCACAATATGTATACATACTCCATACATATATCACTAAGGTTTATGTCTGTTTTGATCACTGAGTATGCATTTGATAGAAAGCCAGCGCTAAGACTAAGCGAACTAAAACATGATTGCGTTTATAGTTGAAAAAAATTATTAATAAAAGTATAATGCTTTTGTTTAACCTAAGCACTCGTCTTTAGGTTAAACGGTTTGATAGAAAGGTACAGAGTACTTTTTATTAAAATACTCAAATAACTGATTTGTTTATGAAAATTCATTTAAAAATGCTATGGCTCTAACTGAATCCCCTATAAGCCGATTTCGTCCAAATATAATAGATTCAGGAAAATGCAAATACATCGTACAATCATCGACATACTTTGACCGATCCTACAAACGAACATACAGTAATATATAATTTAATTGCGATTCCGTCGAAAATATTCTTTTTCGTTTTTATCCACACGTTTATAAAACAAAAGTTGTTGTATTCAATATAAATTAAATTATTTTTTTCTAACACACCTACCACCTTGCAAATAGCTTCTTTGACTACACGAGAACAGGTAAAGATTAAAGACCTAGTCTTTTAATTCTTATTCAAAAAAACCACGTAGCTCCGGAACGCTCATTCGCGATTAAAAGCGTGAATGGCTTGATTGGTTGCGTTGCACGAGCTCTGTCAGATGAATACGGAAGAACATATACATACTCTTTTAGTTTTTGGGTATGCAATTTTAACATATTTGATGGAAAAATGGAACGCAACTCATCATGAGACGTCAACGTCAATGAGCTGTCACGTCAATGTCGCTAATGATTTCTCTCTGCGTCAAGTAATGGTTGTAATAAATAACCTTTTAAACGTTTAATTGAGTTTTCTCTGTATTTACCACTGTAAATAAATAAATAATAGTAGTATTAAATTCCTACAATATTGTATGTGAGGCTTACCTGATTAACATATAGCTTATGTCCTCTTACTTATAAATTTAAGTTATTTAATTTACATTTTAAGTACACATTTAAAAAGTGTCAGGCCTTTAATAGAGTAAGAAGTGTTAATGGACACTATTCTTATATTATGTATTCTTTAGCAATCAAGTTACATGTAAATTACTCATTAGTCTTTCTCTAGGCTAGATCGTAATTTTTTAAATGATTTGTCTCTGTGGAGGCAAGTCACCCTATTAAAAAAAACTTATAAATACGCTACTAACAGATGCTGGGAAATTTGACGTTATAAAAATCATATATGGGCGCCCGTTTTCTTTCCTAATCATTTAAGCAATACTACTATTACATATAATGTAAAAGTAAAATAAAATATTTCTTCTTTGGATTATAAATTATCTAACTGTAAGAATCACACACACAGAGGGCGTAATTATTCTAAATATTTTACTTCAACAATAAATGACAGAAGAATTTATAAGATCGAGATAGGCTTTAAAATAACAGAAAAGCCACCCACTGAATCGTCGATAAAAAGCTGCAAAATGCTCGCAGTTCACACATTCATGCCATGTTACAAGTGCTGAGCAAACATTTGCCACGTTTTTTTAAATGAGTCGGGAGACGATTTTTCAATTTATATCTCAAAAATTTGGTCATACCTATCGGCAATAGCATTATCGTTAGGTTAGTTGCGAGTGTCTATGCTAAGATTAGTGATTAGTTATTTGTTATTAAGTAAATGTGACTTACACATTTTAAGCAAACCACAGCCCTGTTATGATGAACATAACAAACGGAAAGAAAGAGTTAGTAGACTCAGGATCTATCATCATTCATTCAACTTCAGCCCCTAAGACTTGTAATCAGCAATGAAATGTATAACGTGGAATAAGCTACGATGAAAAACCACACAAATGATGTTAATGTTATTTAAAACGCCATTAAATTACTTACTTGAAATATTTAGTAGGCTACCAAACGTTGACACTACTTTAGGCAGTTCTAAAGTGCCACTGGAAGCAAATATCATCGCGATTTGTTTATTCGAAAATCGTCACCTTACCTGACATACAGTCGCAATAATTACCACGCTCCACTTAAGCACAAAGATGAAAGCGAAAGAATTCAAAGCAAACTGCGGAAAGCGTTGCAGTTACGGGACGCGCTTTTTTAATAAATCTTATATAGATCACATACAATGACGTGATTTAGAAGAATAACGAACAAATACGATTACAGCCGTAAGCTCAATTAAACACCTTTTGAGTTTGAGCTAATGGGTATTAAAACCATCCACCAAACACCTGGTAAAATTTAAAATAGTATACTTTACATGATACATAGTATAGTATATATTATAATGTAAAGTATAGAAGTAGTATGTATATTAAGTACTTAGTAACTGATTTTCTTACACAGCTAATGTTTTAGTATTCTCGTTAGCGTTATTTTTGTCATAGAAAATGGTATAGAAACTGTAGCTTAACTGCTACCAGTAAACGCACTGAGGCCCAATTATCTCGGCTATATTTCGTGCAGCATACGACCGGTTTTGCATCTAATTATTTGGTGTTCTTTCACTCATTATCAAGCGTTTTCTAATGAACTCCAGATTTTGTAATATATTAGCTTCTGTTCAAGATAATTGTTGCACATTTTGTTACTGTAACCAATTAGTATATTTATGGCTTGTATTATTGTAGACATATTATATTATATATTAGACATTAACCAAATGTAGACTATACATTTTGAAATAAATATTTCAATCATATGCCAGACATACAATTACCATACAGTTTTTTACAAATCACATTGCACAATAGAAGTGTTACAAAGGACAATATAGCCAATGTCACTCCCATGATTAAAGATAAACAGTATTTCAAATTAACACCTCAAGTCCATAGTCATTAGAATTGCGAAAGACGTATGTGACGTTACGTCTACATCAGCGATTTTGAATGAAAATTCTTAAACCAGGATTTTATTTTTATCGTCAATAAAATTAAATTCGGTAAAACAAAGGCGCTGAAGCCGAAATTTTATTCTCGCTTGCCTCTATTGGATTGATAGTATATGTGTTATATTTGAATAACTGATGAAGATAATCTCTCCTTAGCACTAAGCTCAACACGCATCATCAAAGCTAAATTGTCTTGGCATGTGAAGCTATACATTTGCATTATATATGAATCTATGTCACGAACAAAAGCAAGGAAGAGCTATAAATGTACCGGCATCAATAGGATTTACAATGTATGAAACGAAGTGGGATGTTTTCTAATCTTATGATGGGTTTACGACTATTTTACTGCCTTGTACAGTTACTTCCATTGCAATACATTCTCATCCGTTTCTACACGAATTGAGCTACTTCGACTTTAATGGACTATGTATTTAAAATTAAATAGGTATATCTACTTGCAATATCAAAGTGGAGACGTCAAAACAACCAAAGTAAAAGATGAACACTTATAGTAACCATATTAAATCTATCATTTTCCCGCATTCGATAAAACACAATTGCATAGTTACCTACTGAAAGTTAGTGTGATCAAAGTCACATCACACATGTCCTGAGGAAGCCTATACTAGCCGCATCATCACAGGTGTATCGTATAAAATTCTCGTGTCACGGTTTTCATTACCATACTCTTCCGAAACGACTTGACCGATTCTCAAACTTTGTGAACGTATTAAGTTGGTCTGAGAATCGGCTTACATCTATTATTCATCTCCCCTAAATGTTAGGGGTAGACCATCCCCAGTTTTTTTATTTTAGACAAAATTTTTAGTTTCTATTTTTTTATGACACAACATACAAAAATATATACAATCCTAAATTTTTATTTATTAATTGAAAATTGAAATCACATGTATGGATAAACAACGTTTGCTGGGTCATCTAGTAGATAAATATTATTCTCAGACTTGCAAACAGCTAAAGATTATTAGTGTCAATACGCATCCGCGACTTAACGGCGCAGCCCATTAATTGATCCGGGCATATAACGGTACTTATTTACTGTTTCTGATAGAGCCATTCAGTGACACGGCTAATTTATGGCTACATTGATATTAGAAATGCTCATAAGATTCTGCATAAAGCTGTTCATTATTCTATTTCTATTCTATTTCTATTCTATCATATTCATGCTTGGAAATGAGTTGCTCGTCCAATATTACCACTGCTTCATCCGATTCAATACACTCATAACCAAACAGAAATTATTGATAGTTTAAGAAAGTAGAACAGACTATAATTAATAGTATCAAACGTTACTTGCGGAAGTCCATAGTACATAACCCTATTAGACCAATATGTAAGTAATACTCGAGCGCTGTTCGAAGAGGCAACTTCCTGAGGATGCTCCGGTGTCGGGGAGAAACGTACGTCGAGTGGTTGTGGATTTTGTCGCGGAGTATTGCTTACATATTGGCCTAATAAGGTGTATGACTTTCGCAAGGTAACGCCTGATTCTATTAATTATACTTTAGCAGCCGAATATATCTGCATATCAAATACGAGGAGCAACTGATAAAATCGCACCTTCGCAACCGGTGATTGCGATCACCAATCTAATTATTGATAACACTAATAATCACCGAACTAAATAATTAACATGAAACAATTAATTCATTAACAACAAATTGTTTTATTAGGTTCATAAACACCTCATCTCTGGAACAACAACTTATTCTTGAGCACCGCGCTATGATTAAATTCCTTTTTTAAAAAACGACAATCACCTAAAAATATTTATGAAGCAATGTCATCAGTTCTTCAAGATCCTGGGCCTTACACAATGGTAAAGAAACGACTCGACTTTTACAACAAGAAGACATGTGACGACGATCCAAATCCCAGTCACCCAGTCGGTAGTGAAGAAAATGTTCAAAAAATAGTACTAGGCGGAAAATAGTGGAAGAGTTGCAGATTTGTAAGAGCCAATCGAGAGCATTATGCAGCAAAATTTACACATGACAAAAATTGATGTGCGTTGGTTACCGTGTGTAGAAAATTCGGCCTCTAGGATTACCTATGGCGACTGTATTTTGAAACAGGGAAGGCATTTTACCAATTTATTACTTGCCTACAGTGACTCGTCAATCCTACGCCAATTTATTATTTATAATAATAGAAAAAGGATTTTCGGATACATGAAGAGAAAACTTCAGAATATTTTTAAGCGAATATAACATTGTGAAAATCTAAAAATTAAACATAATGAGTTTTTGTCTTCAAGTATCAAAGGCAGCCCCCCTTCGTAATTATAGTTGGCATGGCAACCTGTCAAGAACTAGGAAAATAAATAGCACAAAAAGAATCATTCGCTGTCTATTGCAAAGTATGACCGGTAAAAGTATTACAAAGATCTTTATCAGAAATCCATTAAACTAATCCCTAAGCTATTATAAAGGTAATAAAATCTATAATAGACGATCGCAGATTATAAAATCAAGCGATTTTCCGCGTTAATAAAATTACATTAGAGGCTTTTATCGTCTCAAACCCGGAGGACAACAAATAAATTCAATTACTTTTCCACAATCAGAAGTTTATTTGAGAAATAGCTTTCATTATTTTAGACTTTTGTTTCTTTCTAAAGTTATAATGCTGTAGCATGGTGTAATTTCAAAATTAAATTGCATTGAATATTTTTCTTGCGTAAAGTTGAGCAAGTTTATTTACACTTTATGTATATTATGTTGTAACTTACGTATATATGTTTTGCAATAAATTATATTTGAGGAAAGAGTTTTGTGTTTAACTCTATAAAAATAAAGTTGGTAAAAATACAACAAATTATGTATTAAATTCAATGTTTTAAATGTAAAATACTTATCGCGTGATATTTATTAGTAATATTCTTTAAAAAATCATGAAATTCATATAAACAATTATGTAATTGTTACATAGTAACTACGGTTAGTACCCATCAAAACGCCGACTACGACAAGTGTTGCTTTACTTCCCTAATCGAACAATGCAACTTCGCTCCTTTTACGGACTCCTCTGTAATTACAACGGTCGCTGTTGTTGAAATGCATTTTCTTTACATAGAAATGCTTTTACTTAACCTTTCGCAGAAATGTTTTACATCAATTCATTATGCTATCTAACATTTACGACCCCTGGCGGCATATTGCGATTTTTTATTGCATTAAAACGATAAAATTGAGAATTACTTTCTATAACGGTTGTACTTTGGCATACTTATTTTTATTTGGTACAAGTAGCCGAGTTTATATTGAGCATGGGCGCATTTAAAACGATTTCTTTATTTATTGACCCAACAACTACGAGGACTGCTTTTTGTGTCGTCGTTTTAAATAAGTATGGACAGTCAAAATAATATTAAAATAATTATTCCACTCTGAAGTGGGGGTAGACGCTTAGCAGTTGTGGTATCCAAGGGGAGATCAACTTTCTAAGATGCAGGATTTTTAAAACACTGTCTAAGTCCCCGAAATGATATTGCCTTGCAGCGTGGCGGTTTTTGGAAGACCTTCATGTGGCTTGTCCTAAATACTAAGAAATTGTGCATAATAACCACGAAAATGTCTCCTCAAGCCTCAATAATTCCCCGCTTTACATTTTCACAACTGATCTTATAATTAACATTACAATACAACTATTCAAACAAATTCTAAATAAAAAATGACGCCATCTGTTTTTTAATAATGTTTTAAAAAAAAATGTTATCTTTTTGGCAAACGACACGACTAAAAAGGCAGCCCTCGTAATTTAGAATAATTAATGGCAAGTACAATAATGATGCATGCGTACGTTTTTCATACTAGACACTGGCCGCAGGCTCGCGACTGTTTTGTCGGCCTTTTTAAAATCATCTGCTTCTCAGACAGTAAATACAACTGTGTTGAAAATATTTTTCTATATGTTCGATTTAATTTTTGTATCGTATTTGTCATACCAAGTTCCAACTAGCGCATATTACCTTACAATCATCGAACAAATTTATGGGAACATTTCGTAACAAATACAGGTTTCGGTGATTGAACTCCGAATAATTTATGAATTCTGCATTCTTATACATATTTTATACCTGTTTTTATTAGTAAATTGCTTTATACATTCTCTCCTTGATTTACCTATAAAAAAAATGTATATTCTAAGGTATACATAAATAATTAAAGACTTCAATTTAGTTCAATATTCACATTTTATTGACTTGAGCGATTCATACTGCGGAAGTGACCGTTTGGGCGAGTACATGTCACCAGTCGTTACAGATCTTCGTTCATTAGCAACGATAGCACCAACACAGTTTGCCAAAGTCAAGCCACCCTTTCATGTAAGAAAAAACCGGCATCACGGCTCACCGAGTATTCAGAACACGCACTGCACACGATCGAGATACATTTGAACAAGTAATTAGCTTTTGAACGAGGGTGAGATAAAACGATTTCGAGAAATATATTTTTATGAATGTACTGCTGTATTTTCGCATTGCAGTTTCGATTGTAAAGATAACAAGGTTTTCTATGATTTCTCTGATCTTCGTGTTGTTTTGGAATACATCAAATTTATAAATTACATTAGCACGATTGGCGGATTGCATGCATAGTGAGTCTTATTCCTAATGTTGATTACGATTACAATATTTCCACCAGGAATAAAGATGCAAGGTGAATCATATTATCATATATCTCATATGTAACTCGGAGTAGCTTTCGAAAATTTCTACACAACACATGGTATAATCAAATATGATAAGGCACCACTAAATTACATCACACACTACGCAAATACAATCATATAAGATAAAAATAATAATACCCGTTTGTGCGAATGGAGTTTTTATATATATTTTTTTTTAATATCACCGAAACAATAATTCATTCAAACTTAATTATAGATTTTGTATATTATGTGTATTATGTATCTTATGAGAATTTCAACTAAAGGCGAAATCTCAGCAGGTAACACCTTGTATTCATCTGCAGATGATGACAGAAAGATGGACAGGAAATGGACGCAGGTACGAGTACTGTACGAAATTTTTTTTTCAATATGCGATGATTAACTGCCTGATCCCATATATATTTAGCAAATATCTTACCGTGAAACGTTGACAATTTATATTCGATCCAAGTAAGAGAGTATTTTTAAAAGCTGTTTGCACAACCTAAATGAACCTCCGGGACAAATTGTTGCAATTACACTAGTTCCTCAGAGGCTTCGCGGCGTAATTTATCTCGAAAACCAATTTCTTAAAATGGTTTCTCTTCAAAGCAATCTGAACGATAATTTCTCATTTGTGCGTAATTGTATAATTAAGGGAATGTAGGGCGAACATTAAAAATGTTATTTTTACGTTTCGCGATTGATTTCAATTAATTCGAATAAAATATAACAAAACTATTTTTAATTAAGTTCAAGTATGTTATTTTTGTTGAAAATTTGTACTATTTAGTATATGAATAGAGAAGATTTATAAGCTTATTTTTTTTATTATTTTTTTTATCCCTAATCGGCCTACCTCCCCCGGCTTTGTCACCGGGGCCGTGGTCTAATCCATCCGTTCTTTCATCCATCATCAAAATGAGTACCCACAGCGTCTTTATTTTTTTAGGGTTATATTTTAACATACTTTTTCTTTTCTGCATTATATTACATTTTATCTATCACAGGACTCGGCCGCGATGCGGACGGCTTTCACTTTTCCGTGAGTATCCTTATGATATTCATTGGCAAGTGCGCCCCGTCCGCCTCTTATTATGCATGGAGATAAATAAAATATCTTAGCTTTGTGCTTCAATTTTTTGCTCATGTAAAAGCTTAAACTGAATGGACTTTTATTACATTTAACAACAATATAGTTCATAAATGCGCAAATAGTAACATATAGACTCAAACCGATTTATTACAGAATATTCATCTCTTTTCATTTATCTTCTATTTCCTCAAGTTAATAATGCTAACATTCGTTTTGTGATGACACGCGAGAATCCATTCTTTGGACAGAGTAAAATTGTTTGTGAAGCAAACATTGTCAGTCTATATATTAGGTAATATTTTTATTTACTATTATTCACTCTTTGGACTCATTATTCTAACTCTTCTACATTACAATAGATATTGGCCTACGAAATGAGACTACTCTTTAGAAGATAAGAAAGATCTGAATGAATATGTTTGATACTCATTCACAGTTTAGATGAAACTAGGTAATCAAACATTTAAATACTATAAAGCACAAAAAAATCAAATAATTGACAATTATGATACGCGGGTTAATATTTTATTTTTTACCCAAAATGTTGCCAAGTCATTGATAATATCACAAATCCTTTAAATTTGTGTAATATAACGACTTTAATAAACGTAGAATTTGTTTAACAAATTAATAACAGATAAAAAATAATAATCCGCGTTTTGACTAACCATGGCTTTACTATGCTCACGGCCCGGAGCAAATATTTCAGAATTCAGACAAATTATCTCAAAACGCAATCTTCGATGAGGATAATATGAGAAGACCGACTGGTGTAATTTGGGATCCCGTCTCTCCTTAGTATCCTGTCAGTTAAATCTGAACACGTGAAATTCTATTACAATTTAACAAAGGAATATTTTGCTAGGGCACGTTTTGATAGTTAAGGTATAATATCTTTCATACTTTGAATTTTCCTAAAAGATTGGGATTCAACTCAACCGGGAATATGGATCGAAGATCTCATCTTCAACAGTCTTATATGAATAAAAACAAAATTTCCTTTTATCAACAGTATACCTTCGTCTATTTCTCATATTGTGCATATAATTTGATAAACACAGGTACGCTTCGAATACACCCATGACTCAATTTTATTGAATGCATAATATTTCAGAAAAAAAAAATGATATTTAAAAGCCACTAAGCCGCTTACGAAAGTGCAATGGAAAGAATTACCTTTCAAAACTGACTGATTAGAGTTCCTCTCATGGAGATCAAGCGACATAAATGACGTATTTATAAACGTGCACGGTATATTGTCAAGTGTCAAAGTTGCGACAGTAAAACCAAACTTATAAATTTCGAATTTAAGACAAATAACTCTTTTGATATGACAACATTATTGTATGTTTTAAAAATAGAATTCCATGTCATTTGACATGACAACAGTACTAAAGATCCCTGAATGTAAACATACCACTCCTCACTCTCATACTATAAGCTCAAAACGAAAGCACTATAATATAGGTATACCACAATTCCTTTTTAAGTAAAATCCTTTGACGCCACATTTAAATATGATCTTCCATAATAGACGCTCCCATTCTTACCTGAAACAAGAAAATAATGAGATTCGTTAAAAAGAAAGCCGAGAGCGCTGTGAATGTTAGTAGCTTTTTCTATTAATAACTTCATACAATAGCCGTTCCTGTTTTCCATTTTACAAGGTTTCTTTCCTTTCAATGAAGTTCGAAAGAAATGAGAGACGTCAGAAAGGAGTACGTCATGCACTGTAATAAAAATGGATTTCGATAGCACGGCAGAAACCAAATCTTTCAAACTACACGATAAGATAACGACGATTGTTAAAATTTAACACTGAATAACAATGTGTCAGCTTGTACGCATCATAAACACCTTGCAGGTCCAGCAAAACAATATATTAAATTAATAGTACGATTATTTTTTTATTAATTTAAAATTTAATTTTATGTTTGATTTGTTTATAAATATATATTATTTTTTATTATTTAAATGTATAATTTGTGTTATTATTTAATTTTTAACGTGAATACTTTTTGATGTTGTATTATTACTTATGTGAATATTTGATTTCAGTTGTTTGTGGTTCGATTTTGTTTAATTTAGAAAATGGATGAACGCATGCCGTGGTCGCCTATAATTGTAACGATATTTAGCATTTGTTTTTATTATTGATTTGTAAATATTGTTATGTTGGCGATCCTAATAAAATAAAAATAAAAAATAAAATAAAATATCTATTACATGCATTTAGCATGTATTCCACAATGTATATCTCTTCCTACCCCCTTAAAGCCAGAGCAGAACTCAAAAAAATAAATCGTTCCAATTGGACACAAAAATTGCAAGTTTTCAAACTGTGCTACTGTGTTTTGTTTTTGATAGAAACATCTTAGTTCTTAAATCAAACTACGTAAACGAGGCTAGTAAAAATAAACTTCTGTAGCACTAATTTGTACCGTTAACCCCAGCTATTCGCGGAACGCACGACTAATTGTCCCACCAATAACTGTTGATGGCCAAAGGAATTGCCGAGATCCCCCAAACTGATCACGCCATTCTTTTCCCATCGCGAATTACGGGAATTATAGGGCGCGTTAGTCATATTACTCACATTTGAATGTTGTATTATAATGGACAATAATATAATATCTCGTGTGGCGGTATACGTGGTAAAACACCTCCGAAACGGCTTTCCCGATTCTCATGAAATTTTTTGTGCATATTGGGTAGGTCTGAGAATCGGACATCTATTTTTCATCCCCCTCAATGTTAAGGGTCAATCAATGAATCAGAGTTTTTTTCACTTTTACATAATTATTTTTTTATGATACAGCATACAAAAATAGGTACAACCCTAAATTTTTACCCCTCTACAATCAACCCCTAATTTTTTATTTATTAATACATATTAATAAATAAATTACGAGAATTTGCCATACACATGATTTTTAGTTCAGTAAACATTTACTGAACTAAAAATGATTGCTAAAAATCATATGTATGGCAAAACTACATTTGCCGGGTCAGCTAGTGGACAATAAAATTATTGCGTTCCATAAAGCTTAGTAATTTGTGTTTAACTTATAATTTTACTAGTCACAATTACTTAGGACCTACTATACGAAGAAATATGAAGGAAAATAATTTTCAAAACAAGGTGGGTACAATCATGAATTTACTATCTGGAACACGCTATCAATGCAATAAATTTCCTACAAGTTTGGAAAGAATATCTTTATTTTGGAAAAACAATTCACATTTTAATGTATAGCAAACATTCCGAATAAATATTATATTCATTCCTGATATTGCACAACACAATATAACCTTAATCTGATATATATTTATCTGTCAGAGTCAAATTATAGTCCTCATACCCATTCGAAGAATTTGTTTCCTTCAAATAATTCAAGTACTTCATAGGGATTAAACTAAGCCGTATTAAAAATAATCATCTGTATAAAAGGCAAACGAACGTCAGTGGGAACGGAAAGGAAACATTGAGTGATGAGTTCACGGTGCAACAGATGACGAGTAAAGACGCGGTTAGAGTGAACACAAATAATTTACATCGTGAAAAACACATACTGATTTACTGCATACATTTGTAAATTTGAAAATTGAATTATCTACGAAACCAACCGTAGAATTAAGTTATTTAGATAAATAACTTTAGTGATGACTAGAGTACTGATGCAGCAAATCAAACAGCGTAAAGTCGGATACCTAGGTCACGTGTTGCGCCATGACTGATACAAACTGCTCCAAATTATAATGATGGGAAAAATCCAAGGTAAAAGGAGAGTTGGAGGGCGGAAGAAATCATGGCTGTTACGTTACGGAGTGGACGGCTATTAGAACTGCTGAGGAGCTGCTGCATCTGGCTCGAGACAAGATACGATTCAAAAGTTTGACAGCCGACCTCCAGTAATGGAGAAGCACTCGAAGAACTTTAGTGATGGGTAAGCACTTTCCAACAAACCTTTAATTAGATCACAAAGCTCTACTACGCTGTCCCTTATCACCATTTTCTAGAAAAACCGATCATTTAAAGCGCCGTTTTAATACAAAGCAGTATGAACGCGCCGTTATTTAAGCCATTAGCATTACCGGTCTGCAGTTTTTTGCTCGGACGTATGTCTTGCACATTGCTGTGCACTTGAACGTCGATATCTTGACATCGGAGGCTGGTTCAAGGCCCGCCTCGATTGACGACTCACATTCCATTATTATTTTTACCTGGGGCTACTGTTCTGGATGGAAACAATTTTGATGGAATGGAAGGAGATAATTTTACAGATAATGAACTTGTTTCACTGTGCCTAATCGATGATATATTTACAAAAATGCTTATTGGTATATGAGAATAGCACCTGCAATGCTTTAGTGACTATATTAAAATGACTTTGTTCTAATTAATAAACCTTAAATAACTTTTAAATGTTTTGAAAATTAATTACAAAAAAACAACGAACTACTTCTATTGTATTATTATATTTATGACCTGACAGAATATATTATGAAAAACAACTCGCAATGAACACACAATATAAAATGAACTGGCATGCGCTATAACCCCCTCATTAAAATATTTTCAACAATACAAATGCTTCTCGTGCAGTGGAACACACGACATTATTTTTTCCTTTATCTCTTTCTATAGATATGATAGAGCACATCCAGTTATACGTTGAAGACGCCAACAATTGAAAGCAAACACTACAAAAACTCTATTCCATTTACGAATCCCACGATACGATAAAAACTGCCCCTCAAAGGCGCCAATAAACTTCTCCCTTGAATGGACTTGTTTGTGTATATCCAATATTTACGCCTTTCATTCATTGTCTCACAGGTCAACGCCATTACCATCAATGGGTTAGGGCATTAGTCAAGGTGTGAGACCTCGTAAACTTTTGTTTCTAAGGCCCACCGAACATGTGCACGAAGCTGACAAGTCTGTGTCTTTACGGAGTTCCTTCTTTTTCGAAAAACAATTTTATAGTAGACACATTTTGAGTAACCTATTAATGAAATATTTATTAATATTAAGGAAATAATACAGAGATTATACAATGACGTATGGCCCAAATCATGTCTATCAAGTCAGGACTCAAAAGCAACCGCTACAAATTTTTCACTAGTTAGATAATAACAATATCGTATTGGCGGAATCCTTTATCCGTCATGGTGCAAATCAAGATTATTTAGCATTAAATAACCCCGCTTCAATTGTATAATTGCTAGTATTATACACTAGAATACATAGTTAACGGTTGTAAATTTCACAAAAATTTACACAAAATTATAAATCTCGTGAAACTCCGAAATTTTGACAGATTAAAATCGCTCAATTTATATGATGACTCACTGCACACAGGACGAAACGCAAATACAACCGCCCACGTGACGTTACATCGACGCATAACGGATACCATCAAACGATTTATGATTATATCATTAAGACAGACAGAATGACAAACTAATGGTTTATCA
Source organism: Pontia daplidice (assembly GCA_963693355.1). Taxonomy (NCBI): domain Eukaryota; kingdom Metazoa; phylum Arthropoda; class Insecta; order Lepidoptera; family Pieridae; genus Pontia; species Pontia daplidice. The sequence goes on from CAVNZL010000087.1 coordinate 179,406, forward strand.
AGTACCTACATAAACCCCCCATTAAGACAAAATGAGTGTAGAATCTATTTCGACAAAATATACCGTCGTATTTGTGTAATGTTATAACTACTGAAAATCAAATTCCACATATAATTTAAAATCCAATGCTTATTTGATTAGAGTACAGTATCTCATGGTTCAGGTTCGCATGTATAAAAATTAAATTGAGCAAACTTCGCAGCAACTAACGCAGTTCATCGTACCACGACCGCTGAACAACTTTTGCCTAATTTGTCCAGCTTTGACGACGATGAAAAGCCGCGGTAATCATACTTCTCTCAAAAGATAGAGCTCACAAATGCTTTAATTATAATGGTACGCTATGCACGTGTCAGACACGATGTTTAGATTGTATTTGTCAGTAAATATCATTTATATGTATTGTGGGAAATCTTATTCTTGATATTCATCATAAGATCGTGTCCAAGTAGCACTTTTCTTGGAAATGGCAAGAATGTTTAAGTTTGTATTTAATAGATAACAGGTTCCAGGTGACAAACAGCAAATAATGAAAATAATTGTCGGATACACCACTAAGTTCTAACATCGAACGTTTATAAATCAGCGGTCCCTAGTCGGTGACAGTAGCAAAAAATAAAATCGAAGGTAATATAAATCGACGTATGTAGCTCATTTACTTATCATTGATGAAATTACAAACCGTAAAGGCTTAAAATTAGAGTCGGATTTAGATCTACATGATAGACATCTTATCAGAGCTAAATACATAAACTTCGTTGTACAATATTAGTTTTCATTAGAATTTATCACATAGGTATAATACCTGGCTCTAATCAAAACCGAAAGCTTCATCGCCCTCCCAACAAAGGTCACCTGACCGTATTTATATTCCAAGTCAAAACAAATTGAAACGTTACCGTGGACAGATTCCAACACGCGACTATAAATAGATCCGGCACGCCCGTAAGTCGTATCAATGAAACTGCGTACCATTCATATACATATTACGAGAACCTATGACGAAAGTAGATTCAAGGGCGCGATTCTATCAGCTTCCTGTGTTATATGTCTCCCGTTGCTTTGACATTGCTTCGAAAACTAATGTTATGACATCCGTTATGATACTACATATTTCTATATACTGAACTGAATTGTTTTGTAAATATGAAATTCCCTGAAAGGCGTCGAGATTTCTTATGACATAATAAGCCTTTATATCACGTTTAGTGGTTTTTAGACATATCCATATTCGAATGCTTAGACATTAACCTGTGTTTTATTATTTCAAAGGCATTTTCATCAAACACCCCAAACCTTACAGTAAAGTTTGCGTACAGTAAAAAAAAACTTTCCGCAAGCCTACTGCTGACGTAGCTCAGTGGTGTCGAAATAACAATTGTACCTATATTTTATGTATAATGACCCCTGGCGCGTAGCCAATATAGAACACGAAAGTATCCATAAAGGGGACGAAAATAAATCCATTGAATAAAAGTACGGGCGAGGAATTGGAGGGAATCAACACGCGAAATTCTTTGAGAAAGCCTCCGAGTTTTACAGAGGAAAGGAGACTTAAAGCCCATGACTTAAGGTCGATATTTAAGCAAATCGGTCCGAGAGGTCAAGTTCAGAAAGACGACCTCAATTGGTTTATTACTGATCCCATTGCCCACTACGAGTTATTGGATGACTGGCTCAGTTCCGTGTTAATGCTTGCGTAAATGTTTCTGAGCCGTTGTTAAAGGGAAAAAGTGAATTAAATAAACTTATAAGCGGTTGGCATTTAAAACATGAACGAGTGTAGTGTGCCTGGGAAAAAAACTGCTCTGACTACACGGAGTTTGACAATCATGAAATGTCTATTATAAAGAATTTAAAGTCCTACATATTGCATCATGTATTTTTTTAATAAAAAACCATACCTTATTTATTTTTAAATATACATCAAGAGATTGTCTACTTAAATAATTATACATATATACTAAAAATACCTTATGAAAAGTAAATAAAATTTAATATGAATGAAACTAAATTCCGTTTGTCTCACATTTTCCTCGCATTCGTACATTTTACAATTCGCCGAAGCGAAACACTAAAACAGCAATAGAACAGCTATAAATAATCTTCGATTCATAAAATTCAGTCGCCGGGGAGTAGAACCATTGATGTTATTCGCAAAGCAACATCCTTGGAGTTTATTGATCCCGACTATCTAGGCTCCTATCGTGTTCTTGTATCGATTGCGTAGATAGTGGATGCACGACACTGAGGGTTTGATTGAAAAACATGACATCAAATCGTTACGTATCTTTACTAAGTAAAATTTTAAAGGTAATCTGTTTGCTTGTGTGAACGTGATAATATTAGAAACTCCTGGTTCGAATTGAAAATATTGAAACTATAAAAATAAACGGCATTAACGTAACAATTTAGGTTAGTGAGATTTCAGATTTTCAGTAAATTTTCATACAGATTAACTAATTAATGTTGGAAAAGGTTTCTATAGAACATATATAAAGTATATTGAGTTGTTAATGTAACAAACATTATTTTTGTGCATCAATATTTATTTCTACATATGTATCACGAGGAAACCGGCATTTCAGCTGTTCACTTCCTTGCCTAAAAATTCAATATTTGTGGAAGAGAAGAAAAGGCAAAACTCGCAAAAGATTGAATCACATTAAACTTAGATTCAAAACAAATACAAGGGGCAAAGAATCCTCCCCTTAAGAAAATTAATACACAAAATTGTTCCTTTTCGGTTACGATATCTTAATTGATAAAACTGCTATAGAATTATAATAATCTTTATTTCCACATTTAAAGTGCCACTGGAAATTCAAGCTTTACCAATGGTATTTTAACTGGAAAATCCTTTGAAACTACAGAAAAATGTTGATGCCATTTTAAATATAAAACAAGGGTTTTGTGTAGGGAATTGGAAGGCAGCATCAAACTACCTACTGCCATTTAGACAGAGTAACACCGCTCTATAATAGGCTGAAGTATTATATAGTTAAACTATATTATAGTCAACTTAATAAGACTTTTTTCACACTCTTGATGGAACCAGGTCATACTAGCGAATGTCTTACGGTACAACATTGTAACTAATTAATCGCTCCATCAAAGTAAAATCTTCAGTTCATACCCCTAATAGCAGCAATGAATAAAATGTAACAGAGAATCTGAATCCAACATATCCTTCGACCTACACCAAGGTAAACGCGGAACGTATTACATACGTGAGGAACGCAGCATGAAATCCACTATCGATATATATATTGATATATATCGTAAAATATATATTCTTTTAAACGATACATTTATATATAAGTTTGTTTCCATATTGATCAAGTATTTATTATTCATGGATTGTGTAACGCTAAAAGATATGCAGTGGTGAGTTAGCTTCACCTAGTCAGATTTTTAGACTTCTACGTTCCAGAGAGGTCTCTACGCTCTAGGACAAATATCGGTTTGCGTGCGCCAATATACAAGTATGTGTAACACATATAATAAGTTTTTCATAGATATCAAGACATATTTTCGTGCTCAACAGCTTCATTCAGATGCGAATTGCTTTTAAACATAAATAGTATTTATATGTACTTTTCATATTTTATATGTTTACGTCTTGCTTGTGTTCTGTTAATTATTCACTATAATTATTTGTGAAACGCGTTTAAGAACTCGTCTATATGTATATATTTGACTGTATTGTATGTGTGTAAACTGTTTGTTGTGTTTCTTATATATAAATAATAGCACAAAACATATATCTATTTCGATCAGTGAAATTGGTAATCAACAAAAGCCGCAGGTAAGTCAGCCCTTCCTAAGGCAATTTTCCATTTGACTGGACGATCTGAAATGCCAAGGTATTGGGAATTTGACATTTAACTGATCACGAACGCGATGCTTAGTGCGTTACAAACTGGTTTAATGTCTAGCAATTCGAGAGGCTACATGTTCTTGGATAATCGGATTGTCGATGGGAAACGTGCGAGAAAGCCTCAATTAATCTTTCAATTATTCTACACAAACTAAAAAACGATGTATAATAACAAAGTAAACTCCCTATAAACGTAATATGTAATATAAAAAAATATATTGCTTTTAGATCTCAGGTTATTTCATTCTTTGCAGCTTTGTTTTATTAAATTGACGCTATAAAGTTTAAGGAGGCTCCCATAGAACAAACGTTGATTGTTTTTCTAAAAAAATAGCACGGAACCCTTCGTGCGCGAGTCCGCCTCGCACTTGACCGATTTTCCTGTTTACGTAGACGTCGGGGCTGATACGGATAATTATTTCTTCTTCTAAAATATACTTCACATCCATCAGCATCTTTAGTACTTTGTCTAAATGTCAGGATTAAGACAAAAGCAATCTTATTTCACTCTTCACCGACTACAAACCTGAGGTATGATGTATTCGATTCGATGATTCGAGCATTTACTGATTATTACTTATACTTTTGAAAAGGACAATAATTAATTTAAAAAATATTAATCCCATACAGAGCCTATGAATTTCTAGTTTTCAGTTCTATTACTAAGGCAAGACGGAAATTTTCAATAATCCAAAGTACCTATTAATATATAAGGGACCTTAAAAGAAGATCGTGTGAAATCCAACACCCGCGTACAAAGACTAGCTTTCCTCTGGCCTCCCATCAAGAGTTCCGCCGCACATCCGTTCGAACGACTTGATGACGCCAGCTAGATATTTTTTAAAATTAAACTTGTATGCACGCTGGACAATCACCTTTGATTGAAATATCAACATAGCTAGGGTTAATTGTAATTATTATTTCTTGCTATGAAAGTCAAATTCTTCTTAAAGAGGACGCGAAAACAAATTTTATTTTTATTAACATTTATTTTCGCCGATATGTTCAGCAACGCGATGATTGATTTAGGTTTATAATATTTACCGTATTTCATTGACACAACAAATTTATTCAAAGGGAAATTACGTAACAAACCTATATTTATAACAGTGAATAAGAACCCTCAGGTATGCTTTTCTAAAATAAGACCAATTTCAAAGAAAAATATTATTTCAGAGCACAATGTAATAACGCGTGTGGAACGGAACAGGCTCTGTTAGCAGATTCCCGTGTATTTCATTTTGAATATGTTTGTTCTCTTTTTAAAACGACTAATGATACTTATAAAATAATACTATAACATCTCTGTGCGAAATATAATACTCTAACACTTCAACAGATTTAACGATACTTTGCCGTATCAACGCAACAGTATCAAGTATATCCATGCTAAGCCCTACAGCTGTATGTCAATAAACAGGAAGGAACTGGTCGGTTCCGTTGTGAACTGCATTAATTTACGTCCTGTGAGTAATGCACCCTTTCAACAATACACTTGTAGCAAGGGACAGTTTATTATAATGATATGATTCCACAATTGATTTGTCATAAAATTTTCAATGCAAGACAATTTTTTAGATTGACTTTTTTTCATTTGCAGAAAGTAACTGTGATGCAGCATTTTTCAGCAGTTACCGGATGTTTAATATTGATCAGTACATTAAACCTGATAAGCAAACACAAATTTACATAGAATATTTATCAGATTATAGTTGAATGGACATTATCTTCATTCATCCTATTGATTAGATATTAGTTATCAATGAATGGCTGATACTCTAATTGAATTTTATGCTTTAGTAAGACTGAGTCCCTTGCCGGATAAAAGCTTAGATTTACAATAAAGATTAAAATATCACAATTATAGTATAAGTGCCATAAAATTGTTGGTCAAGAATAAAATATTCATTTTTATTTGAAATATTTATTGGCACACCTATTTGATTTAAAAATTTAGATTTTTTTCCTCGTTCTGAATCAAAAAGGATATAAACAGCTTTAAAAATTTTGCTCCCATACCAGATATGGCCTAGAATATGTACTTTACATACTACAAAGTAATAAGAAGGATCAGAATACTATCCAACAAAGGAGGGCGATCCACTGAAGGCACTTGAGCTAAATAGCTAAGTGACTAGTGATAGTCATTAAGTGAAATATGATTCAGTAAATTAAGCTCATACTAAGAAACTAGAGATGAATATGCCTTAATATTAATTAAAAGCTTTCAATACAATTAAAACACATTTATGCAATGAGCTAAGTGTAATGAAAAGATATATCATAATCTTTACGGTTTTAATAGGTTACTTAAAATTAATCTCTATATAAAGAAAATGTATGTATAAACAAAAATAATAAATCTACTAAAATACAGTGAAAGAATAAAGTTCATCTTTATAAGTATTACAAACTAAATTCTATTTATACACTAATAACTTACATTATTGATACATAAAATTTATATGAAATAATTCAAAGCAAACAGCTATGTTCTTATTCAATTCAAGTATGTCCCATAAGATTAAGCCTAATGACCTTAAGTATAGCCTTTGACTGTTTGATATATACAGTATCTTAGTTCATTGACTGTAGTATAAGTAAGGATGGTAAGGGCAAAAAAAACAATACATAGTTTAGCAACATCAATTACAAGTAAATGTGCAATTGATTGATGAGAAAGGTGCATAAATGAATAATGCCTTTTTGCTTAGTGTGATGGGAAGTTGGCTTGTTAATGCTATATAATATGCTTTGCATGAGAAATTGTCTTATAAGGTTTTGCATACATCAATTTTAAAATAAACTTCATTATTATATATATTATTAATAATTATATAAAAAATATATGAATATTATAATATATTGTTATATTAACTTCAATATGTGGGTTCTGTTTTAATCTAGAGATTGTTTTTGCTATAATCATTATTTAATGTATTCGTGTTTGTACATAACAATATCAGCAACATAATAAATTTAACAATGGAATTTTATATATATTATTACTGTTCATTTTATATTTTTTAAATAAATGTTGTAATCGTGAAATGATTCTTCAGAAGGTTATATTATATGATAGTACACATAGTATAGTACTATTTCCTATTCTCTTTTTCTTATTTCCAAAGTGTTAAGTTGTAATGTAAATTTCTGTTATTATTTGCTTGCATTTTCACTGCCTAGACTCTGTAGATATAAGAAACAAGAGCGTGGAGTACATACCTGTTACCAAAGTTGGTCCTCCAGAATTCAGCTGCATCACTCTTGGTTATACGAAACTGGTCACCAGCAAATGTACCATTTGGAAACATAGCTTTCAACTCGCTCAACATGTGACTAAATACTAGACTAAGCTTTGTCAAATTGCGCCTATAGTGAGAATTTTCATCAAACATTTTCTCCTTACCCTCTTTGAACAACTTTATAGCTTGCTTACATTTTCTTATCAAATTAATAATAAATATGTTAAAATGTTCATTATTATTCAATTCCTGCATATTGTCCTCATATTTAGAGTAAATAACACGCAACCTCTGATATGTATCAGGCAAAATATCTAATATAAAAGGTGGACTGTTTTTCAGGTTCATCTTGTGATGTTGACACAATTTTACAACTTTGTCCATTAGCTTCCATGTTTTATCAAGGGTACGCTTGTCTGTTGCAAGCTTTGTTGGACAAACGGCATCAGAGAAAGCGCCGTGTAGTTTGGAAAATATGGACGATATATTTTTCTGTTGTGATTTGTGACGGGATGCCGCCATATTGATGAGTCCGATGACATACAAAATTAAATAACTATTTAAAACGAAGACACTTCACAAACACACATAAATCACTTTATAATAAGATAATCAAGCGCGTGTTTTCTCATTTTTACGAAGAGAAACATTTACCGCACAAAATAACACATGAATCGACAAACGATCGCGCACTGACACACGCGTGTGTCAAATAATGTTTGACAAGCAGAAAGTAGAATTCAAGACTCAATACATGGAAACGTCAACCATAATATCCAGATTGGAGAAAATGTTGCCACATACAATATTTTATTTTAGTAAATGTGAATACTTACTTTTTTAATTTCAAATATTAACTAGCTTTTCTGGGGAAATTGGTTTATATAAATACTCGATGTGCAGAAAGTATAAATATTAAATTATATCAATCACTCAATAAGACGATTATTTATTTTTCTTTTTTTTTAATTGTAGTATTGTAATATATTGATTAAAAACTCTCCTTAACTTTCAATTATAATGCCATACCTTTCTATGGGTTTTTCGCGATGTATTGCTTGCATATTGATATATTAGGATATTTCCAGGTTTAATTTGCTGAGAGAAATCTCTAAAATATAGAAGAATATAATGACGATAAAGAGTAATAAATTAACAAGTAAGTAACATATTAAATCTAGCACTTTTAAATTTATTTTATAACCTGACGTAGTTGCAACACAAATTGATTTCCAGATTTATTTTATTTAATGATGAAAAATCGAGAAATGAACTATAAAATGATTTTCTTACCCTATGTAAAGAGACCCTGGCAAAAATTGAATTACTATATAATCTAACGACACAAGATTGCGTACCTTCATTAATGTTATGTAAAACAATACCGATTAACATATTGTAATGACTGGCGGCAGACTTACTACTGTGTGATAGGGAGACAGTGAGAGAGAGAGCGTCTTTAGAATAAGTATTAAGTTTAAGTATTCTTTAAGTTTAAGTAGTCTACCATGAAAAATAGTACTTCTGAAATGTCAATGAAACATTATAGAAACAAAGTTTCTTGTATACCACGTATCCAGCAAAGATTGACAACATGGTATCACTGGAGCTGTTTAAAAACTTATCCGGCTGAAGGACTTGTATCCATGGTCATGTAATAAATTAATAAAAAAAAAAAATTAAAAACTTACCATTTGTATTTACTCTACTCAATAATTTACACACGTGGATAAGATCGAAATGAATTACTTATATAAAATATTTTCATAAGCCGTGACGTAATTGGAAAATGTTTATGACTATCTTACGAAATTACCCAAATGTGATTTTCAACAACATATGAAATCGTTGGAAAGTCAAATTACTTAAACTATGTTAAGCGCCATCTAGTAAAACTTTGTTAATAAATTGTGATACTGTTGTTGTTTTTATGTTGGCAAAGAACATTTTAAAAGTAACCTCTGATTGCAACTTCATTTTCATAGTGCATATACGAATTAATAGATGGCAGATCATAAAAAAAAAACGATGAAACAAGTTATATGTAGAAGATAGACAAAATATTAACGTTACAATTTAATTAAATATATTAAATATAAAAAATTAAAAAAAATTAATAATAACGTTTATTTAAAATAAATAAAATAACAAAACAAAATAGAGTATATAAATGAAACTATTCATCTTCATAGGTTGCTTCGGTAGTTGTTGTCGTTTTTTTATGTTTTCGACGTTTAATAAGTCTTTTTCCTTTGTGGCTGTAAAAATAAAAACATTTGCATTTTTGTAAATTGATCTAAAAATCACTATATAATAAAGATTTTAAAAAGTTTATTCCTTGGAGCCGTATGTGTTTAATATGAATTACTACACTTGTTATATTTGTGTTGTTTTTGGAATATAGAATATTAGGGGTTGGTGTTTAAGTATTTTAGAACATTCTACACCGGTTCCATATATGTGAAATACTAGTCGTGAGGAACATGATTAGTATAAGTAAAGGTTATTACCATCTTAGTCACAAACACATAAAATTACTTGTTAAAATCCGAACAGGGATTGGTCTCATACGCTGTAAATTTGTTAATTCCTCCTTGCACTCCAATATAAATATTATCCGCTGAATCTAATCCAAACGTATTCACGCCGCTTATACTGAATGTGCCTAAATGCTTGGCACTTGCATTTTCAGGGTCTATTTTATAAAAATTGCTATTCTCATCCATGGCGAACACATCGTCCGATCGGCTAACAAAAACGCCTGTCATTCTATCACTCGGCAGGCCCTTGATTTTTATTGGAACATTGTCCCCATTTTTAAGCACATACGATGTCTGTGAAGCTGCAAAGTAAATGTTGTTTCTTGTATCTATGGTGAGTCCGTGGCCATTTGGTATAGCAGCGAAGGTTTCTTGTTTCTGACCGTCATTCGTTATTTTCTGTACCCTATTTTGCGGCCATGTAGCGATATACATTGTAGACCCATCGTTCGTCACTGCAATGTACATGACGTCTTCACCCAAAGCTGTATAGAGTTCTATCGAGCCGTCATCTTTGTATTTATAAACACCGTTATCAGTGGCTAGGTATACAATGTCGTTGAGGTTATCCACACACGTTGATTGACCAAGTCCAGCCACTTTTATAGTTTCAGTTTCATTGCTGGGATGTAGTACTTGAAGACTCATTTTCAGTTCGTCACTTATGAGTGTATAAAACACGTTTCCGGTTTTCCAATGAATGTTTAGATCAGCTGGGGTACCCGTTAAATTCCGTTGCTCGTCTAATGAGTAGTAATAATTGTTGAAATGTAAGAGACGTGAGCAATATTGATCCCTATCCGCTTGTTGGAGCAAACTTTGTCGAGTTATAACTGGGGTTGCGAATAAGTTTGACACTAGACATAATATAACTGGTATTGTTGATTTCATCTAAAAATATACGGTTAAATTTAACAATTAATGAAAAAGATGTTTCTAGAGATTACTTATTAAATATCTCACACTAACCTTTTAATTAACCTTTAGTAAATTATTTGTCCCGGAATGCCTATACCAAACTGATATCAGCCACTTACTATCACTGACTGACTACATTCGTTGCTACTCTGCTATATATACAGGAATAATATGTTTATCATAACAATGGCCACAATTATTTTGTTTACTATACGGAAATATGTGGTAAACAATTATAAGAAAGTTGATTCACAGAAAGATAGTCGTATTCTACAACACAACAATATTAATAAAACAATATCGTTACGATGAACACTGAACACAGACGATTTTACATATAAGTTAACATTATTGATAATATAATTAATAAAATCAGGCGTTATTTTCGGAAGTCCGGGAAAACCCCAATAGACCAACATACAGGCAATACTCCGCGAAAAAACCCACAACCACTTGACGTACGTTTTGCCCCGACGCCGGAGCATACTCAGGATGATTTTTTCCTACTTGGCCTACCCTCCGGACGAGGTCATCTCTGGGCCGTGGAATATCTGATAAAAGGTTATCATCAGGAAGAAATAAAACAACTTTATCTTTATTATAGGTTCTTATCCTGCTTTAAGTTTAGTTAATTAGCATTATAACTCAAGTTATATACTTAATAAAATACTGCGTTAATGAAATTATTTTTAAAACAATTTAAATTATTTTTGATAATTAATAATACATTGATTGTTTGCTATTGTTACATTTTTGTCCATACTTTATAATTTTACTGCATAATTCTTCCAACAACAATCTATGTTCGTGGCGAAACACAAATTGGGGGAGAGTCTCCTTAATTAGGGCTAAATTTGCCTCGTTCTCCAATCTGTATCTCGCGGCTCCGAACACCTGTCACTCCAGCAACAGGTGTAAAGAGGTTTGATCCGTAGTCCCGTCGCAGGCGCATGACGGGTTAGGTTTAAGATTAAACCTGATTAAGATTTAGGTAGCTAGAAAATGGTCCGTGACCCGTCACCACCTGCACAAGCCTCGGATCAGGCCTCCTATATTTAACAAACCTATACGCTAAATCCACGAGTGGAAAAAAAAGTTTTATTACAGATGCTTGGGTACCCTCAGCATATTATCTACTGTGCCAGATTTTTATTGAGTTTCCGTGAAGTTTCATACGCTGAACGCGTTTACGTGAAGTTTCCGTTTAATATAGGTATCATAATTGGGTTTGGTTTTAAGTCGTAGTGCGGCCTCCCTGGCCAGCTCATCCGCCGTCTCATTACCTTAAAGGCCGCAGTGCGCCTTGATCCAGTATAACCTTACTTTTTTCTTTTCCTTATCCGCTAGCGCAAGTTTCCGCCTGGTCTCTATGATCAAGGGGTGCAACGACTTTCCGCTTAATACTCCAGCACCGACCTCGAGTCGGAGTAGATGGCGTGTTCTTGTTCAGTACTACCCTTTATATGCCTTGCGGCTCCTGCCATAGCCAACGCCTCTGCTTAGAAATCCGTGCAGTACGACGAAAGTACGACGTCGTCCGCGAATGTCTGGCAGTACATTCCTCGGCGAGTTAGTTGAGTCAGCAGTGGGTCAAGAAGAAGATTCCAGAGAGTTGGTCCTCCGATCGATTCCTGGACACAGGCCTTATTGGTGGGTCTCTCCACTGTCGATACCTTTTCGACTATTTTGCTGAGGACAGGGAGAAGTCCTATAGGGCGATACGATTTTGGGTGGTCGTACTTGTCTTTATTTGGCTTCCTTAAGATGACTACTGTGGCTATCTTCCACTGAGTAGGGAAGTAGCTCAGCAGCAAGCATCTATTCATTAGTGCCAGGAACACTGCTGGGTTTGCCTGGATAGCGTTCCCACATATATCTGCCGTGAGGCCATCACCCCCGGGCGCCTTCTTGGGATTGAAGCTGGCGACGCTGTCATGAGCTCCTCTCCTGTAAAAGGTCTCTGACAGATATTCCGCGGATTGTTGGGGACTGAGGGCCATTTTTGGAGGGCGGTGTGTCAGTTTGTCTCTGGGTGGTTCTTCTAATTACTCTGTATATGCCATCCCAGGGACTCTCTCTATCTTGTTTCTCGCAGAACTCCTTCCAACTGTCCAGCTTTGCTTTTTCCAGAATGGATACTCAGGATGTTGCCTCTTCGAACTGTCTCATCGACCTTTACGTTCGACGATTTAGTCCCCTTTGCACTTACACCCCTACTTTTGGGCCTTAGGATACCAGTTCAGAGCCGCAAATAAAAGTAATAGGCGCCTTGAAGATAGTACCGGTGACTCCAGAGAGAGTTTATCTGAAGTTGAATCATAAGTCCGTATTTATCCCTTATAGTAAATAAATACCTATGTTTCATAAGATTCATCCACATTCTCATGTAATGAAAAATCCACTCAGTTTATTAATGAGTTTACTTTGACACCCGTTCGTTTTAATTTGGACAATTTTGATATGCACTACGTTAATAAGCTCTCCGCCAACGCGTTCTCTTAATTAATTCCATTAATTTATTAAAATTGAATCGGGCAGAGTGAAGTGCTTGAAATTGATGGACATTTAAATATATTTTGCGGTGATTAATTCAATACTACGCACGTTTAATGTTTTTTGTAGTGACGAGTTATTTGGTTGATGGTGCTGGATTTATTAGCATATATTATGGACTGTTTCAGGTGGAGTCGTAAACATATTAATCTTAATTAACTGTTATCAATTATTTTTTGTGAGCTAATTGAAATATATTTTAACGAAGACGGAATTTTTAAAAATACTGTGATATTTTTAGAATGACCTACACAAAGCGGATACTTTACTATCCGTCTGTCTAACTATCTGAACCCAATATTTCTGCCTGTCCCCACTAGCTCAAACTGAACTGTAATAGATAACCGCTATAGGAACTAAACAACAATTATTTAAACATGGCTCCCTGCAACTATTACTCGGTTGTTTATGGAATGAGGTGGATATATGTGAATAACATATATTTCTGATTCTGTTATATAGTTCATTTACTATCCGATTCTTCACAATAAAAGAATGCCAAATGCTTTTACAAAAATCAGTCACATTCAATTCTGGTAATATTCATCAAATATGATCTGAATCCAACTATAATTCTTAACTAACCGGACACGGCTTCCACGGAACCTCTAATTTCACCATTTTTTGCACCTCTACTGTATTTGAACCTACCTACTTCGTAATTATATACTAGTATATGATAAGTATGGAGGTGGCTTCTAATATTGTCTTTTATTAATACAAGTACCACACATTTATATAAAAGTAGCTGATCCGGCAAACGTTGTTTTGCCATACATGTGATTTAAATTTTAAATTAATAAATAAAAAATAACGGTTGATCGTAGAAAGGTGAAAATTTAGGATTGTATGTATTTTTCTATGTTGAATCATTAAAAAATAGAAACTAAAAATGTTGTTTAAAAAATAAAAATAAAATTTTAGGGGTGGACTACCCTGAACATTTAGGGTGATGAAAAATAGATGTTGGCCGATTTTCAGACCTACTTAATACGCTCCCAAAGTTTCATGAGAATCGGTCAAGCCATTTCGGAGGAGTTCAAGTTCAAACCCCGTGACACGAGAATTTTATATATTAGTTTTTTTTTATAAAACAGGGAGCGAATATATATATTTATAGGCAGATATACGGTACGGCTATAACTACGGTTGTCGTGTTTTATTTCATACGAAGTATTTAAACAGGCGGCTTTTTTAAGGGCGATCTATTGACTATTTTGTATAATGATAGGGCAGTAATAAGATTAGTAGGGCGATCCCGTAACGTGTGTTTGGCAGACGTTTATCATCTGGTCCAGTGGCTTCAACGTAAACAAAAAAACTGTCCACAGATAAATATTAGATCTAAGATCCGAAAGCAAATTATAATTAATGAAATGAAATGAATTTAAGTTTGGATATTAAATAATTTTATAATATCTAATTAGATTGATTCCATCTGACCAGATGTAGATTGTTAGTGTGTAGATTTTTTTATCTGCACTAATTTTTTAATATAATGAATATCTCTTGAAGCACTTTCTTCAGATTTTCTTCAAAAGCTGAAAATTAATAAGTGAAGGAGCGAGGAAATGCTGCCAGCATTCATGGTACTTTGCAAGGTCCACACTTTTTAAATTTGTTTTAATGAATAAGTCTGCTTTTTTATCATAAAAGCTATTAATTTTTTATATCTACAATTTAGATATAGATTTTACCCATTAGAAATTGTATAAATTGTATCTTATAAATTTGCTAAGAAAATTTCTAATAAGTTGTTAGCCTCTAAAACACGTTATTCATCCAAATCTGGCTACAAAGGCTTTCGCACCTAAATTTCAAGGGAAAGCACGTTTGTTTGGGATACATAATCAATAATTATTTTATTCAGATTTTTCAGTATTCCTTGTTATAGGTGTTATAGAAATCTATGAAAATTTCATCCTGGTCACATTTGTTCATTGTTCATCAGTTCAGCCTGGTGGCAGACGGACGTAAAGAAAAGTTTCAGTTTCCTACTGAAACTTCACTAGCATCCGTAGTAATGTTCCCTTTTTTAGCCTTTGGATAGTGTAAAAAACAATTCACGCGTTCAGCGATAACGCAACGAGTAACTACAAAGATCCGTTTCCATAGCAACGTAGCAATTACCAAAACGAATGTAGGTCCGATGCAGCATCCGGCAATCAAATACATGCGTGACTTGTTATCTCGACCCAGCACGAAAACTTTTGGAACCAAAACATAGATCGCGTTTTATTCATAGAATTCAAAGGAAATACGTTTCAATAAATTTATTTAAATGTTCAATTGAAAAGACGGAATTTGTAACATCACTTAGGTATATCATCGAGATAAACAAAAAAATATAAAAATTGATATGGAGGTTAATCTAATTTTTTTCATATTAGGTTTAAGATTTTAAATGCCCTGATATTGAAGTTTATTAATTAAGCTATTCGTTTTTTCAATCACAAATTCTTGTCTAACCACTTTTATGAACTGACTACGATGAACTGAATATGATTTGACTAAACCCCTGATACATATCATATATATCTATTTATTATTATTTCTTTATTTAATGACATTGAGACGGTGGAATATAACGCAGTATACGCATCAATCAGTACAATATACATTTAATCCCACCAATTCAATTAAATTCACACAGGAGAGAATAGATGGAGTTTTACAATTAATTATGCCATCAATCCCTCTCAATCGCACGCCACACACGTTATCCGAATCTGAATAATGCCTTTTGCTTTCAACACACTAGTTTATTCTCAAAATCATCAAGAGACAACCATTTAATTGGCCTGGTGCTTCCGTAACCAAGCTCGTGAATATATACCACCATCGTGTTATTAGAATTCAGTCAACAATGCCTTATTGTAAAATCGGATTAAAAAATGCATCTGGGGTTTCATCGTTAATAAACTGACTGTACAAATTACAACTTAAGAATAAAATACCTCTCGTGTTTTGAAAAATCATGTATCACATCACATGTAAACAAATATGGTCATACGTAACATACATTTTACTCGAGGCTAGTTCGTAATTAATATTCCAATAAAGGTTATTAATTTCAATGTATGTTAAAAATCAAAGTAAAACGCTAAATGACTTCGTAAATAAATCTAAATCCACAATCAACCATTTTAAATCGCTGACAAACTTGGTATAATCGTTTCCTATTCAAAGTAATTTTAACGATGGTAATAGATAAATACTATTGACGGATTTTTATAAGTTTTTCAAACACTCTTGAACAGTACAAGTTTGTATACAAAAGGATATTGC
Source organism: Pontia daplidice (assembly GCA_963693355.1). Classification (NCBI taxonomy): domain Eukaryota; kingdom Metazoa; phylum Arthropoda; class Insecta; order Lepidoptera; family Pieridae; genus Pontia; species Pontia daplidice. The sequence continues at coordinate 195,830 of CAVNZL010000087.1, forward strand.
CAAAGCAAATAGTGCAAACAAATAAAGCGTTATTTTTACAGAAACCACAGTCCCCAATATTCTGGAAAGTTCAGAACTTCTATTAATAATTCATAGTTTGTCCTACATTCTGTAGAGTGTAATCGATGGCTACTTTGTCTTTGTTTATCGATATTCCTTTGTCCCTTATCACTAAATTGAATTGTCCCGACACAAAAGGTTTAGATGGAGACGCCAAAAAAGAATAGGGTTGTCAACTATACGTAAAGCGTTAAGTTATAACAACTAGAAAGCTTTATTCGTATCTAAGTGCTGTATAAAGTAATTACATGATTTATGATGTATTACACCGATTATAACCCGCTTCCCAGACTAAACTTTAATTTCATGCCTAAGTGAATACAGTTTCCTATTTAAGTTATCCTAAGTAGGGCCTATTGTAGGAGTTCATTAAATATGTAGTTCTTGTTCCGCCATGTTGGTTTAAGTCTGACGCCGTGTAAACATGCAATATCATCTAAATTAAGCCTGTATTTATACAATTTCATCTCAGATATCTGTTAAAAATGTTTACTATGTGTATATATATATATATATATATATATGTTAAAAATGTCTGGAAGAAAAAGAAAAGATACCTTACAACGCGACATTTAGTTTGTTAACCTGAATGAATATGATCTGTGAATTGAAGTGAATTCTGTAAATGTAATGTAGTACATTGTGTTATGTAGTCGATTTTATTAAAATATGTATTAGATATTTATATTATTTTCTGAATAAAATATTACACATTTAACAAAATAACTTTTTCACCTATATAGTACTAAAAGATGGTTATGGGGCAGCCCTAAGCAATGCTTATCTAGCGCATGATTAAACTCTCAAGCAACTTGCAGAAATAGAGGAAAGCAACCACTTTTCTTCCTTGCACTACTTTTTATTTTATATTACTTTTGGTAACGTCAGCACGACCTGTGGGAATTTTCTAAAATATATATTTGATTATACAAAAATATAAAAAAAATATTCAATTACGTCCCTAACTTTGTGTAAGAGAAAATACTCGTATATGTAAAAAAAAATCTGAAATTTTATTAATATTGTTTTGACAAAAACCTTAAAATTACTGTATTATCTTACATACAACCACAGCATATGTTAGAAAACACTGATTCTAAAGAAAAAAATATTTTTCCGCACGGTACAGCGAAATGGCGAGTCGGCTAGATAGCGGCACAATAGAGCTACCTGCACGCTTGAAAATTCATTCAATACACTATGCACCATTGTTTACGTCAACTCGTCGTCCATTGTTGCTAAATGTTACTTTATGCAAAGAAAGCGGAAAAATTGCCCACTCTGTAATAGTCTGCACAAACGACATTTTATTCATGTCAATCTTTTTGAAATTGAACAGTTAAAACAATTAAAATATCAATTAATTGTTCTGTTAAGTCTAGTTGTTGATACTTATATACAAAAATAAAGACAGACATGCGACATTAATGCATTATTTGTTTTAACTTACATACACTTACAATGATAGAAGGTACACGATGCCACTTTGACATTCAGTCATTATATTAATATAAAGGACGGAGTAGGATAAACGGAGTAGGATTCATAATTAAAAAATACCTTAAAAGTAATATAGTCAATTTTATTGGCCTATCAGAACGAGTGGCTTTGTTACAAGTAGAATTTGGTCAAGAAACTATTTCAATAATTCAAGCCTATGCACCCACAGAGAGATCGAATGAACAGGAACTATGCAAGTTCTATGAAGATTTGCGGAAAGCTCACGATTTAACTGGAAAATCTGTACTTGTGATAGGAGATTTCAACGCTAAAGTTGGAAAACCGGGAGATATGGATACAATGATAATGGGAAAATTTGGATATGGTAACAGAAATGAAAGAGGAAGACGGTTGATCGAATACGCTTACGAAAATAAACTATCGATTATGAATACTTATTTCAAGAAAAGGCTCAGTCGAAGGTGGACATGGGCATCCCCAGATGATAAAACAAAAAATGAGATAGATTTTATCATGACGAACACACCGAGGAGAATAACAAATGTGGAAGTATTAAATCAACTTAAATTTCCATCAGACCACAGACTTATAAGAGGCAGTTTCGACTTGGGCGCACGGGTTAAAATTAGGAGGACTTTCAATTCTGCATTCACTACACTGAAAGGTAATGACGATTTTAAATCTTACATTGATAAGTTGGAAACTGGTTTAGAACAACTAAAAACATTCGACCATTCGCTGAATCTACAAAATTATTATAATAAATTTGAAGAAATCTTAAAAAACTGTTTAATAACAGAAGAAAGGGATAGGAAAAAGAAAAATAAAGTTCTATCTCCATATACCATCAATTTAATAAATGAACGAACTAAACTATTAATTAAAAAAAAAAAAAAAAAAAAAGGGAAATTAAGAGTAAACTGAAATCCCTATTTAAAAAAACAAACAAAGCAATAAAGAAAGACTATAGCAATCACAGAAAAAAAGTTATAGAAAAGAATATGAACACTTATAGAAGCTCCAAACGTGCCTTTAAACAATTAAATAGCCACAAAAATTGGATACAAAAACTAGAAGGAAAGGAAATAATAACAAACAGGCGCGAAATGTTAAATACCGCAACAGAATTTTATAAAAGACTATATAGTATGCCAACGAGGAATAAAACAAACGAGAAACAAGGTGTAGTAAATGCACCTCAGACTATCCAAAACATTGAACCGATAACCGAAAAAGAAATCGTATCACATATTAAGAAACTAAGAAACGAAAAAAGCCCAGGACCTGCTAGCATAACAAACGAAGCTTTGAAAATAGGAGCACCACTGCTTATACCTTACCTTACGGAACTGTTTAACAAAATTCTTAAATCCAAATCAGTTCCGATTCAGTGGTGCCACTCAGACATCATACTAATCTACAAAAAAGGAAACCCGCTTGAAATAGCAAACTACAGACCGATAAGCCTTGTGTCGAGTATGTACAAGTTGTTCGCATCCATACTGCTCAGTCGTATTTCCAGACAAATAGATGAAAAACAACCCATCGAGCAGGCTGGATTTCGGACGGGATTCTCTACGCATGACCACATACATGTTATAGAACAATTAATAGAGAAGCACAGCGAGTTTAACTGTCCTCTATATATTGCTTTTGTAGATTATTCAAAGGTTTTTGACAGCATAACACATACCGCTATTTGGGACGCACTAAATACATGTAATATAAACAATGTCTATATAAGCATACTGAAAAACATCTACTCCAAAAGTCAAAGTCAAGTTAAACTTGAAAGTAGGGGAGAAGTAATTCCTATACGAAGAGGTGTGAGGCAGGGAGACCCTTTATCACCCAAACTCTTTCTAACTGTTCTGGAGAGCGTGCTCCAAAATGTCAACTGGAGCAGAAAGGGTATCAAAATAAAAGAACAATATATATCCCACCTAAGATTCGCGGATGATATCGTCATTCTGGCAAACTCAGCAAATGAACTCGAATGTATGCTATGTAGCTTAAACATAGAGAGCAAGAAAGTCGGTTTAAGCATGAATCAAAGCAAAACAAAAGCCATGACAAACAGCCACAGACTTCCTATAAAAATGGAAGGGAGAAACATAGACTATGTAGACAAATATGTGTACCTTGGCAAACAGGTCTCATTCAGTAGCAAGAGAAATGAAGAAGAAGTGGAAAGAAGATGCTCATTAACATGGAGAAAATTCTGGGCCCAAAAGGAAATCTTGAAAGGAAAGTATAGTCTGCAGCAGAAAAAGATTATTATGGACACTTGCCTACTGCCGAGCCTAACCTACGGATGTCAAACATGGATATTTAATAATAAAACCAAGAGAAAGATAACAACAACACAGAGAACTCATCGAACGCTGTTCGTAGAGGCAACATCTCCTGATGATGCTCCGGTGTCGGAGCGAAACGTGCGTTGAGTGGTTGAGGGTTTTTCGCGGAGTACTGCTTCCATACTGGTCTATTGGGTTTTTGAACAACACAGAGAGCTATGGAAAGAAGCATATTGGGAGTCAAAAAAATCCAAAAAATAAGAAGTGAAAACATCAGAAAAAAGACTAAATTAACAGATGCTTTAAAATATGCTTTGAAACAAAAATGGCAATGGGCAGGGCACATCGCCAGGCTAACAGACGAGAGATGGACGCTAAAAGTAACGAAATGGAATAGCCCCCCAGGAAGGAGGCAGGTAGGCAGACCAAAAAGAAGGTGGGAAGACGATGTAGCGGAAATTGCAGGGAAAGACTGGATGAAAGTAAGCCAAGACAGAGAAAAATGGAAGAAAATGGAGGAGGCTTTTACCCAAACGGGGTCCGATAAATTTCAAGTTTCAACCACTAAATTAATAAAAAAAAAAAATAACTAACAACTAACATACTGATAAAAATAATTAATTAATAACTACTTAACTAATGAAAAAAAAAACAAATGTAAATTTATTCGGAATAAATAAAGCTTTATTATTATTATTATTATTAATATAAAGCAGCCTCCAGCAACCATATATAATAAATAAAATATAAAACTCACATAACATGCACATCAATTTCAAGTCTAATATCTAATAAATCTATATTTAATAGAATTAAATACAAAATCCCAATAGACCAATATACAAGAAGTATACCGCGAAAAACCCACAACCACTCGACGCACGTTTCGCTCCGATACCGAAGCATCATCATGTTGCCTCTACGAACAGCGTTCGCTCATCGAACGGATTTTGTACTATCGACTTCCGCAAAGTAACGCCTGATTCAATTAATTATAGAATTAAATACATTCAATGTCAGTCTCAATCTACTTGTACGTAGGACATGCTACAATGTCGAGTTCGTGGTTGAACCCTTAACGGTGAAGACTTTCTCCAGGCGCCTTAAATGTGTATAGATTTAGTCTTCTTATATGATAAGATAGATTTACATTAAAAGTTAAAACACATGCCTGCGAGTTTCTACCTCATTCAGTTACGCAGGCTTCGGTAAAAAAAATTATGCTCCACCGAAAAAATGTTCAAGTGTGTATTGCTCTGTTAATTCTAGCAGTGCTGGTGTGAGTTGAGCTCCACACATCGCCGTAGCGTACGTATTGAATTTCCTCTTCGGTTATCAAAATGCCACACACTTTGTATTCTCTAGGCTCTCCTTTAAATAAATCTTTAAACCAAAGCTATATCGCTATCTGTTTATGTCCATGTTGAAATGGATTTGAAATTAAGCCTAAGTTTAGATACATAGACGGAAATGTGGACAGACTGACATCGATGCCCGATCGATAGTCCAGACTTAATAGGATTTGACGTTTGCTGTCTGTTAATGCGAGAACAATGGTCTAATACTGTCAGACAAATGTTAACACACTTTAAATATGTAATTAAAGAGTCGATTATAAAGTCTGAAAGTAACCAAAATTGAGTAATTTTTGTCAAATTTATATTTTACTTCAATGTACAATTTAATTTATAGAAGCTTAATGAAACTGTGTTGTGATATGTCAATTATGCAATCAAATATTTATAAAAGTTTCATACCCAAATTGTAGAAACGGAAATTACTGACTAAGACTTCGCTGTCCATCTGTCACCGGACTGTTTTTCATGAATCGTTAGAATTTAGTTGAATCTTCCACAGGTGATGGATTTCTGTTTCCATTGCGATAAAAATTACTAAAAATAAATGTATCAGGGGATTTTTTTGCCTAAAATAAAGAAGGGACTCGTGCCCGAGTCGAAACCGAACTAGTACTTCATATCATCTGCATAAATAATATTATTAACATTTGTTCGATCCACTGAACAGACTACCAAAACTATTCCTTAGGAGCTCTATATGGTCGTGGACATAGAGATTCAAGAGTCGCGGCGATGATAACAAAGTCATCGTAATATGAAAACTAAATTCGTTCAGTAATTAAGCCTTGACATAAAACAATAAAGCAGTCACACTAAATTCTAAATTCACTTTTACTTATTAAACGCTGATACTAAGTTCTCACTAAAATTAATTACCATTTTCCCGAATTAGCAACAGACATGCTTCAATCGTCAAAGACTGTTTCAATAAACACTCGATGCCTCAAAAGCGATGCAATCTACACGAAACTATTGAGCAATAATGAACTATACTGCTTTGTAATAAACCACAAATTTCATTGAGGTATTCTTATCGTGTCTAATAATAAAATCATTAGCGAAATAATCGGAGCATCCGCCAAATCTATGAAATTTTGAACACAAAATTTAGATACGGTGTTTAATTGTTTTCGAGTAACGGCTGGTTTTGGGTTCACACCAGTTACGATTACTTAAGCTGAGGTACAGTAAATAACTTTGTCGATATTATAATTGCTTTTCTACGCACAAACGATACACGAGACCTTATATAGTACTTATTCCAATGAATCTGGTTTGAACCCAAGTCGCAAGTTATTGTTAATGAGTCGGGTTGTTTTTTATATCACGTGTGAACTCCTTTTTTATTAACACTAAGCCGATTTAAACATGAAAAATATATTATAATGATGCACATAGCTCTTGCTCTTAAGAAATAGTTTGTTCATTCCTCGGCTATAGGTTTAATAAAAGACTAATTTTAAGTAAAGCTATCGGTAATAAATAAAGAGATTTTTCTTGCTGAGCGTTCTTATTTGGGAAGTGATCTTATATATAAAGAAAGTTTATTTCTTTAGTTTTAATTAGTTATAATTTTATGAAACAGAGCAACGTCACTGAGGATCGTTAAAAATATGTGTGAAACATATTTTGAAAAATCTTAAGGTTGTATTAACTATAAATCAATAGAATATCGCGTATTTCTAAGCAAAATGAAATTTTCTTAAGAAATTATTCTCGCATGTTGGCATAAGCCTACATTATTAGACGTACCGTCACGTACAAAATGTGTTTCTCCCTTCATTCGGTAATATTGTTTCTATGACGAAATTACATATTTCTTTTGGTAATATATCACAAGTCAACGTAAACAGTCAGCTAAATTAATTAAAGCATATAATTGAATATTCAGATACAAGCTATTAATATAAATCATTTTAATAATAACAATATCATAAGTCATCATTTTATTACGTCCAAAACCCTAAAAAATATTAAAGGCCGGCAACGCATTTGTGAGGCTTCATTGCGAGTGTTCATGAACGGCGGTTTCACTTACGATCAGGTGAGCCTCCTGCCCGTTTGCAAAAATCAAATTTTGGTCGCGCTGAGTTTGGTCCGGCATGGTACTTATTGCGATAATATTGTTAAAGATCGATCTCTGACATAGCCCATTTAACCTTTATGACATAACATTTTTAAAATCATAATTCTTGTATCATAAAACGAAACAAGAGAAAACTTTACTGTTAAAAAGCCTCATTACGTAACCGATATCAGCTTATTAATGATAGTATAAATTATATATATATATATATATATACATTTCATTTTCTCTTATAGTATTGGCATTTAAGACATTTTTTTAAATTCCTACTAGGCCTACTTTCCCTGGCTGCATTTTCACCAGGGTCGTTGAGTAGCTACCATTGTCTTTTCTGTCATCTTTCATCTTAATAAAATAACTCCAATGTCATTTTTATTAGGAAAGTTCTATATATATATATAAGAAGGTCACCTTTTCTACCAAAGAAATGCACACAAAACATTATAAAGTATGAGAGAACGTAATTTAAATATAACATAGGAGTGGTGCCTATTAGCTGTAAGACTGAATTTTCTTACATCAAACAATAAATTTTGAGCTGTTTCATCAACGCACGGTGTATATATTCCGTTAGTGGCAGATGTCATTCAGATTGCAGAAACAAAATCAACAGTTATTTAATTGGATCGAGGCTTGAATTGTAATTGACATAAATTATTGATACAAGAACGGTATCATAATTATCATCAATTGTATTCCATATATACACATAGTTATGTGTGTTAAGCTGTATAACCTTATGTATTGTTTTGTGTACGCATGGGAAGATACATGGTGTGTGTGGTCTATAACAATGTTTGTAACTGCAAGGCATTTACAAAAAACTTAATCATTGATTCTGCAGTTTTAATTCCAGTTTCAATTTGTCACTTTACGTCAAACTACGCAGCGGAGAAAAGAAACAGATCAGCTGTTAAAACGGCGCATTGAGACTGTTAGTTTCTATTATTCGTGTTCGTAAGAAAACAACTGCTTTTTAACGAAAATTATTATTTATCTGTATCCGCTAATAAGTTCTTCGTTTCTGAAACAATTTCAAATATATTTGGTGGGTACCATAAGTATCAATCTGACGATGGCATCGAAGAGACATCCAGGTAAAGCTTTGAAGATCGTGTGTGCTGTTTGAATTAGTATTTCAACAAATTTTTGTATAACGGCTAATCTAAAAATGGCTGTAGTCAGGCTAATTTATACCTCGGAGATTCGCGTCATTGTTAGCTGAGTGGAAATTTCCTAAATATACCTCGCTAATTACTAGATACAGTATATTAATAAGCTTATTCTGATATAACTAATAATTATGTTGACGTTAAGTAGATTTCGACATTATCCTCTTGTAACTAATCTTGTTAGCGTGGTGCGGATATTCTGATGCACAATTTTCAAGCAATCACTGTTTTATATGGAATAGAGGCTCGCCTTATTTTAGTTCGCCAAATTACACAAAACACATACAAACATATTGAAAAATGTGCGTTGCCAGTTTTGAAGGAAGTCCTTCGCCTTTCTTACACAGACTTACCACGATGTTTTCAATCGTGGAGTGTCGAACGTCGAGGTGTTTACCGCTCTTGGATCTAAGCTTAATTAATCCGAAAGTTCTCAGGTCTCTTTAAGGTATTTGTAGGAGAAATTAACTTCGAAGAATAATTTACTATTTGGAAACATTTTAAATAAACATATACATAAATATAATTTAATACATACCATAACATGTATAATAATAATATTATGATAATAATATATTTTCCCGTAAACCGAACAGAATAATCATGTTTAAATTCAGCGAGGTGAAAGACATCTCATTATAACGCAGATGCTGAAGAGTTCTGTATTCATTATAAAGAATAAATAAATTACTTAAAGGTCATTTAATAATCGATAACTTTAAACATGAAGAATATATCATTAAAGCCATGCGCAAGGTACTTTCCTATATGCAATCATTAGATAACCGGGCATTAAGTGTTGCTGAGTTGCACCGTTCTCTATTATTATCAGTTTTATCGTAATTTTGCAAATTTGACGCTGCAAATAAGTTTTAGTTTGTGTTTTGTTTTATTTAATTTCCTTCAGTGGTGGTGTAGTTTTTTATAAACATCGTAAACAGATAATTTGTTAGGTACCCGCAGATTTGTGAAGACGACAGCGTAAAGCGATACAAACAATGTCCTTGATACCAAAATGTGATATTCTAAGCGCAATGTAATGAGATTGAATCTAGAAAGTTGAGCCCACACCTAACATAGTTATGATTCACTTGCGATGGGAATTTAACCTTTTACACGCCTACTAGTACTTTATATGTTTCGAATTTCCCAGGCTTATACGGCTTCGCATAAGACCAGTTGGCCCAATATATTATTTATTCAAAGAGATATAAAATGTACAAAGAATTCGGGTAAAACAAACAGACGGATATATACAAAATCTTAAGCCTATAAATAATATATCAGAAAACCGACGGATCCGACCCTCTTTGTTATGTAAAAGAATATATTAATTGTTAGATTTTTTCAACCTAACATTTAAAATGCGATAGTTTATATGGATATTTCTTATATGTAATACTGATTGGATTTTAGTGCAATAATATAGCGACAATGTATAAAGATATTGTGTGAATTTGCTAAAATATCAAGAAAGTACGAAAATATCTATTCTGGTGTGGATACCCAAAACCGCTAGAGCTACACATATGTAATGTATGATCGAAATGTGTATCTGAAATAGTCCTACAAAAGGTTTCGCCATACTATACATGTATTATATTTCGCCAAAATCGTGAACCATAAGTTCATTAAAAATCAATAATTTATTTCAAAAACACATTTGTTAGTAATTAATTGGTTCCTAAATGAAAAATAATTTTATCAACTTATCGGTTCTGGTATTTAAAGTGGTGTGACGTTAAAATTTCAATTTTGTCAGGCTTTTATATTTCAAAAGCATTCGATGTGCTAATTTTCTACGCCGCGCGATATATTCGCTTTTAACTACTTGAAATACTAATGTTATACAATCTTGTGCAGTCGCGGGCATGTATTAGGTTATATTAGAGGCAAAATTACGAGTCAACTCTCCTAATACCTTTTTATACGACCACAAACATTATTATCATCAACTACGCGGAATTCGCTAAACTGCTGACGTCATAAGTTACAGGTGTTATGTCACAATGACAAGCAGCTTAAACTAATCTCCACGGATTTCCTCATTACGTACACTATCAGACATTATTTTAGACGCAATTCATATACACGACAGCAGATTTTCTTTTATTCGTGTTATATATGAATTATAAACGATTTTTTATAAATATTTTGTCTTCGGATTGAGTACGATACCCACCCTAACCTAATATACACGTTATAAACCACACAATGACATAAAGACCGTTCTTAAAGAAAGTTCTTCCATAGTCAAATTTGAAACTATCTATGGATCAATCTTACCCCAATTATTTATAATCAAATTTTATTCATTATGGTCTTATTTGAAACCGATATACACACGATTCTCTTAACATTAAAAAATTAAGAGGGCGTTAACATTTCATGAAATCCCTTTAAATTCTAAGCAGTTGTGTAATGGTTTGGAAATAATACGGTTCGCTTGCACATTGATATTGCAAGCTGGTTCCTCGATACACGATTTATTAGCTCTTACAATATTCTATAGTAAATGACTCCCTAAATTATTGGTGTAGCTTTGTTCTAAAGCAATTAATAGTTGTATTTCCTTAATGTGCTGTTTGTCATATGTTGACTTTGCTTTGTGTCAAGTTTAAATTAATTTTAGCGCGGTTACTCGTTAATAGGGTTAAAAATAAGGTTTTTTACATGTGAGTATTAGTATAGTATTAGTATTAAGGACGGCATCCACTTGCGAGCCCATATATATTTATGACTGCTTTGGAGATCATGTTGCTCTATCGAAGTGGGTCCCGGGTTCGACCATAGGTTTCGTCAACATTTCTATGTTGCGCAATGCATGTTGTTGTCTGTGTGTGATATATAATATATATTATAAACACATATATACGTCTATACGTAGGTGTAAAAATAGTTTACCGTGTGTGTAACGTGCCCTCATATTATATTTTATATCCTATTAACTAGGACTAACCTTATTACTTAACTAGTTTTTTATTGAGATTTTTCCTATGATGATTTTGCATTATTTCTATTTTTAATTGTTATATCTCTGTATGTTACATATCACAGTTTTGATCGGTTGATTGGATTAAACCCCTTTTTTCTTTGTTTATTGTATGTGATGTAATTGAAATAAATAAAAATAAACATATGTTCATTTGTTGAATATTTAAATGGATTTTTACAATAGCATGTATTTCATGTATTCACACGATTTAATGTCATGAAGTGTAGAAATATGTCAATGAATCTCAACACGGATCTACTCCGATGTTCTCAGAGCTATAATCTAGTATTATACAAGCCACTACTAATTTGTTGCATTGTGTGTGATTAATGACGATATTGACGGACGGATACTGAGGACTCTATGGGCGATATGGTCACCACGCTGGACCACCAAACAGAGGATTCTGGATTCGATACATTAACCATTTGTGTAAAGTATACCTATGGCACGTCCTGTTAGCCACACATTAATGATAAATAGCTTACCTTGGCTAATCGACCAAATCTGTGAAATAGACCCTGATAATATAAAAATTGACCAAGCGTAAGTATAAGAAATAAAAGAATAAAGTAAATATAAGAATTAGTGGTTGTTCAAACTACCATTACTTGAAATTATGTTAACAGTCTGTTTCTGTAAGATAATCTTAAAAAATAAAAGACCTACGATAGGTCTAATAATTAGAGATTTGTGCCCATATTAATCCTACCAAATTGCGGACTCTTAAGTAGATCGAAAACGATATAAACTTGAAATTATAGCTTATATATTCTTTTATTATGCGAGTATGACATATTTAAAGATATACATAACTAGCTGATCTGGCAAACGTTGTTTTGCCATACATGTGATTTCAATTTTCAATTAATAAATAAAAAAATAAGGGTCGATCGTAGAAGGGTGAAAATGTAGGATTGTTTGTATTTTTTTACGGTGTATCATAAAAAATATAAACTAAAAATTTTGTCTAACAAATAAAAAAAAATTAGGGGGATGAAAGATAGATGTTGGCCGATTCTCAGACCTACTCCTACGAATCGGTCAAGCCGTTTCGGAGGAGTTCAAACATTGTGATAAGTAGTGTCGCTTAGCTATTTTTAATAGCTTGCTGTACTAAATCGAGTATACTACAAATATTTTTGAATTCGTTACTAAGATGAACTTCGCTACGCAGAGGTAATTGCAATTTGTTTCAATTTAAAATCGTTATTTTATATTTCCTGAAAACGAAGCAGCGAAAGGATTCTAATTACATTTTGATATTTTGAAGAAGTATAGCTGCTTTTTCAATCTATAACATAATAAGGAAATAGAAACCGTATATCTGAGCATTAAAACAAATAAAAAAATATGATGTTAGAACATGTGAGGCATGAAAAGTGAAAAATAAAATCTTTTTGGTAATAAACATAACTTAAGCCAGGCATGGCCCATCCTTTTGTGAACAATTAACAATTGCTATAACTTATAGTAAATATTAAAACCGGAAAAACAATCGTAATCGGAAAGGAAGATATTATCCTGGCTATTAATTTTGGAGACAAATAAACAAAAGATATACACAGTAATAATTAGCACCTGCTCGCTGTGATTTGTGGAGGCGACGCGCCGAGATATTTCTTAGAAAATATATTTTCACAAGGTAATTTAATTCGTATGAAATCTTCGTAGGGGTTTTGTTTTTTTTTGGGAGCTTTTGATTAAGTAAAGTAGATATTAAAATCATGTCGTGAAAATGATATACGCGATTTTCTTTTATTTAGTGCTCATAACTCGTAAACAAAAGAAAATATTATGACGTATAATTTCACGTGTTTAAGTAGACTAAACTCTTTATTAATGACAATCGAGTGGATCGCACCCTCACTTCGAAACAAGCGAAGGCTCTTTTTACAATATCCGGAACTTAGAAATAAGCTTATCAATATTTATTTGATATAAAAATATTCTTTAGCTCTAAAAAGTTTCCGTTTATAACGAATTTCATAACTCTCATCGTATTTAGGGTCTTCAAAAGTCGAGTATCTTAATTGCCCTTAATCCAAAACGGATTCAACAGCTTCGCATAGTTTTCTTTGTATTGAAAAAGTACAACTTAAATAAGCCAGATATTATGAGAAATAATTAAATGTCAATATCGTATTAACTTATAAAACTTAAACGGCTCAAAGTTAACAGTAAATTAAATACTCAGAAACTAATAAAACTTACTTCAGTGGTTCAGTTGAAACTTAAACTTTCTGTTACATTCAACGAACTTTGCGAGTCTTCCAACCTGTACTAAAAAGTATAATTCATTATTGTTAATGCAAATGTCATAATCTAAGATATATTCAGTTGAAATATATCCTAACATATATTTTATTTTTATTGCCTAGAGCGATCGAATACTCTCGATTGCCGCAAGCGGGAGAAGGGATCTCAGATGCCTTTGGATATCGTTCTGATAATTGGGAATCAGCACCCAGTGGACCTTGTAGTCAGTTGCCAGCTGGAACGATCTTGGTCACCAGGATGAAAAAAGGCATTACCCCGCCTGTACCCCGCTCCTGACTGGTGCGAATATGGCCATAGGAGGCGGTAAGGTTTCAGCCACGATGGATAGGCTGCCTGTGGGTGCGATTCTGTATAATACACTCAGTCACGCTTTTCTCTTGGACGCTTGTAGCGTTACATCGAGGTCTCATCAGAGGGTTGCTCAAGCGACGATCGCAGTGCGGGGGCGGCGATAAAGCCTAGTTGAACCCACCTCTACTCAACAGTGAATGACGGGCATCAAAAACCTCTTGGCCTCGAACCCCACGCTCACCGTGCCTTGTTAATCCTAAATATGAAACTGTTGAATTTAAAAAATGACGTGTTCTTAATAAAAAATTCCCCAGCCTCCTATGTGTTTGCAAAGTTTCGCAAACTTAAGATACATTTTTGTAGCGTTTAGTTGACGTAATAAAAAGCTCATACCGGTACAGCGTTCAGTAAATAGAACCGGGATGGGTTCCACAGATTGGTTGGAAATAAAATTTCTTCCGCCATTAAGCTCGAAAGGCTTGCCAGTATGTGTACGGTTATACATCGTAAAGTACCTCACAAAAACTATATGTATATGTTATTTTCTACTTCAATTTTTTTTTGCTATGAAAAAATAATAAAGAAAAAGATATTATTCAGACATTATATATATCTGTATTATAAGTCACATAAGCTTTTATCTATGATCATATTTGAAAAGTAAGAAGAAGATTCTATCAATCTTTATTGTTTAGTTAACAGAATAGATGCAAAACTAACTAAAAAAACAGGTTGTCTGAAAGTCCCTTGGAGTAAAATTGGGTGTGAATTTACGTCATAGATATGTATTTTAAATTGCCTCAGTGCATGCTGACTGAAGCTGTACGCTTTTGACACGAGGTATGAAAAATAACTTTAAAATTTTTCAGTAAATCGATGTGATACAATCAACATTATATTCCTAGTGTAGTGATCTAAAAAACATATAAATAGCTATATTTGTTCATATGCTATATAAATTAGTAAGTCTTATAGTTAACACATTTTATTGTTCTTCTGTGGATATTATTTTTTGTCTCTTTCTTTTTATATATAAGTTATGACCAAATATGTGTTCTTTGTTTTATGACTAAGTGATGATAGATGAGAGCCAAAATAAGGACGACTCATTAAACAAACACTTTTTGTATTCATTAAACTAATAATATGTATAAAATTACAAAAGCCATACTTTTCTCAAAAATCATCCGCTTAAAGGTTGAAAGAGAAGGTTCTATAGAAATACACCATTTATGTTTTGAAATAAATCTTGGCATATCATTATTTTTCATGTCATTCGGTAACACGGATGTAAGCAAACGGATGTACTTGATTTTCGTTATTTCAGTACAATTTATATGTGACACTATCAAATATTCTATTGAACTGGATATAAAAAATAATTATCTAGAATTTAGGTTTGATAACGATGTACATTAACGTGTAAGCTATATGTAAGCGAGCCAACTTTTTTCTTATAAAATATTGCAATTTTGTAACGGAAAATGTTGAAATACCTCATTATACGTTAACAAGGTTATAAAACGAATATTCATAGCGGGAACATTGAATAAACGTTATACGAAGAAATTTCCTATTCTACTGAAATCGGATACTATCCACAATATATAGTTTCCTTACAATATTCGTGCCACAGCTCACATAATACAAACAGTGGTGAATATTAACCTATTAATTTATTCTAAATTATATCATGCACATACTCCAATGTACAAGTCCAACATCTATGTCAGCCTGAAATAAAACATATAATTTTATGTATATAAATTAAGGTGCAAATAAGCTAATTTTTGAAGGAAAAGTAAGGAGATAATTGGAGTAAGAAAACAGTGAAATAACCATTTCATCGCCCCTGAAGCTGAGTGAAAGGTACACGGAAGGACAGATACAATAGAGATTTATATATTGAGGACAGAATTTGAAAGTGGTTCAGTTTTTAGCATTACTTCCAAAACACTTTTTAAATAACTCTAACGTACGACATTATAGACTTAGTTCAAAATAATTCAAGTTCTGTTTTCGACGTTGAAATTTATCACAAAGTACAAAAGCTTATAGTCGAAGTTTCTCTGACGAACCGATGACCGTCATAGAAACACTGATGTATTCACATTATTCCACTGCGTGTCATAAGCGCTGTGCTTAAAACTACCGTCTTACTAACTAATAAGGTTGAATTCAAACAAAAGTTCGCCACAGAAGGTATAATAAAATCAGATGTAAATTCAATATAACGATTACAATAAATGCTTGTCGGGAAAGGTTTTTTTAGCAGCATCACAATGCCCAATGCTGTGTGCATTATGATGCATTTAGTAGGTACATTAAGTGATAAATATCCTAGAGCAAAGGGAACATAAATAAAGACCTTGCTAATTAATAGAATCAGGCGTGCGGAAATCCGGTACAAAACCCTAATAGACCAATCTTTAAGCAATAATAATAATAATAAAAGAAGTTCTTCCTGAGAATGCTCCGGTTTCAGAAAAGTGCGTCGAGTGGTTGTGGATTTTGTCGCGGAGTATTTCTTAAATATTGGTCTATTAGGGTAAAGACCCTAGCTGTTTAAATATTTTTGGGTCAAGACTTCAACTCAAAGAAACATTAACAATTCGAAGTTCCTGACGTCAGAGCTATGTTTTATCTACAAGTTTTAAAATGCAATATCTACCTTTAACTCTAATCTATGTCACAAACTCAAAGTATAAGTAAAGTCGAGTTTCGCACCTCCACTTAAAAACACACATTTTCAACTTGGCATGGCAGCCTTTGTGTGGAACACGCCACAGTACAAATAATGGTTCGTGAACAAAATGTTTTTACGTCTGCATTTATAATTTAGCCTGACTTTATCTAACTAGTCCGAATGAGTTTAGGGTCGTCACTTCACGGAAAATTTAATAGCAGTGATGTTAAAATTGAATATGAATTGGCACGTAATTGTACTAGGTTTTAAGGATATATAATTTTTAGTATCTTTTTCTAGTATCGGGAACACACGCAGGCCGTTTACTAATTATGAATTGTCAGCCTGTAAACTCTTACATAATGTGTATGTATGGGTTTAGCTGAATCATTTAACAACATCGATTGAATTAATTCATCTATCTCAATCAAATTTGTTGTCATAATCTAAAAAAGTTTTATCTAAACCTGAAGGCGTTGTTAAAGCATGTTTTATGAGAATTGCTTTTTTTATTTTAATGCATATATAAAAAGAAACAAATGGCAAAAGTTGTAAAAAATCTAATTTTGCGAGTATTCGTTTTATTATATATGTTATATATGTAAACAAGTAGTATATTTTGTATATGTAAATAAGGTTTTCCCTGAATTTCCCACTTCAACTTTAACTTAACATCATCAAAGCTACGAATACAGGTTTCTCCAAATCGCACGGCCTACACCTACTAAAAGATGTAGAGAAATGCAATATTAATTTGATTTCAATCTGCAGCCCTAGAAGTGCACGTAGCAACGTGATTGCAGAGCTTATAAAATTTTAATTTGATTCCGAATAGATTCTCAATCAATATTTTATTGCTACGGGTGTTTTTATAACAAAAATGAATTTTAACAATTTTATTAGATAGATATATAATAATTTTATTCATAGTAAAGGGTTAGCCGTTTTAGCATGCAATTTGCAGAGGTAATGTGTTGTATTATGCATGAATGTGCAGGAATGGATTTTTTATTTCAACAAAAACTATTATACTTATCAATTATATAATTATTTTGAAACATTCAACGAGGAACTTAAAACATTTAGCGTTTTCCATTAACCTTCAACTTATACAATCGTTCCACCTAATATAATTCAGACAAATTAGTATGATAAATAAGGATATTGGTATATATACGCAAGAATTGTACTGTCGGCAAACACATCCATTTTTTACTGTCAAACCGACGCGTTCTTTTAATAAATAGTAGCTTACTTATTCTCACGATAACAGTGAGTAGCATCAACAAACTAAGACTATAGATTAAATAAATTATAATTTTTATTGGTATAATATACAAATATTAGTACATGTTGAATAGTCCAAACTATATAGAACAAAATAGTAACGGATAATACTAGTACTCGTATGATGAGGTAGGTCTGAGTCTATAAAAGGTAATTTCTGTAGCAACTCCCTAGGGGAGAGTTGCCAGCACTTCTGAAGCGCTCTACGCCTTTGATTTAGTACAAATTGTTATTTTCGTTCATAAGTATTATAATATATTTTCATATCTAGAACCTTAGGAGTCACTCAAGTAGATCAGTCCTCTGGCAATCTGTCCATGTTCTTGAGCGGGTCCTGCCATGCCAAAATGAGCCCCTTATCGCACATTTTATACTAAAAAAATAAAGCCTATTAGAAGCAATTAAAGAATTCACTAACGTATATTTTACATACATCACTTTCATTTTTCTTTTAGAAGAAACTATTCAAGTTGATTTAGTTTTTGTTCTCGAACAATACGATTTTGTAAATGCATTAAAATAGGTCAAGGTATACGCTTCTCCACTTCTTGTTGTATTTTAAACTGAATAAACTCTTAAAATTTTTGAATAATAGCACTCCCAGTTTTAGTATTGTTTCTATTGAAATTGTATCCATTTTGTATGGAGCACGGATAAGGTTTTAAAACTATTCGTGAAACTTGATGTTTTCTCTGTTTAAATGTCTTGAGACGCGAAAAAGCTTTTCATACTCTTAGATATTATAATATTATTGTTTTTGATATTTAAACGCCTTTAGTTAGTTTCTATCTACGACGACTAAATTCGTTGACGCCATTATTAAAACAAAAATATAGTACATAAAAAAAATAATTACAGCAGCATGGCTCGTCTAAGCTTTCAAATTGGAAGATCGGTCTATTAAAACATATTAGTATTCTATGATTATTTTAATAATCTTTGATAAAGTATTTGAACTTTAAAAATCTGCTATCGCTACAAAGGTGAGCCCCTTTAATATGCTAATGGTCCAAAATAAATTCGACATAGGCACTTTATGGAAAATGAGAAATGAATTGAGTTTTCAACGCGGTAAAATCTTTGGTGAGGGTTGAAAGCAACTTGCATATTTTGTTTTTGAGTTTCTCTGTCGAATAAGAGGATTCCGCTCGATCATATCATTTCATTTTACAATGAGTTAAATTTGATGTTGAGGCTTGCAGAAGACCTGTAGATTGCAAATTTAGTTCGTTGGTTGCAGACTATTGCAACTATCTTGGCTGTGTATTTAGGATAAACAATTTAGTATCATATAACACAATATGTATCAATTAAAGAATATATAAATGAAGCCGATATATGAACACTGAAAACATCTTAAATGTTGTATTTTTTTCATGAACAGGTAGAATTAAGATTATAATTATATAGTTTTTTATTTAAATTTTAATAATTTGTAAATAATTTAAGAATCTCTCTTCATTGTGTTGCTTATACTCTTATTTTGAGTGAGGAAAGTTCTGTAGGTTTCGTTTCTTCGTTTTTCGTTCTTCGTTTTTACAAGTATAATTATTAATACGTTAAACCGATAACCCGCCACATGAAAAAGTAGACAGACTCTGAGTAATTTTTCTCTTCCAGATTGATTCTACGAGAATGGTAACTGCCTAGCCCAAAACGAAAACTGTTCTCACCTCTGGGTGGCAGTACTAGCTCCTTGATCGCATTCAAAGAATAGTGGTTTGGATCTTCGACGACCAATCACTTTCTGTGTCTTTTTCAGTGTTCTGTGGAGTCGCTCAGTAATACCGGCAGGTGAATTTTATCATCGGTCCATCGTTCCACAACTGAGCGCTTCAGAAGGCATATTTTCTAAGAGGAGAAAAGAGGATATCGTCATCTGAAAGGCCGACTACGAACATAAAAGCCCTTCTACATTGTGAATGTGAAAAATTTACGATTTATAAATAGCTTTAGAAGCAGCACTAGAAATAGTAATAAATTAACGTAAACGAAGAAGTAGTTTTTTTTAATTCTACTATAAACCATCTACTGGCTGTCTAATCCTGATGCCCTTTTAGAATCAGCTACAACAGAACAGTCAAAACTCTTACTTTATACTATGTCCTTTATGAACTTAAAACAATCAAACTATACACTTAACGAAAGCAACAGAATTTTGGACTTAGTCCTAACAACACTTCAAAATTCGACTCATTGCTCTGCTGACCCACTTCTTAAGGTCGTTCCACATCATCTACCACTAGAAATAGATTGCCATATGTACACTTATAATACGATGTCCCATGTTCACACCCCAAAGAGAAATTTTTTTAAGGCAGACTATGACTCAATCAACTCAGTAATCAAACAAGTTGAATGGAATTCCGTATTAGCACCACTCTCGTGTAATGACGCTATTAGTGCGTTTTACACACAAATAAATAATATAATTGATACATATGTGCCGATGAAAATACCTAAATCCAATAGATACCCAATATGGTTTAGCAGAAGCTTAATACGAACTCTTAGGCGAAAACAGAAACTTTGGGGACGTTGGAAAACATATAAAAATCCTCGCGATTATCAGGAGTTTTCTTTGTTAAGAACTCGGGCAAAAAAGCTTATGAACTCATGCCACAAACGGTTTATAGAACACGTTGAAGAGTCCCTTAAAAGAAACATTAAACACTTTTGGAAATACACGTCGTCGTTAAAGCAATCGAATTCAGGATATCCACAAATGATGAAGTATGATAACGCAGTGTCCAGCGATCCTGGTGTCATAGTTGAAATGTTTTCTCAATACTTCCGTTCCGTTTTCGAATCTCCTACCTATGTAAATTCAGGTGAATTAAGTGCAGTGGATGAGGGCACATTCAGTGACTCGCATGTTTTAATTAGTAGCGTATGCATTTCTCAGGCCGAAATAAGCAAAGAACTGTATGCGCTTGATCATAATAAGGGACCTGGACCAGACAATATTAGTCCAATATTTCTTAAATGCACGCACGAGACCATATCTTTGCCACTAGAGATTATTTTTAATAAGTGTCTGTCAACAGGATCCTTCCCGAGTCTTTGGAAGCAGGCTCACATAACGCCCATCTTTAAGAGTGGTTCAAGGCATGACATTGAAAATTATCGTCCCATTTCTATCCTCTCTACAATTCCCAAAGTAATGGAAAGGCTATTGCATCGTCACATCTATTCCTGCTTAAAAAATCAGATAATTGATCAACAACACGGTTTTATGGCAGGCAGATCGACTGTTACTAACCTTCTTGTATTCACCAATTACACATCTTCACCGGATTAGATTGTAAAGCTCAAATAGATACTATATACACGGATTTCCAAAAAGCTTTTGATAAGGTTGACCATGTTATACTCTTACGGAAGTTATCTTTCAACGGTATTAAAGGTAATCTCTTAAGATGGTTTGCAGCCTACTTGCGGGATCGCGTTCAGACGGTTGTTGTTAATGGGTATCGTTCCTCTCCAGTTTTTGTAACATCTGGTGTTCCGCAAGGCTCAATACTTGGACCTTTGCTCTTTGCAATTTTTATCAATGACATATCGCAATGCTTTGTAAACTGTAAATTTTTGCTCTATGCTGATGATCTTAAGGTCTTCAAAACAGTCACTTGCCTAACTGATGCTACTGGCATTCAGGATGACCTCAATAGGCTTGATGCATATTGCAAACGTAATAAATTATTTCTGGCATATCATAAATGTAAACATATAGTTTTTACAAGAAATAAAAATGTTATCAAAACTAACTTTAAGTTAGGTAATCAGCAATTAACCTCAGTCTCATCCATTAAAGATCTGGGGATTAACTTAGACCAAAATCTTACCCTTGTGGCCCATATAGACCATATCTTAAATAACTCTCTTCGTATGCTAGGCTTTATAACACGTGTATCTAGACAATTTAAGAGAAAATATACTTACTCGTATCTTTATAAGTCCCTTGTGCGGCCCCACCTTGAGTATGCAAGCCCCATATGGAATCCTTTTTACTCGGTACATCGACACAGAGTTGAGAGGGTACAAAAAAAATTCCTACGCATTTTACATTACCGGGTGGAAGGAAACCGATCTAACCATATTGGCTTATTGCGTAAATACGGCTTCCTTGAGCTATCACAGCGCCGTGCCATTGCGGACTGTGTAACGCTGAAAAAGATATGCAGTGGTGAGTTAGCATCACCTGAGCTACTCTGTTTATTGGACTTCCACGTTCCAGCCAGGTCTCTCCGCTCGTGTAATACATTCGAGTTGTCGTCCTCTAGGACTAACATCGGGTTGCGTGCGCCAATACACAGGATGTGTAACGCCTATAATAAGTTCTTCTTAGATATTGACATATTTTCGGGCTCCACGGCTTCTTTCAGGTGCGAATTGTTTTTAAAACTTAAATCGTAACTTTTGTTATAATTCTCATGTAACCGTATTTTTAATTTATTTTTGCTTGTATGTTTACGTCTTGATTTTCATCCCGCTTTAATTATTCATTGTACTTATTTGTGAAACGCGTTGAAGAACGCATCTGTACGTATATCTTTGATTTTTACTGTATGTGTGTAAAAAATTGATGTGTTTGTTGTGTTTCTTGAAATAAAATAAAATAAAAAAATACTATAAGCTGTGAGAATCCGTATTTAAATAAGAAAAGAAAAAAAAATATATGGCTTACGTTACCGAAGCAATGAGATAAAACCTATAACTTGAGATTACTTACTCACCATTTGCGTCGGTAGGTATTTAGTAATTGAAATTCGGATTTGAATTTTTATTTGCCGTAATAAAATTGAGAAAACTAAACCCAGTAGGAAGTTAATGGTCTATCATTTTTTATACATATAACTTTTTATTTAAAAAAAAATATATTCTAAAACTACTAAAAGAATAGATATTCTAACCTCTTTTAGGGTATCTACCCTAAGGTATTGGATATTAGTTGTAACTAGTCATTATTGCAGATTTAGCAATTAAAGAAATGTCAACTTCAAATAGAAGCGTTTGACAGCTCTTGAAAATAAATTACATTCAAATGGCCTAACTTTAATATATTAATTCCTCACTAAAATTTCTAACACCTTTGTACATGTGAAACAATTATATGTACAATACTATGTAAATTAGCTAACGTTATAGTCGGTTACAAGCTCTGGCATGGCGTAGCTTCCACGTCATATGCTCGGTTAACGTGTGCAAAGTTAAACTGTATATTCTCACATTTATTTGAAAACACACGGGTAAATAAAGTGTTATGATCCGATGCAGGTGCACTAATTGTAATTCAAAAAGTCAATTTTTTAGTGAAATATTCATTTTATTACGAGTTGTGTAGAGCTCTTGTTATATACAACAGCTGAAGTAATTTACTTCAGTTCATATTGTAGAGGCATATAAATCCCAGTTATGAATATTATAAATAAAACTAAGATAAATAAATATTATAATATGACAAAAAAAACCCCTACAGATGGCGATACTGAATATATCGTAATAAACACCAGAAAATCAGTTTTTTTATATTTGTTTTGTACTGGTTGATTCTAAAATTATTGGGTGAGGCCAAATTAGCCTTTCATAAATTTGGTATGATAAACAAATCCAGCTGCCCGTTACCAGAAAATTCAATTCTACCACATAGAGGAACGCTTCGTCTGCAACTTCTATCGCATTTATCTTGAAGAGCGTTCTCTTTCTGACGCGCACCATCACTTTATAAACGACATCTATATCCGAAGTACCAGGTATTTCCAAAGTACCAGGTATATCCGAAGCACCAGGTATATCCAAAGTACCAGGTACATCCGAAGTACCAGGTATATCCGAAGTGTTGCAACTAAGAAGCTTTTCGTAGAGTAATATCTAAAAGCGCGCTACGTACTTACAGAAACCGGTAAGTTTATTCGACAAATGTTGGACTGTATATAGCCAATGCTCGTGAAGTGCTTAGTAAGAGTTTAGACCAACTGAGTGCATGCTTACAGCTATAACATTTTCGCAAAATAATTATTTAACTCGTAAAGTCTCCGTCGACACTTGGCCTGTTTCGCTGTGTCAAACTTAATTGAAGTGGCATCTTTAACTGGATCCGCCCTTGATATTCACCTCTTTACTATCATTTTCAAAGAGCGTGTCGCGTCATTAAAATTTTTATATCAACTAATTCGTTTCACATTATTTTGTCGTAAACATATAATGTAATGTAACTTTATAAACCAATGTGCTTTTCAAGGTGGGGTTTTCAGAATAAATAAGAAATGTAGACAATTATTTAAAAAGTCAAAAACATATTTAATATTTCTCAAAATATTCAACGTTTGCGTTAATGCATTTTTGTATTTGTAAAACAAACCTATTCTGAAAACTCTTGTGTCACTCCTTCGGGGTCTTCGACATCCTCTGATAATGAAAATCGTTGAAATTACTTTTTGAATATTGTTTACGTAAGTGGCCACTTTATTTTAGTGCAACTTATGTATAACTGTTATTAAAAAATACTAAATAGGATATCTACACAGCTAGCCTTTACCTGATATTATTTAAAAAATAAATATATTATTATTTAAGGCAATAATTATTGATACAGTGAGACAGTGTTTTATTTTTTAGTGTACATTGCAAGGATCTCTATTCTCTATCTATAGAGATCTATATTTATATATAAAACCTTCGTATGGAAATAATTATTTTTTTCTTTAATATTTTTTTTTCATTCTCTCGCAATTAAATTATCTGTACCTATTGGTTTCATATAAGTTTATTGCAATTAATTGTGCTCAAAGGCATAAATCTATTGTATCTCAGCCACGATTTGAGCACACTCCCCAGACCGGCATTCGAAAACCACTAATCCGCTTAAGATACTATTATCATTTTGTTGATACCCACGCCTGATCACACTGAACACATTATCATTTCATAAGCGATCGTTGCTCGTATAACCACAATACTGCTGAGTCATGGCTAGATAATTTCCTTCCAACGGAAGTTCGCAAGCTCTTTACTTAAAGCCTCCTATTACATAACGCTACTAGTTCAGATACAAGTAGGTTTTCAGGGGTTTTCATCCAATCATAGCTATATAATTTGAAATTCGTGACGAAGATAAAGGGGCGAGGAAGATAAGGGACAAGTTTCGAATCATGTTTGCACTTTTTAATATTGTTCATAACATAAATAGGTATTTTAATGATGGGATATATGTAGATACGTACAGCTCGCTCATGGCTTACTTATTTTTAAAAATCGCTTAAGATTTTCTAGGATTCGGGTAAAAATCATATTTTTATATATCTTTTCCGGGTCTCTTCTTGAGTCCGGGTTCTATAGAGGCTGATATTTAATTAGAAAAGTGCCTTCGTTTACAGCTATATTAAAAGTGTATTTCAAATTACATTTTAAATTATATAGAAATCGATGTGGTTTATCCGAGGGTAACACACAAACGGACATACACTAGTATTTTTTTCCAATTTAAGGGTACCATAGACATATTATTTGCAAGGAGCATAGTGAATAGTTCAGTGTCTACAACTGACTACCAATCGACACGGAATTGGCGGCCTCTTGTAGTGTGACCAACATTTTGTATCTAGCGATAACTGAAAAAAAAATGATAACAATTTAAAATAAAGTATTGTTATATTAATACTAAATAAATAATTTGTAATCTAGGTGCAATAATGACCATGATTGACAATTCTAAGAGTCCCGTCCCATCACTTGTTTTAGCATGATGGGTCATAGTAAATTATCTGAAGCTAACTTTTTATTATTTTTGCTAATAAAAGGAATTAATTTGAGATCTATTGGTTTATGTAAGGGATTCCTATTTATGTAAATAATATGGCAAGATATATATTTGAATTTAATAAGTTTAGTTATTTATAGACGCGTGTAATTAATTACTTCCAATTTATCTTCAAAAAACCTTTGAATTAATTAACTAATCTTTATTTTAGCTTCATGTCAATTAATATGCACCATTATGGGTTAGTAGATCATATCAGAGTTGATTAAAGTATATAAACAATATAAATAATTGAATTTTGAAAATAAAGAGGTATTTCCGAACAATTACGACTTAGGGGCCTTCAAGAAAAGAGCGTATAAGCATCTTAGAGGCCGGCAACGCACTAGTGAGGCCTCTGGCATCGCGAGTGTCCATGGGGGTATCACTTTACATCAGGTGGGCCTCCTGCTCGTTTGCCCCCTGTTATATATAAAAAAAAAACAAGATAGCCACATTACACATTAAATCGGACTTCGTACCAAGTGGCCGAAACCACACGTTAACCTAATTATCGCATAGGGTTGGAGCTATATCGATATATTTTTAAATAAGCTCTGGACCATCAATTAAATGAAATATATTGTAAAATAATATATAACAAGGTTTAGGACTTCTTGGGGTGTTTTCTTAATTCGTAAAACGTAAATGAAATATACACAAAACAGTGAATACCAATAAAATAGTCGTTAAAATTTTTAAAACAAGATTGTATCCAGAGCCTTTTCAAGCCTTTCCATTTACTGATTGTTATGCACTATTAAATATTGTAAATTATATCTAGTTATATACCTCTGAAACACATTACGTTTACATTAACTCATACTTTATATGTTAAAACACTGTCATCAATTGTTCGCATGTTTTTAGACATGGAATAAGAAAAAAATATCGATACTACTGTTACAACACTCGTGAGAAAAGATTTACAAGGTGGGCGTTCGGATAAAGCTAACCTTTACTCGCTTAAAGATATCGATCAGTGGCACACCACTAGCATTTTGCATTTAAATTCATGACTTCAGAGTAAGATTTAATTCCTAATTCACTGCATAAGGTAAGTGATATTATACTGGTTTTTACTTGTGGAAAAACTTGTTACGCATAATCTATTTATAGCTTATAGAGTTTTTCCATCTTACAAAACTAATGTTCTTTCATTTATACTATATAGTATTATATATATATATAAATCTCCTACTACGATGTTTGTTCGATGGACTCCTAAACTACTTAAACAATTTTAAATTAAATTGGCACACCATTCAGATCTAACCATTCAGATTTAATTATAGTAGCAATTTTATTTTATTGCAAATTATTTATCTTAAATTAATTGACAGTCACAATTATGTGTTAACTCCAAAAGATTCTAACAGATGTCGATACTATTCGACCTGTAAGTAAGTAATCAATAGATGGCACTGCTATGGTAAACCGACAAACGTTTCATATAAAGATTAATTTATGAACCAAAATAAAGCATACTTTTATTGTTTAAAACGCTTTCGATTATAAACATATCCCCGCACACTTAAAGCTGATAATTATTTTTATTGAACTAAAAAATGATTTATGGCAAAACAACGTTTGCCGGGTCAGATAGTACGATTATAAAAATCTATAACACAAATTCTCATTATACCGATGACCACACCGTAGACTATTTGACAGTCCAGCATAGTGACAATTGCACCAACTGTTTTAAAATAAATCTGTAAATAACATATTACAAAAAATGAGCAGATCTGTTCCTTTCCCAATCGTAAAAAGCGAATTGTTTATGTTTCGTATTGCAGCGTTGATGGCAAAAATGGCGGCCGCAACAATTTGCGACGCTACTAGATGTATCATTAAAGTAAATGACAATGTAATTATTGTACTAAACTTAACTCGTGTACGCCGATGATTTCAATTTGAAAGGTTTTTTGCAACATTGCAATACTTGCATCGTACGACTCGAATCGTTCGAATTTTCGTCTAGTCTTCAAATGTTTACGGCTAAAATTAGATTTATAAACGATTTGCAATAAGCCCACTTACGAATATACTATTTTATGGTCCGATTTATAAAACAGGGGGCAAACGGGCAGGAGGCTCAGCTGATGTTAAGCGATACCGCCGCCCGTGGACACTCGCAATGGCAGCCTCACCAATGCGTTACCGGCCTCTTATATACCTATACGCTCAATATTATAGTCATGAAATGTAACGTAAATCAATTGCTTCCAAATATATGCAGCATACAAGACAGTATTATCAAATGAATGGTTTGTTTTTCGTCGGTAACAGATAAATTGTCGTGGGAACACGTGCACCTGACGCACTAACTAATTACCGCGGAATTTCTTGCAATACCAATCACTCGTTAATAGCGCTTCGAGGAAATACGACCGTTATCAATTTCGTAGACACATTTCTGAGTCTGCCACATATATCAACTGTTGGGTGATGTTTTTCGCAAGTCCCAAGTAGTATTTTGAATCTAGACACTGCCACAGACACGCGACGGCACATCTAGGTTCAATTACCTATGTTGGAGATGTTGAATAAGAAAAACTGTTAAATTGATATACTGCTTATATTGTTGAAACTATTATAATGTTATTACTGAAACTGTGTTAAAGACTGTTGTTGAGTCTGTTTTGCGCATCGAACGACGAATTATAATCTTAAAGCTATCTCTTAATATTAATTCTCTACGGGCCGCTGAGTCAGCTGTTCGGAATTCATTATCCGAATATTATAATATATGATAATATTATAATATATAAATGAAAAGTAAAGAAAATTTAATATGTATAGTAATTTCGTATTAAATCACATCAAATTAATTACGTCATCAAATATTAACACTTGAAATGGATGGTCTCTAAACTTTTAACCATTCGTTATCAGTATTGGGACGGGGCATAAGAGTTCAGACGAGCTTTGCAAACTCGCGGCAAGATGAAGTCATCAATTTGAATTGAGCTGTGTTCGGAGTTCGTAACTACATCTAACAAAACCGCGACCTAAGTGGGGGTGAAACTTCACAGTAAATATAGTTAAGCCATCGGGCTAGCTTAAAACTGAAATTAGTTTTCGGTTGGCGGCACAGCGGGTGCATAAGGGTTCAAATTTATTTCAGGAAAATAAGTTTTTCATTCAGCAACGGTTATTATTATCAAATGATAAATTTGATTTGTTCAAAACAAATACTAGACAGCTTTTGATTTTTATGAATATAAAAACATCTTTATCGACGTGTGTGAACTCACAGGTCTTAGAAATCCAACAAAATAACTAATTCGTAGTTCAATACATAGACTACTTCATCAAATATAAACTACTGAAGTATTAACTATTCGATTACGCTTGATTATTGCTACAAGAAACTACCTTCACTCGTTTCCTTAAAAAGGACTTCCCAAAACAAAAAAAAAACAATAAGCGGCAGGTGAAAGTAGTCTGCACAAACTACTTTGTTATAGAAGTGGTCGTTGTGCCTTCAGCTTGAGCATTTCTGACCCGTCGCGTGCCACTATCTAGGCTCACAACCGCTAAATACGACAGCGCCACAAATATATGGAAATTATCCCACACTCAGTGTTAGCTTAATCCCAGCTTATGATGCGATTATGTGATGTTTGAGATGTTTGCGTGTTCGCGAATGGCCATACTTATGAATTTCAAATTTACATATGATACGTAATACCAGAATACAATTATATACGGAAATATAGTAAAATATCAGAACACTTGGTTTTTGAATATGGGGATAAAAATATATCTTCATTTATATACTATAATTACATAATATTAAGAACAACTTGATCCTTTAGTCCTATGTAGGTCTCTCTGCGTCTTCAATCACATTTATCATGAGTGTTCGAATACTGATGCTTTTTGTTTTCCTGTTTATATTATATGTCAACTAACTGTATGTGGTTGTAATCTTAATAAATAAAATAAATAATTACCTGCAGCTGAATTCCATCATCGGAGTCAGAAATTCCAATCGTTGTCTATGATGACCGCCGTTCCACAA
Source organism: Pontia daplidice (assembly GCA_963693355.1). Taxonomy (NCBI): domain Eukaryota; kingdom Metazoa; phylum Arthropoda; class Insecta; order Lepidoptera; family Pieridae; genus Pontia; species Pontia daplidice. The sequence goes on from CAVNZL010000087.1 coordinate 225,631, forward strand.
CTGAGCGCTTCAGAAGGCAGTTTCTGCCGACCACCTCTGTTATCCATCTACAAATAGAGGTGGAAACACCTCTATTTCCAAAACCAATTCGATTTCACTTTCTACGAAAAGAGCGTAATTTCACCGGTACATTGAGAGTGTTCATAGGTTACACCTATTTTATAAAAAACCCAGGTAATAATTACAAAATTAAGTCCTTACAGATATATTAACCATAACGGGCAGAAACTCTGTTCGACAGTTCAACTGACTTCTATTTATATATATAGGTAAGCTTCAAGTTAAAACGACATGATGGATGAAAGTTTACTAAGTCATTAAGTGCACGGGTCACAATTTACGCAAGTGAAATGGCGGGAAAAAGGTATTAGTTTAGAAGCAATCGACAGTAAAATATTTTTCGACAGTGTCTATATTTTTAAAATATTGAATCGAATTATCTTTATATATATAATTCTTCTGTGAGTGTGTAAGTCACTGAACTTCTCTCAAACGACTGGACCGATTTTGATGAAATTCAAATTCAAAAGTCAAATTTTAAATAATATTCGAATAATTAATTGAAAATTGAAATCACATGTATGGCAAAACAACGTTTGCCGGATCAACTAGTTTAAATATTAGAAGCATTCATCTTTTAATCAATAGAAAATGTATAAAGTGAAATTTTTGAATTACTTTGCTCAGAATATTCCCTGGAATATTGATGTTTACTTAGCGCATTTCGGGAATTGCGGTATTGGAAATTTGTACACCTGCGACTGACAACACAGTAATTTTCGCCCGCACACTTCTTACTTTATATTACATGATAACCTTCGAATTTCAAATATTTACGTTTTTAAAATTTAAATACGCTGTTACCAGAACTAATATCATTAATCGTTATATAGTAGTTTAAAAATTCACAAACTCAGTTACGGGTTGAGTGATTGAAAATTTTGATTAATTTTAGCTACGATGCGGTTTGACGACTGCTTCTTAGGGTTTTGTACTCAAAGGCTAAAAACGGGAACCCTACTACGGGAACTATTAATGAGACGTCCGTCTGTTACCAGGTAGTCTCATGAACCGTCATAGGTCCGAAATTATCACAAATTATGTGTTTTTGTTGCCGCTATAGAAATAATTAAAGAATTTATCTAACATTTACATATACTATAATATATAGTATAAAATATATTTTGCTTAAAGAAACAGAGCCTTATGCTTCAGTGTTTTTGGGAATTTTGACATAACATTGCTGGACAAATAGTTTTCGTTATTTCAAATATATAGTTGATATATTTACGGCGTCACCGCGTTAGACGATTGCAGTTCAAGTGGTGATCAAAATAAATGATTCTTAATAATGTAACCATCTGGCAGCCATGATAAATTTTAAAAACAAAACTGGGAAAAGAATGTACCATGGACCAACTTTTGCACCTGTCACTAACCAGTTCTCAACGGATGCGGCGTGCGTTCACCCAGTGTGAGCGGGATAGGCATATAAGTGTGCCGTGTGATACAGACAGTTATAGGCACATTTTATACGTTCGAAGGAGATAGAAATACTGTCGCGTGGCGCTAGAATGGGAGAAACGGTAGGCTTTGCGTTTTTTTCTGTTCAGAAATCCAAAGTCGCGATTGTTGGAATACTTCGGAGTGCATTGCGGTATAAATTGTAACATTATCAAAACATGCTGTTTTGATTTTGTCTTACATTAGTTGACTGTAGCATATTTTAATAACAAACTGTACGCAGTAAAGCGATTATTTTTTAATATTATGTTTGCCAATATTTGGGATGTTCTTCAACAAACGTGATCACGGCCAGTCATTTTTTATTTAAATATTTTTATTTGCTTACACTTATAAACTTTTTCAAGTTAACTATTCGTTTAGGTGTTTTGGTATCAGACTCGCCTCAAAAACAAAATCTAGCGGAACGACTTGAAGCACTAACGGTCCATTGTAGATGATCTTAGTCCGCGTAAACCAGCAATGTATAGTAATCAAATAAATAATTTCGCCGATATTTACATCAGGGTAGCTATCTCCTTTAAAGCTATAAGAATACAGATTCTGCCATATAAGTGAGAACCTTTTATAGTATTGTTCAATGCAAGAAAACAATTAAGTATTCAACCGACTTCTAATGCGAGTTACTGTATTTTAATTGTTAACAATTGTTAACTCTGAATTTTACTTTTCCATTCCTTCTGATTTTGACGACGTTTCGTTAATAGAGATTCATGAAGTGGTTTCACATACATAAAGGCTGGTTCTAAGCTCGGATCAATTCAGCCGATTTTTCAGTTAAAAATAGTGTAAGGAAAAACTTTTGCATTTAGATTATTTAATAGACATCAAAAGCTACACAAAACATTTATATTTCTTCTGTAAATAATAAGCATATCACTAAAATTCTTGCTCCTAAGATATCTTGCATTTAATTTTATATAACGTAAAGTCATTTGAAAGATACCGTTATATATTTTGGTCAAAAATTATAGACCACATCTCCACACGTCTCCAAACTTAAACTCAAAGTAAAAATAGCGGAACCAATATGAAAAAATATTTATTTGTTGTGTTATAAGAAAAAAATAAGAAAAAATGTATTTATCGCCATTAATAAACACGTTTTAAGACACATTTTTAAATCGTAAAACAGTTCGTTTAACTCACCGAAACGAATAAACAGTAATTTCATATTTCATTCAAAATATCCCTTGGTATATTTTACCGATAAAATCCACAATACGAAATTCACAGCAAGTTTTTCCAATGACAACACCGTGCACTTAAAGTGACTACACAATTTAAGTTATACCAGCTACTCCGCCCGTTTATACCCATATATCACCCTATTTAGTACATAAAAACTGTAAAATCTATTTTGACTATGAATTTTATACCCAAAATATTATCTTTATAAAATTCTCCTGTCACAGTTTTCGTTCCCATACTACTTCGAAACGGCTTGACCGATTCTCATGAGACTTTGTGTTTGACATATTGGGGAGGTCCGAGAGTCGGACAACATCTATTTTTCATCCCCCTAAATGTTAAGGGTGGTCCATCCCTATTTTCTATTTTATTGGACAGAATTTCTTAATTTTCTATGATACAACATACAAAAATACAAACATACTTAAACTTTTACCCCTCTACGATCAACCCCTACTTTTTTTTATTAATTAAAATCACATGTATGGCAAAACAACGTTTGCTGGGTCAGCTAGTTAATTTCTAAATTTACATTATCTGCTAATTACAAATCAAGGTCGTAGAGCGGACGAGAAGAACTGGCGAGAAACTCGCCGGCACTCTTTAAAATGACCAACTTTTAAGGTTTCATTATCATCAATTTAGTATTCATAATATTAAACTATCAAAGCGGGCTTCTTGAAGAAATCTTGGGGTCCTTGCTGGTGGGATTTGACGAGATCACTTTCAACTGGTTTATTGTGTTCCATTTTGTTGTATTGCTTTCGCTGCGATTAGACAATAAGTCGTAGAATGCGAAGTCGCGAGTCTTTTTAAGCAGAAGTGTGGGATGCACCCGAGGAGGGATAAGCGGGTATAACTCACCCGGATTTCTGAGTAGAAGAGAGTATGCTTAGTTAGAGTAGAGCTCCACATATCGCCGTAGCTTTTAAGTTATGCTGAATGCGTGTACGTGAAAAGTGAAAATTTATTTGTATCATAATAAAAAAATATACTTAAATCTTGGTGTAGGAGCGTTAATCATTTTTTTATTCAGTACTGGAATGTCTCTTTCATGGTCAGTTAAACGTCATTAAACAGAGAGAAAACTTTTATTAAAAGAGTGCATACGATGGGATTATTTTTGAAATTATGCCCTAATAGTGCACAGAAAATCTAATTAAATAACCTATTCAAATAACATATATTTTTCACCATTAAACTTAACACAACTCTGAGTTGTATGTACAATAACTGTTTAGCTAACTTATCATATATCCCGAGCTACGCTATCATGGTCCTTCAGGCCAAAGCGAGATTCCATAACAAAAAAAGATATTTATTTATTAACTGACAGACTTTCGCAAAAATATTATTATTTGAGTTCTCTGAGAAAAGTTTCAACGTTATCTTTGTATTGCGAATGCAGGTTTCTTGCAACTCATTCATTTATATTATTCATGAAGTTTTGATTGTCAAGATACGTCCTGACATGAATTAATATGAGCCCGCTTTTGAACAAACCCCATCATAATTGTCAAAGTTTTAGGGTTACAGTTCCCATTTTATCACTGCTCCATATTTTAAAGAGTTTGATATTGATTCTTTATCGTCTTAATAGGCTTGATATTTGAAAAGCTATTAAGAATAAATTAAATTTGCATACGCAAGTCTTTTTTTTTCATAATTTGTAGTTTGAAAAACACAGTACGTTTACTTTAATATTTTGCTTTTTTTTAAATATTTACATTTAAAAGGAATATTTTTAACCTACTTTGGAAGTAATAGAGTAAGTGATTGATTCTTTTTATTTTTATTTATATACAAAAAGTGTTCAATACATTTACATAATATATATAATACAGGCTAATCTGGCACTCATTCAAATTAATATTTACGACTATAAATCGATTAAACCCTGTTAAATATTAAATTTGTTATACTATAAAAATAAAATCCAGTTTTTAAAAATAACCACATAAAGATAGAAAGTTATAAACAATAGGCTTCGTAACATTTAACTCTTGTGACGTTAATATAATAAATGTATATGATATGAAACAATAGAAGTTTTCTCATAAAGTATTGTATAACTTTAGAAATTGTGTGATAATTTTAAGGTTAACGGGTGGTACATGATCGTTACTGCAGAGTTCAATTTCTGGAGGGAAAGCCGAGATCACTTTCTTGTAATTTGTCGGCATGCTTATCGGCATGTATAATATATAGGTATATATAATTTAAAGAAAAACACTTTGTTAACGGATTAAGTTATGTGTTTTACAAAATTTTAGCATATTACATTATTTTTAAATTTTCGCGTGCTTTACAGCGTGCTTGGTTTACCGTGACCTGTAAAGCAGAAAATATATATAATGTTTATATATATATACAGAGGCAAATGGCTATAACACTCACGTAAAAATACAGTTAATGGACTGTTAGATGTTCTTAGCCATAAGCGCGTCCACATTTGAAGAATTGTTCACAGCGAATGGTCCGATGGCCTGGATCCATATGCACTGCTAAAATGTCAGCTTTAAGATTACGAAATTATTACGAAACGCCCTCAGAGAATGAGTGAAAATTGTCTCAATTTGAAATATTTACGCCTGGCCACGTTTTAATGCAGAACAAATGTTTGTGATTGTGATAATCGCATGCGCATTGTTATAATTTTTCTTAGTATTTTCCCGTAACGTATATTACAAGATTATTAAGTGCACTCGTAAGGAGAGGCTTCATTATAGGCTGGTTTTTATTGGGATTCATGTTATTTTTTCCCGTATACTGGTATTAGCGATCTAGCAAATTTATCAAGAGTCCCGAAGTGATGTCATATGAGTTTTTTCGATACCTCAAAGTACAATACTGAAACTCAATCGTGGCTTTTCTTTAGCTCTACTATGAAACATAACAAGTAATAAAATATACGCCTAAAAATATATTCTGAATTGTCGTACATGCCGAAAGCTTTGTAAAAACAACGTTTTTGTTCAAAACTGTCCACAACTGAAATGAGAGTTCGTGCTTGGCACTTTAAATAAAACCTGTTTTGAATTAAACATTTCCTTCAAACGTAGATTTGTTTTTGATACTGAAAACCTGGAAATCTTTCATAGCCTTGAAGTATGTCTTGTATCTAAGATATTTTATGTGAAACTCATTTTCAGATATCCACTACCCTTTAAATCTAAGCCGACTATAAAAATTTATTTACCAAATACATCGACGGACGGTTGGTCTATTTTAACTTTAAGTTAACGATTCATTTATAAAATTTAATTTAGAGATTTATCGCGTTTAAAGTAAGGAAAGCCGCAATCATTAGCTGGATATATAAAAAAATAAGCCCACCCGTTTATAATTTGTTACATAACAACTTAGATTCTAAAAAGTAGTTCAACCTTACATACTTTCCAGGAATACGGGCTAATCTTGAACCTATAGTTAACTTTTTGTGTAACAATCATTTCTTGTAAGCGTTAGTTTGTTTAACCGGTCACTGGACTATAATTATCCGTGTAAGGGAAGTTGAGAGTTGTATATTTGTTAAAAGCATTTATATAAATTTAATGGACATCATTTTAGGTCCATATTATTCTTAAAACCAATCATAATCATCGATACAGCCTCATTATTTAACAAAAGCCATAATTACGTAATGCACATTTTGATATAATGAGATTCATATTAATCGAAATTTATTTTACTGTTATATATATTTTTAGTTTCATTGTTTTTCAATTCACTTAACAAAGTCTAAACAAATGTAAATAATAAGACTGCGCAATTCTTGGCAATGGTTCTCTGTTCATGCACGTATACTGTTTTTTAAATGTTGTTGTAACGGTTACCACAAAATAAACCATTCAATTAACTTTTTTGCCGGTAATCCTAAAAAATTACGTTCGTTTTGTCATTAAGATTTTGTGACAACTGACGACTCGACCAATTTACTTTTTAATGTTTGTCGCGTGACAAAATTCGCGATAAAATTCAAATTTTAAAACTAAACTTTACGAAAATTCCATATAGATAATAATATCGAGTACAGTATTAAGAAATTTATTTTTTAAAATCAAATCAAAATAAAATCAAGAACTTTCATACAAAGGTTAATTTTAATTTTAAGATAAAAATTATTCAATTTTATTTATTTGACAGTCCAATACAAAAACTTTTTCTATATTAAGTAAGGTAAGCACTAGAATATAAATCAAAATTGAGGTATACATAATGAGTTCCAAAGTTGCAAAGAGGTTTTACTTTTCACCTCTCACCTATAATATTGCTAACTGCATAGACTGCACAAAGCCGCTGAATGTTGGTTGACGTCAGTGCATTGTCAACGCGGCGTGATATCGGTCGTGCGGTGAATCGTTTTCGCGCCATTTTACGAACTTTTTACGTAACTTGAATTTAAGTGTTGTGTGCATTTTGACTTCTGTGAATTGTGTGATGGATTATTTTAAGTGAATTTAAAGGTAAGTTTAGTAAAATTATAATACATCGATTAAATTAATATAATACATATTACGAATGCGAAAAGCAAGATAATTTTATGTGAATTTTAGTTTTAGTGGTTAATCGGTAAAAAATGACCATTTTTTTTTCAAATAAGGTTTAAGGGTTATAAGGGTTCTAAACCCATAAATATTGTAATGTAGCATTCATTATTTATTTTTCATGCTTATTGGCATTTAATATAGATTAAAATATTTAATTACGATTTTAACATTTATTGGTTTATAGGTAGATATTTTTACAAGATATTTTAATCTTTAATGTTATAATTTTATTTAAACATAGATTTTACATATGTGTTGTATTATACTTATTTTAACATTGTATAAGGATTGCGGCATTTATTACAGTTTATACATATACTTTTAATTTATAAAAGAATGTTATCACATAAGTAGCAATTTTGTCTTTTAAAGTTCTTTAAAACTAAACCTATTATAGCAAATTAATTTTATATTACTAGAAATATAACCAAATATATAAATAATAGAACCAAAATGATTATTTAAATAAATTTTAATTTGGGTAACTTAATTTTATTGTGTATAAAATAATAATAAATAAAATAATATATCCTATATCATAAGAATCAATACTCACTTGAAACTTTTGATTCTCAAACTCGTTAATAGATGGCGTCAATTAAAAATGTATCATGTTCACTTCATAAAGTATGAAACGTCAAAGGAAATTCACATATTTTATAATATAATACGGCAAGTACATGATAAGCTTTTTTGCTTAAAGATTAGTTTTACCTGGAACAAAGCCTATATATACATATATATATATAAAGTAAAAAAAAATAAGACTATATGGGAAAATATGACGTCAGAGAGAAGAAAGTCGAATATTTCTGCATTATATTAATAGTCACAGTTAGTAATATCTATTTTTTTTTCAAATATTAGAACCCATAAATATTGTAATGTAGCATTCATTATTTATTTTTCATGCTTATTGGCATTTAATATAGATTAAAATATTTAATTACGATTTTAACATTTATTGGTTTATAGGTAGATATTTTTACAAGATATTTTAATCTTTAATGTTATAATTTTATTTAAACATAGATTTACATATTTGTTGTATTATACTTATTTTAACATTGTATAAGGATTGCGGCATTTATTACAGTTTATACATATACTTTTAATTTATAAAAGAATTTTATCACATAAGTAGCAATTTTGTCTTTTAAAGTTCTTTAAAACTAAACCTATTATAGCAAATTAATTTTATATTACTAGAAATATAACCAAATATATAAATAATAGAACCAAAATGATTATTTAAATAAATTTTAATTTGGGTAACTTAATTTTATTGTGTATAAAATAATAATAAATAAAATAATATATCCTATATCATAAGAATCAATACTCACTTGAAACTTTTGATTCTCAAACTCGTTAATAGATGGCGTCAATTAAAAATGTATCATGTTCACTTCATAAAGTATGAAACGTCAAAGGAAATTCACATATTTTATAATATAATACGGCAAGTACATGATAAGCTTTTTTGCTTAAAGATTAGTTTTACCTGGAACAAAGCCTATATATACATATATAATATATATAAAGTAAAAAAAAATAAGACTATATGGGAAAATATGACGTCAGAGAGAAGAAAGTCGAATATTTCTGCATTATATTAATAGTCACAGTTAGTAATATCTATGAGAAATGTATTTCTAGTAAACGATTCAAACCCTTTCTATATGAGAAATATTGCTCGGAACTTATAAGATGGATTCAATTTCCGTTTCTACATTTTTCTATTTTACATTTCGGAATATTGCACTGCCCTCTGATACCTCACTAGACGGATTAAGGTCCTACGCTTCGAAAACACAGTATATACCCTAAGGTCTGCACATATCTGTAAAAAACATTCAAGAATGATGATGATATATATAGGAAAAATTGCATATTATACTTCTATGCGTCATTAATGACGCATAGAAGTATTATATATAAATCGTAACGAAAAAGTTTCACGTAAACATTTTTGTATACAAAAGTACTGTACTTTGACTAAAGATTTGCCTGTATCCTAAAATTTCTAAAATTATTCGAATATGTACATGCAGTATTAAAGTTGTACATAGATATCTACATGATACTATACCTTTAATATATTAATATATGGAAATTAGAATAACAATACGCGTAAACGCTCACTATAATCCTAGTTTGGAGGAGTAACTCGTATAGATTCGAAATATGGTATCAAAATATATCTATTTCCAGCTGAATATATATATAGTATACCCATCTAGATCCAATGTTTTAAACGAAATGTCTCGTCGAATGAAAATGTTCGCGTTCGAATTTAAATTTTGCATATATTTGAATAGTGCGAAATCGTAGCAGCAAAGAAGCTGACTGGGAACTTAATTTTCCAAGTAATTAAATTAATTATGGATCTAATCGGCTTTACTATTCATCGTTCTGGTCAAGCTAGGGTTGTGTAACCAGGCGTATAGTGTAGGTACACAGATTCGCATTATTTCTAAAATTTGATGATGTATTGTTTTATCATGTGCATGAAGTACGTCATTATAACTTTGGCGTAATTGAAATATGCAGGTTTAGATAAGACTGCCAAAAACATTTCACATATCGTATCATTAAAATAAAATATGTTATAATTAATGTATAAACGTGATTTATTTTATTATTATTCCAATCTGGCCATATGCTGAAAAGCTTCGGAAATGTCGCCATAAAATATTATATAAACGGTTCGTAGTTGAGATATTTCTCGTAATTAAACATTTGATGAAATATTATTTTAAGGATCTAAGAAAATGAATAAGTCCAAACCTGTTTTGATGGTTTTACACCGATGTTGATTCAAATACTTTTAAGATTGAGGTCGCTGCCTTTTTACAAGTACAATGAGTTCTTTTTAAATTTATAATAGAAGTCATTTTTGAAAACATTTTTGTAAGGCGGCTAACTCTTGGCAACCCTAACATTCCTAATATGAGCTGCTACTAAAGTAATTTAATTAATTTAGCTCAAGTGCGCACTTTATTAAAAATTCTAAAACTCTCTTAATTGGTTTTCCTTGCTATTATTATTCGCTTTAATTTATTATGTTGATATAAAATCGAATTAATTTTTGTAATATGTGAACTATATATCTGTTTCTGTAGAACGGTGTATTTTTTACATGGCAACATTTACGAATAGCCAGAGATGAGGGTAATAGCGGCCTTGTTCCGAATACACCTGAATATTTTTGGCGGATTCTGATAATTTGGTTAACAAAAAGGGGTATTTATAATATTCACCGATCGGTTGTAATACTCGACATTGAAATCGTAGGTATGTGACGAAGACCTTATCAAGTTATATTATTAAATTCTATGTAAATCAACCTTTTAACTGTTACTTACATTTTTTAACAATTCAATAGGTTTGGGACGTAAAAATATGTTTATTTCGCGGTATGTGACGATAATAAATCCTGAGCAATATATTAATGTGTATTAATATATATTTCTTGGATTTTAATTTTTTTTAAAGAATTAAATAGGTTAGGTTGGATTTAATTTATTATGATAAAGAAATAACTATCATATATATTCAATCCTACGTTTACTGTGTTGTTAGCGTTAAATATTTCTTGCGTTTTCGAAAATCGAATAGGTTTTGAAGGATAATATTTATATTAAATCTTATGACCTCAGATTCAAAGACAAGGACAGGAACATGATATTGCTCAAGAGACGAGCAGGTGTTAAAAACTTGTTTGATCAGAGATAAAAAGTAGCCATCTCGTTCACATGTGGAATTGGGCTTAGGCTATTAAAAATACGTTATAATAATGAATAATTTCAATGATCTTTACAAGCACGAAATTTTATATTTTGTTATTAATTCATTTTTATAAAGTTGTTGTATTGGTTGAACAGTGGATTGTATTGTGGCAACCCTCACTGCTAAGCTATGACCTAAACTTTTTCATACAAATAACTGAACAATCTAATGTCCTGGCTCTCTGCTGTGTCAGTTTCCATGGGCGGCGGTGACACTTAGCATATGGCCTCCTGCCCGATTGCCCTGTTTCATAAGAAAACGGATTGCACGGTCGGGGTTTTATCTAAAGGTCAATATTGTAAGGAAAACTGATTTAATTTGAGACGTGTTTAAAATTTAGCTCGTTGCTTACCCATTGTTATCTGTTAGTGTAATTCAAAGCGTCCCGTATCGTTTTCCATAAACAACTTGATGATTTTATAACGTCTTCAATGTCTTTGTTCTATTTGATATGTCTAATTAAGGATTATTATAGTCACCAAACACCAAAATGTTAATAAGATCATCGAACGGCTCGATAGGATACATATAACCACACAATGATTCATCTGTCGTCGTTTTACTTTATCGCCTCACAATTTTTCATGTTTCATTGTATTGATAATTTTCTTTATAAACAGGGCAAGCAAGTGATTCGCCCTCTTTGACACACGTGGTTTTAATAAAGGTAAAAAATTCCTATTATTCATAATAATTGTAATCATCGCATTGATAACTCATATCTCTTTTCATTACAGTGTAAACACAATTTGATAGAGAGAGAATAATGTAGGCATTTAGAATTGTGTTTTTATGAAAATGGGATTCAGAATGACTTAGCTTTATAATTTCAGTCTGTCAAAACGTATTGGATTTTTGTAGACTCGGGATTCGAACGTACGATTTCATGATTGAATATGCTAACAAGTTTTCTATTTGTATTAATAATACATTGGATTACGACCATCGAGGTATATAAAATAGAGAATTAATATTATCTTTACTATAAATAATCATTACCTTAAAATCAAACGCCTCTATAGCAAAATACTGTCTTAATAAGAATCAAGTAAAAACTTGTAAGACGAGATGGAACGAGCAAAGTTTTATACTGTTCTAATTTTAAAATGACTCTATAAACAACCTTAGCTACTTGTTATAAGGGCGTGATATATTCTAAGAAGCGCAGGTAAATTATATTGTTTTTGTAAAGCGAGTTCTGATAGTTGATACGTTGGGGTACCGTAATTGGAGCAGGTGGCCGATAGACTTGATATACAAGGTTTGATCGTGGTGTAACTAAAAACTTGGAACATATTTTTAGACAATACCGATATAATTGTCGTACTGTGTACTGGTTGATTATGTATTACAGTTTGTGTGTGTGTTAAGGCGTTTCGATATTTTTAGTCTTGTCCGTCACAATTGAGTGCTGAATGCACTTTTAAAGAAACCAAAGTATAGAAATAAGATTACTAGGTAAAATATACATTTACCATCGATACTTGTCAATACCTTGCATTGATCAAATGTTTGTTTGACCATTTTATTACAAAAAACGTAATAGTTAGTCATATAATAAATCAATCAATTATTGCGTTACGTTACGTAATAATTGATTTGCCTGGTTACATAGAGGTTTTATGTTGAAAATTAAATTAATGTTTTTGTAGAGAGCCCAAAAATAATGCATCTTGGAAACACTGATGACGACTGTAGCAAATCGAACAAAAATGTACATGCGTTTTCAGGGTATTTTGGTACAAACTCAGTAATTTTTTTTTTTGCTTTTTATATGCTTTTAGTAGACGTGTAAACAGCCAGACGGCTTTGACAGATTTAGATCGGCCGATGCATACCACACTCAAATAAAACTCCAAAATATAAGGCCACCCAAAAATGTTTTATTTGAAACAAAAACGAAAAAGTTCCAAACATCGAAACATCGCATGTTTGTCCAAATTCGACATTTTCTCTATTTCCAACTTTTCACGATGGATATTTTGATTTGATTGGTTTCATATAACTTCATTTTCCTGATACTCGATTTAATAAATCAAATTGCGATGTTCTGTCAACAATATTTAATTTTCAGAATTCTTTATTTCAATCAAATATATTGTAGCTATGAGCTTTAGTGTTAATAGTTGTGATATATGTTTAAAAAATATATATTTATGCAGACGTCTTAAACTTTAGGATGAAACTTTAAATTAACAGCGTATTTTTCTAAAACTTAATACATGGTGAATAAAAAAAACTGGGTAAGTGAGAGTCAGGCTCGCACACAAAAGACTACATAGTATAATTAGGTTATTTGTTAGCTATTGTGAAAACTGACACGATGGACTGATACTGTTTAACTACCTAACTCATAACCTTTATAGGTTCATGATAATTATAGTTACAGCTTATAGTGACAGACGGAAATGGAAGTTTTAGTAATGGAGTTCATGACTTTTACCCTTTGGGTACGGAACTCTATGAACCCTCGTTGTATCTTACTTCAACGTTACTTAGTAGTACAAGTAATCATTTTCCATGAGCAGGAAATATCTCATATATAGTTAAGTCGTATGGATGACAAGTGACAACTCAGTTCTGAATAAATAGTCACTTGGGTCACTGCTCGCTATTAGCCGCATGACCGATATTCACATAGCACAGTTTTTTAATAATTGGTGTAAATCAAATTTCTTAAAAAATATAACCGATAAATCAAACATTTTTCGTAAATAAGGATCGCTAAATCTAACAGAAATTACCAATTTAAACCATAAATATTTTTAGACAATAGACAAACTGTGACTGGTTGTTAAGAGTCGTAAAACCGATAATTGATTACACTCAACGTAACACAGATTATAAAAAACCGATAATTGCACAGACGCATTCTTGCAAACCTCGACTTTATAACTTGCTAATTAGGGTATAAAATTCATGTATAATATAGTAACAACCTACGCAAATTCGAAAATTACAAAAGAATGCGTCGTTATAGACACGACATGTATCCAATTTATTGTGACCCCAGTTGTTCTATCAATTTGTGTATCTCTCTTGAACAATACAGGTCTTTTTGGTTGGTAATTGGACAGCTATTGTGAATAAAAATTGAGAAACGCGTATTGATTTTTTCGGAATTCAATAGTAAAGTTAACAAGAGCGCAAAACTGGGACAAATTAATATTTATCTTGTTGAATGAGACATAAATCTTCAGTTTTATATTCAATACGATCGTTATTTAAGGTGCAGTGACAACCACTATATTATATTATATCTAGTTACACTAATTACTATCAAATATTATATATACATATTTTTATACTCTTCAAACTAGCTACCAATATTTCCCGAAGTAGGGTTTGCTTCCTTAAAATATCAATGGAACAATTGGGTGTGAGGGGAGTTCAGTGAACAGAACTCCTCATACATAAAAAACTATTCAAGTACAAAGTATGGATTTTGATATTCCAATAAGAAAACTCAGTTTCAAAAGCCTTCCGTTCGCATTATCTACCTAGCTCCTAGAATTCTTTCTAGTGAAAACTATTACCGTAGAAACTCCGTATCGGATTCCCATAGAAGTCTAAAGGCAACTCAATCCTTTTGCCTTTAGCAACGATTGCCAAACAAAATTCCCAGATGAACGGTTCGTCCAGTGAACTCTTCACTCACGGCAATTATGGCTTTCGACATGTCCGCGACAATCATTAATATGGACAATTAAACTGTATGGACGACTGTCGAAAACATGATTCACGTTAATCAACCTTTCCGCTGCGGAAGTGTTAATATGGTTCTGTTTAGCTCTATTTTTTTAGATCTTTTTCGTACTTTTGTTTCGTTCATCCCAAGTCTGAGCAAAATGTAAATGCGCATAATTTCATTTTCTATCGGGCAATCAAGCGAATTGGCGTTATACATACAACGATCGAGAACCTCGAAAATTTTCTTATATATCTTAATCTATCAACAATAAAATACAATATTCAATACAAAATGTATTGAATTTACAAAGGAATGATTGATGAGCATATTTGGCTGTTGTCTGGGTGTTATATGTATTTATGAAAAGTCTACATATGTGTATAAATATTTGTTAGCAGTTTAGTACTCAAAACACGAGCTTTAAATAGCTTACTTGGAGCTTACCGAATATGTGTGAAATATATTTTTATATTGATCATTATTATTGAAACATATAATTATAGCAATTGTTTAGCTGGGAAGCCGTAGACAGCTTACTCTTGTCATCTCTAGAGTAATCCCTAGATTACATGCACTAAATTAGTTTATGAGAGGACAATAATTTCCAGTTATCCAAAACATGAATAATTAACGGCACCCAGCTTATAGAATTATTATTTTATAAGCTTTGCCAAGGATTTGGCAATTTTATAATAAAAATATACAATATAAGTATCACGCAAAAACTCAAGTTACACACACACACATTCATAATCTTCCAGTTGTGCTTTCACATGACGCCAAGATGGCCTTCCACGTCCTTGGCGATTCGTATTAAATTAATAAAAGTTTTGTCTAACTCGAATAACGAATAAGCACCGTGTGCGAAGTGCGTCCTGATATTATTATATCCGAGATTCGTATATTACAGTCGACTCTCGTTAAATCGAAACTCGAGGGTCTCTTAAAATATTTCGAATTATCGAATGTTTGAAATATCAAATGGTTCGAAATTTTTGAGAAAAAATTAATAAAACTTCGAATTACCAAGTATTGATCAATAATTATTTATTAACTGCTATTCTATAACAATGAAAAAAGTTTAGACTGTACATACATAAATCTATTCATAATGTGAATTAATTAATGTTTCGGAAGAAATCTGTTATACTGGTTTGCTTCAAAACACATTGCTGCTACTCAGACTGCTCAATAACTTTTTTAAGAGAAAAAGTGCCTGAAATGTTTTTTCATCACTTTCGTTTTGTAGACAGAAGCGTTGTAAGGTATCGAAGGAAAATCATGCTTCCTTAACTGACATCTCTGTTGAACTTGACGCAAAATGTACTTACATTACAATCATTCGATCTCTTTCTCTCTGCAACTTTCGAGTGTTGGACGCCGATGAGTTCGAATTAACGCGTCGTTTTATTATATAGCAATGATCTTTTCGTTCGAATTACCAAGTGCATAAAATGTATTGATTTAGTTCGAAATATAAAGAGATTTTGTAGGGCACTCGTGATAACTTTGAATTATAGAGAAGTTCGAATTATCGCAGGTTGGAATTAACGAGTTTCGACTGTATATATATATATTATGCGTGATTTGATATGAAATTATTAATTAATTCTCAGGAATATTTTAAGAGCGCTATTAAAACTTACTAAAACTTTTCGCCAATAAAATATGGTAATATGTCCAAAGTAGCAAAAGCTAACACATTCTTCTAAACACGTTTGATTGGTATGCAAAAGTATTCGAACCGGAAATCCTTGTTTTAATTTAGTGCTGATCGCAAAATTGTGAATGCAAAATAATTGAATATATTTGATGGGACTCAAACCTAAGTGTCGTACTGCATAATATTAACAATTTCTTATATGTTTATTTCTTTCTAACTTGGCATTCGTTGCATACGAAAAAATAATATGTTGAGCTTATTATTTTTGTTTTTAAGAGGTTTTGTTTTATTTTATATTAATTTTTACATCTTTGATAGGTATTATACATATTATAACATATATTATAATATAAAAATGAATTGTCGGGACTATAGCGGGAAAGACAGTTTTTATGAAAAACATCCCGTAGTTAAAAATAAAATAAAAAAAAATATTGCTCTATGTATTCAGTAACGGCTTTTAACAGCGACGTAATTGCATCTTCGCCTTCGCATCTTACACTAACCATTAAGCTGCGAATACAAACACATAAATAATAGCATTTGAGAACTTTGACAAAATCATATGGCAGAACTAGGTACAGAGAATTCATAGGCTTTTATACGAATGACCTCGCTGCCAAAGATAATATGCGAAACAATAAAAGCACCCAAAAGCTTGAATAATGATTTAATAATATAATTATTATTTTAAATACTTCTTTCTGGGTAATAAAACGGTGCATTTCCTTAGTATTTTAATTATTCTGGTGATTTTTATAAATTGTTTCTAGACGCCACGAAGAGCTAGCTCCTAGCAAGCGATATGTAAATAATAATAATAAATATTTATTTAGACCAAACCAAGAGAGTGGCATGCCAATTTTTAAGTGGCGAAATTTTTATTACCAGTATTCTTCCCCCGCTCGACGCCTCTGAATTGTGTACCTTATGAATTACGCCTGAAGTACCTATATGAATTAGTTGATATATCGACTTTGGATTATTCAAAATGACATTTTTAATAATCAAATATTAGGACGACTACTTCAGGTTAAAAAATATGCTTTTAAGGTATTCTCCCGTTTCGTTCCGTTATAATGAATATCTTAACTCTTAAGTTCTTAACGTACTAAAATCAACTCCATCTGGTCTTTTTTCTTTGAGTTTCCGGTAACACTTTACGTGAATAATTTACCCTAGATCTTGCAAGCTAGGTTGAACGTAGACACTAAATACCTTGTATTCATAGCTTTACGCGTCAAAAGTTCCCACGGGGCCTGCACAAATCGATTACACGTTAAACTGTCTTATACTGTACGCGTCACGTGCCATTATCCATTAACTTTCATCAATATTTGTTCAATCGCTTGCGTATTATAAATATAAAGGCATTTAAATAAAAGTTAGTTATAAAATTAAAGCGCACAAACCTATTTATTATAACAAGGATAATTATTGAACATAATTTGAAATTAGAATTTTCATTTATAATACAAAATTTTCGGGTCTTACAAATTGAACGTAATAACTTATGCAAATGAAAAATTATAGAGGCGGATAGCAAGCACAAAAAGTAAATGAGTTGCGGATATTGATTGTATCTCTTTTAAAAATGATTAGCTATACACAAGTATATTCTAATTATTTAAATATATAAAACTAAATACTCTGGGAGTGTAAAATTTTTCTATAAGAACCAGTTTTGTACCGGCTGCGAATGTATGGCTTCATTCAACGTAATAAGATTTTACACTAAGGCTTCTTGAAGATGTAATTTGATTCGAAAAAGACTTTGATGGAGCTATTAAGGAATGTAAAGGATTAAGGATAAATGCCTTAACAAAATTGCATTTAAGTTTGCAGACTGTTAACGGTTTTTTAATTATTGTTTCAGGCTGTGAAGTAGATATAAGGTCTATTATTTTTTTATGTATGACGACAGATCGCCCGAAAGTCCAATTCATAAGTTATTCTGGAGTCGTATTATATTCTAAGTCTTGATTCTGAAGCTTTACCCTTTAGTTCCTAACGAATTAAGTTTTATTGTGACACCAATGATATGATGAAAAAGTCAATAATTTCACAAACTATATTAGTAACATATTTCGTTATATAAAATAATACTCATTTTACAATGTTGCTTATACAGTGGTCAACATTTTTGATCTTAACGAAGGAGTCGTGTTACCATTTAGCGATTTAGTAAGCATGGCACAATTATTACCAAATTCATAAATATAAATACCGTATATATTCTCTTTTAATACAAAATAAACGCTTTTACAACTATAATACAGAGTAAAAAGCCTTCAACGTTATTTGCATAGATACGCTCGCAAGAAAGCCGTACTCGCGTAGGTTGGTATTTAGTGGCTTCTGTTAATTTTAGTTTAGTTCTTGCTAGAATATCGTTGCTATTTATAGGTTTCCTGTGTATTAAATCTATATTGAATGTTTGTTGGGGATAAATGAAATTTCAAAAATTATTTTAGTTATCAAGAAGTTTTATCAAGTCGTCTATTTAGTTCAGCTACAACTTCGTTTCTAAATTAGAAGTGATTTTTTCCTAAATAGATTGAAATATTCGTGTACGATTCCCAACAACGTTTTTATTTGAAAGATGTTAAAGAACATAATTAAATCAATTTAGAATTTACACATGAATAAGTAAAGTAAAACATTTGAGTTTTTTCGAATCAGTTATAGCAGAACGAATAATCATTATTACAAAATATTGTTCAACAAACGACATACGAGTTATCTTATAGCTAGTGGAAAAGGGTTTTGAGAAAGTCTTATCTAATCACAATATCTTGATGTGTTCAAAATTAAGAATGCTTCAAGAGTGTTTATATGTAAAAGAAACCAGTGAGATAGTAAATGTAGGAGCAGTCATAATATTGACAAAGCAAAGTATATCAAAATAGGCAAGTAGAGATATTAAATTTAAAAACAATCTCATCATGCTTGTTTGCTGTGCTGATAGATATCACCACAACTTAATAGACGCCTCTAAATTAAGGATTAAATTGGATAATTATTGATATTCATGCTTTGCAAGGCGCCGTATAAATCACACGGTGAATTAATATTCAAAATAATACAATTGTAATAAATTTGTTGAATAAATAGATTGTGTATCCTGTCCTAGAACCAATTTAAAATTCTATATTTCTAGTCTAGACTGAAATTTGAATATCGCTATTCTATTATTGAGGATGTTAGGCATATTCTATTAAGAGTAATAAAAACATGCGTGGGATTTATTTATATCAACATCACATCACAAAATTCCAAGGACATAGCGACCGTTACTTAAGAAATAATAGCTATACTAGTCTAATATAATGGAAAAAGTATATACAACAAGGTTGTTTTTAAAAATAATGATAATTTTGAGACGTTCATATAGTCGTACAATGATGAAGATGACGAAAAACGAAGAAATTCTTAGGAGGTAACTAATTCAGCTATACTAGTTGAATCGGAGCTAACTCAGCAGCATACTAGTAATTGTAAATATGGTGAAGGCAGTATCCAGCCGGTTTTAAACAAAAAAGTTAGGATTTTTAATGAATACTCTAGTTTTATGCTTATAATTAATCTGCCCACTCACTAATTATCGCTTATAGTAGATTATACATCTGAAGAATTGTGCAAATGAAATAGTTTAAATCTGGTTTTCAAAAGATTGCTTCGCTTCCATTTGGTCTAAATCTACTATACCATAACCAATTCTGGTCAAACATATGAAAGTGATATCATTTTGCAGCTGATACGGACCCAGAAATTGGTTACCAACCCAGTTTCAGACAAATTCATTTAGTACTGCTTCGAGGCTTAAAACTTTAAGGCAATCTATAAAAGTTTATAACGACAGAAAATATCATTTTAGATTATGGGAAATTGAGACTCAATCATAAAATGAGAAACGAGAATGTTACGGTCAAGCTATGAAGTTGACATTTGAAGAACTTCAATCTTTATTGAAACCTAGTTGCCGTTTATAATAACTAAAACAGAAGTTCCTTCTTGAATATGAGATAATATGTAGTTGTTAACTCTGATCTCCTGATCACTCTTAAAAATAAATTCAAACAAGATTGAAAAAATACTGAGGTCTGACCATGGTCATTTCATTACTTTTATTGTAAATGAATTACTCTGAATTTTAAAACATCACACTTTATGAAACACGACACATGTTTTAACCGTCATTACTCTTTCAATCATGCGCCTTTCGATAGAATTGAAGACTTCAGTTATTATGATATGATATTTTGTCATTTAATGTAGGAAAGTTCATTTGTATACAATGATATTTTTCCAAAGAAATTCGTAGTCGCTTTAACTTGATGTATATTTAAATGATAATATTACTTTTAACTAGCCCGTTGCAAAAGCTGATCAGGAACTTTTTATTTGAACATACATTCTTACACATCTAATGAAAGCGTCGTGAATAACCGGCATGTTTTAGAAATAACAATATAAGGTAATATTTAAGTTACAGTACTCATCCACTTGCTCCTAAACAAATTTTTGTAATGCTCAACAGTTGGGTAAATTCGCTGATCTTAGGAACTACTGATTTATTTCTCTTTGAAGTATTTAAAACAAAAACGTGGGTGAAATTTACAAGATACAGTCAGTTATCCATGAAAAATGCTGTGTGTTTTACTTCTTCAAAGAGAAGGTTTATTCGAAAATAATTACGAGGATTTTGTGATAGATATCGAACTGAATTCGCCACATTAGAATATCGGGTTTCGAGCCAATGTTGTTGCAATTTATGAATGCCCATTACAATAAAAATAGCATGTATCATTTGATTGTTTTTCTGTATACACAAATTTACGATTTATCATGTTAACACAGTCGTTTTTAGATATTTTCATTGCATTTATTTAAAATAACATCTATCACACAATTACTGTTTGAATTTCAAATTATTTAAACCAAAGCTTCCTCCATTTAACATAATCAGTAGACTTAATTAGGACTTTATCTGTTTCAAATTCGCATTATTAATTGTAAAATCTCCTATTAGTTTACTGGAATTAAAATTATGAATCATTTAATAAACAATAAAGGTGTGCTGTATTTATTTTCACATTTATAAATAATCCTCAATCAAGATTATTTAAAATTATTTAAACTTGTTATTTATTTTTGTTCATGATATTAATTATCAATTTTTGCAGTTTAGATAGCTTAATCGCCATGATAAATTACTTAATTGTGTAGTGTTATATATACCTATATGGGGTAAAGTGGCAACAATACAAATGATCACTTTAAACCTGAGTTTAGAATAGAAGTAAGAAAAATGATGGCTGTTTTATATAGGATAAAATACAACACACACTAAGTAAAAATTAAGGTATTTATATATGTCAAATTATATCAGCCCATTGGTTTTTTTTAATATATGAAAAATTATCAGGCGTTATAAATTTTTTCTGTATTCTAATCGGATTATAATTTTTTGACGCACACTCCTAACTTACGACCGATATACAGAACATTCTTTATTCATCTGTCTCTTTTAACTAAACAAATTAAAAGAAACTGATAGAAGACAAATACGACCTATTTATCTTTTATGGGTACAAAATAAAGTCAATAAGTTAATTATTATATGAATAAATGAAAGCTTATTAAAGAAAAATGTATTGTCTCTTAATAAGACAAGCATAAAGAATAAATACGAGGAGAAATATCTCTAACAGCATTGAGGCGGTACCTTTTAAAGCCCCCACAGACAGGCTATTTTAGTGACTGATCTTTGAACAGCTGTTCCAATATGATCCAATGTCTGGGTATATATTTATCGACGGATGTTTATGCACTTAATCGGGATTATAATTAATACAGGATGTTTCATGATTAATCTTGAATCTTACTATAATTTAAATATATCAGATTATATTTATGTATGTTACATATATGTCGTTAAATGATGGAGCATTCAATTTCGTAGCCGTATTGCATGCTTCATTTGGTAAAATTGTTCATCTTGAATTATAATCAGGTTGGAGTTCGTACTTAAACTTGTCTCCAAATCTTGAAATGCCACACAACACACGGGTGTATGGTACAAATAATGAAAGCCTCACAAAAATACAATAATAATTGAGTCAGCTTACCCACAAATATTTTAAGTTAGAATACAACTAGTAATTAGAGAACTATATTTAATATCATACAAGTCAATAAGATAACAAAATTAAAAAAAAAAAATTACTAAGTGCCTGCATTTGTGAAAAGTACAATTGTAATGTTATAATTAAAATGTAGGCCAATATTTTAACACTACGGTATTAAAATTTAATAATGAATAACCGTAGGGTTACCGTATGAGGATACGTAGCGGCTGTTTTGTGTTTATATGATGATATATGACAGGTAGGTTATATTGTCTGCCCTCATTTGTTTTATGATAATATATTTTATTTACCAGATGACCCAACTTCATAGTATAAGACGATTCTTGCGTAACTCTATACATTGGAACTTTAATTTTCATTACGTTACTATATATTTTTAATACAAAAATAATTGTCCCTAGTGCTGTGGATAACTGGGCAAATTGTTGCAATAACTCATTTTTGTATTCATATTATTTAGAATTAAACTGCATCAAATACACTTGCACGAATAAGACCAAATTGACAGGCATTAAATTTAAACCATAAAGTCTGGAGCAAAATTAAATGCTTAACGAAATTGCGCCCAAAGGGATCACTCCAACAATTCGTTAGACGTTTCCGTTAACGTAATGTCGCCGTTATAACGAGGTACCGTAGAGTAGTTATTGCCGTTGATAATTTAAAAATGGAATGCTTGAGTACTTTCAACTTTAGTGTATGAAATGATGGTGTGGTTTTGGTTGAACGTTTGAAGTCTAGATAAAAAAGAATGGAAAAATTGCGCAGACTATGCAAGTTCACAAAATATAAGACCAGAAGTTCGCACCTTTTAGAGTACATTAAAATTGTAACGCTATGTTAAGGTTATTATTTTTTTAAATAGATTTAAGTGGTGGATATTTTATGGTATTATTAAAAATATGTATTCTTCTTTAACTTTAGATATTATGTAATTTAAAATACATATTTTTCTAATCACAACAGCAATGGAATGTGCAATTAGATATAGTTGATGTCTGTTCTGTGATGGAAGATATGAGTTTAAATATTTTATTGTATTTTAATTATTGCTGAATTAAGTACCCACTTGAGAGAATAATTTTCATTATATCTAATCTTATGTATACTTTATGATTTATTAACTCAGTTTTAGTGACCTTCGACTATATTGTGATTAATTGCCATTGTTATATTAGATAAATAGATATTTTTATACACATCATATTTTCAGGTTTCGAAATGTGCTAAATACGAATTAAAATGATACATAATAAGTTACAATATGATGTGTATTGAAATCAGAGACGACTACAAAAACAAAACATATTTTTTTATGGTATAGAAAACTGCCCAAACGGGCAGCAGGCTCACCTCACCTCATCAGGTACAGTGATAGTGCTGCCCATGGATATTCACAATGCGGACGACTCGCAAGTGCGTTCAGATGACTTCAACGTTCCTAGGTTTCGATTCAGAAATATCTACATTGGTTTCATATAGCAGTGGTACACAGCAGAAAGTGCCATTTTTGATATATCTATTTATTACTAGCTGATATAAAAAATAGGGGTTGATCGTAGAGGGGTAAAAATTTAGAGTTGTATGTATTTCTGTATGCTGTATCATATAAAAATAAAAAATAAGAAATTACATTAAAAAGAAATGAAACATAGATGTTGTCCGATTCTCAGACCTCCCTAATATGCACACAAAGTTTCGTGAAAATCAGTCAAGACGTATCGGAGGAGTATGGGAACGAAAACTGTGACACGAGAATTTTATATATAAGATGCAGTCAATGTTATAATATTCTTTTGTAATATCTTGTATTAAAGCTAGTATCATACAATTTTAAAAATACTGTACAAAAAATTAAAATGATATTATATCAATGTTATTTATATTACGGAGATATAAATATTTAAATTCAATATATATCTCTTTCAAAAAAACTATTTTAAGACACTTTACAAAATGTGTACACACACACACACACACATTTGTAGCATGTACAGTCATGTTCGGTGTTATTCATACTTTGATACCGTGAGAAAATTAAGAGCATGTGTTCATTAATTATTTTAATTTAAACAATTATACGTCACGTTGAAGTTCAAGGGCTATTCGAAATTTTAGCGTCCTCGGGTTTAATCAAGGTAAACTAGAATAAAATGTATTAAATATTTCCTGCAGGCAAGTAGCAAATTGTTACTCTGCGTGGATTTTATTATTTATTAAACATTTTATTTGTGTTTACAGATTAATTTATTAAAATTAAATTTTAATTATTATACGGCTTACTTATTATCTACCAAGTATGAAGATAACAACTAAATCTGAATATAAAATTAAATATAATAATTTATTTAAATTCATATTGTGTTGTGGATGTGGATCTTGCGATAGCAAAGCTGTTTAGTTTTACTTAAATGTTACATACTTTATAATAAATAATTAGAAAAAAATCATACGAAAAATTAACCGAAACATTTGCAATCTATGATGACTCTCGTAAATTCTCTCAACAATTCCATTATAGAAAAATGTATATAATTTAATTTGCCATTGTTACAGTTATTAGTCCGTTATAGCTTTTGGTAAAATACTCGACTCATAGATGAAATTACTTCATCTATCCCACACGTCATTAAATTTACAGACACGTCGAGTGTATCTTTCATCAGTCGAACCGATATTTTAAAGTTTAAAATTTATTGTAAAAAATATTTAATCCACCAAAAAGTTCTACTAGATATACGGATAGGCTACGAAGAATGTGAGTAGATTCGTTTAAATAAGGAAAAAAAAATTATAGAAATTTATTGTTCTTGTACTGTACTGGAAATATCGGATTTGTCTTCTTATTGGTCCAGACAGCTACATATTTCAAGTCCAGCTTCCCTTCATCCTTTTGTGATATTTTGAATAACCCCTCGTTCCTTCACCCTCAACGGAAACTGTCCACGTGGTTTCAGTGTTCCTCTGAAGTATTCAGGGGGCGTATTCTAAAAATACTCGACACAGAATAATCTAAACGTACACCCAGTCGGGTTAGTCACGTCGCGTCGTTCGGCTCGAGCCGAATTCGAATTCCAAATTCAAATTTTCAAATGTTCGAAATGTGAGTGGACCAAGAGTGGACCTTGTGACTTTGAACCAGGTGATGTTTATTTATGCTTAAAAAAATATTCTAACATTGTCTATTGTTTGTGACGCGTTATTTTTATTATTGAGGACAGAGGGTACAGTCATAATATAAATATGCAAGATGTTGTAGAATTTGCAATCTATTTCGAGTTATACTGATTGTAGAATTTTCCGTACACTTAAAAAACGTTACTCAAAAAATTATATCCAAATAGGTTTTCTAAATTGTATTAGGTGAAATTATTATTATAAGACTTATGATAACTTATTTTAAATTAACGAATTAATACGTAAGTTTAGTAGAATTAAAAAAAAGAAAAGCTAACTTTTTTTTAATATCTCAATACTTTTCGTTTTGTTATCACCATGGAACATGTACAAATTTCATCACATTTTTTTAAAAACGTCGTTGGTGTAATGATGAAGCATCGAACGTCAGCTAAATGATCAATGTGGTCGGAACTGAAACTATAAAATCCGGCATTCGTAAACACTGTGAGTCAAAAAACAAAAATGTTCCTAAAATATAAACTTTTCTGGCATTGATGGATCGTATGGGATTGAAATATATTAGGAACTTAAAAATTCAGTTGTGAGTCATCACAACTGAATTTTTAAGTTACTAATATAACAAAATTCGGTGGAGGTGTTAAAAAAAGAACTTTAACTCTTTATTATGGCGTTAATAAAATCTCGTTACATGTAATTGTGACGTAAAAACAACTTTTATATTTATATTAGTCACGATTGTTTCCCATTGGGCTAGCCAGAGACCACAGACCTCCACTTGTTTGCATACCTTGTCGATTATTGGTGGTTAATAATAATAATAATTATAAGTCACGCCTGATTTCTATTAGGGAAGGCAGAGACCACAGACCTCCACTTGCTACAATCCTTGGATACCTCTCTCGCTTCTTCCACACTCATTAAATTCATCATACATTCTCGTCGGTTATGGTTGCTTTTGTCCTACCACTTTCCCTGAACACACTGAATTTGAGCCAACAAAGATCGGGAAAGTCTCCCAGCCCTGCCCTTACTACTACACTCGACTTGTCAGTCTAAAAAACTTTAATTTTTTCTATGTGATCGAACCACCTCCGCTTGTCCTTTCGTATCCTGATCATTACGTACTTTTCCACTGCAGATCGTTTCCAGCACATGGTATAAATTATTATAATTATTATATTTATTTAGACCCTTTGGTTTCCGCAGAATTAAATTTATTTATCTAAATACAGCAAATCCCAAAAACAGATACTCAACTAACTGTAAATATAATCAATCACAGATACTTAGCTATAAAACGCTTACATTCCTCCACTTTTACACCATACCTAAACATATGCATATACCTGTCAAAATATGTCACATTCTGTTGCAGATGAAAGAAACAATTATGCTCTATAATTTAGACATAATTGAGCTTGAAGTCTGCTCCACAAATACAAAAATAAATGTTCTATCCCTACCCCGTAATTTCCGAGTCAGTCAGTCAAAATATTGATGATCTCACACAGTATCCTGTCTCACTTTGAAGGTTTAAAACGAAAAACACAATTCTGTACAGCCGTTCTTATTTCCCGTTAAATTAGTTTTAAGGGATTGAAACGCTCGAAAATTTAATTTGAAATTCTAATACAAAACTTCACAACACTGTGACAGTTCTGTAGTATGCAGGTTATAAAAAAGGGCACTTTAAACGATTGAATGCAGTCAATAAATACAATCATTTTCCATTAGACGCAGTGCTGACATATTTCACAAAGGCATCTCTAAAGATATTCCCCGGGGTTCAACGTTCGCGTAAATATAGATAGATTGGGAAACAAAAGTAAAATAAACCTTGAAATGTGGCGTCCTATTCTAAACACTGCGACTGCAGAGGACTATTTTAGCGTTGCATTAGTTACGAGTAGCGTTAAGATTTAAGTGGTTTATTTTTATGTCCATGAATTCAGCTTTAAATTGTTTTTAATTGTTTTTATCCAGATATAATTTATTTCATATAACATTGATTTTTCGTTATATGACATTTATACACATGGTCGGTAAGCTATTATAAAAGATCTAGAAAATAAAAATCAAGACCTGTTAAATAAAAACAAGAACCTTGAACTTAGGGTGTCGGCTCTAGAACAGGGAATGAACACTTACGAGCAGAAAAGCTTGTCATCATGCTTAGAAATTGCAGGCCTGCCTAATATTTCTACTAAAGAAGTGCAGAATCTGCTAGGAAACATAGCCTCTAAGCTGGACCTGGATAAAAATGATGTGCGGTCATCTTCGCGACTCCCTGGATCTAAAGACAAACCGGGACCAATCCTTGTCGAGATGAGGACATCAGCTGCGCGGAGCCAGTGGGTTGCAGCCAGCAAGGAGAACTGTCTCACCGTGGGCACTTTGATGTCGCAGGTTCCACAGGAAAAAGCAGATGACCGTGTTTTCATTAGGGAAGCCTTAACCAAACATATTAAAACTTTATTGTATACTGCCAAAACTCAGTTGAATCAATCATTTAAATTTGTATGGTGCAGAGATGGGAAAGTTTGTGCTAGGAAAACTGAGAACAGTAAAATTTTATACATCCGATCAATTGAAGATATCGATCGTATTCAAAGGCAGTCTAACAATCTTACAAACCAGTAATAAGTAAACGCCTATCCCATTTCCCACTGTTTATTATCTTGTATTTGTTAAATTATGGTTACTAGCGTAACAGAATTATATAACTGCACTTCAATAAACGATTTTGTCAAGAAATTGCCTAATAACAGTCATCTCAGTGTCTCATGTATTCATATAAATATTCGATCGATGATTAAGAATTTCACGAAATTAGAAGAGATTATTCATAACTGTAGGATACCACTTGATGTCATAATTTTAACAGAAGCCGGTATTTCATCAAATATTGCACAGCTTTTTAATTTGTCAGGTTACACTATGTACTCACAACTACGTTCTCATAAACGGGGCGGTGGCATTATTGTCTATGTAAGATCACATTTTAAATTTACTCCTATTCAACATCTTACCTGGTCATTCGAAAACTTTACTGGTACATTAAAAATAAACACAGACCAGGAGGTAGTTTTGTGTGCTGTGTATCGGCCACCCCGTTATAATAAACGCTTGTTTGTAAGGGAACTGGACAAATATATCATGAAGTACGATTCAAAACAAAACCTATTGTTAATTGGTGACACAAATATCGACCTGAAACACATAGATTCATATAGACAGTCATTTCTGGAAACACTAAGCGAGCACGGACTAATGTGTGGTATATCGGAATACACAAGGATCGAAAAGAAACTAAATAAAGTAACAAAATCTTGCATTGACCACATTTTCACACGTTTGCCCACATTACGTCCGTGCACGGCTGTATTAGATATCATACTAGCCGACCATCGAGCTATCGTTCTAGCGGCCGTCGACGAGGCAGCCTGCCGGACGGACCGCACAGTACAGAGTGTTCCAAAACAGGTTGTTGACTTCAATATTCTTCATAAGGAACTAAAAAGTGTAAAATGGTTACAAACTAGCGATATGAATTCATCAACCGATATTTTTAACTTCATTAAATCCTCCTTTCAAAATGCAACCACGGTGGCAACACAAAAAAGTAACTTTAAGAATAAGACACATGTTTTTAGAGCCCCGTGGATCAATGATAATGTCACGCGATTATCCGAGAAGAGAAATAATCTGTTTAAATTATGGCGGCAAAATCCTTATGATTTTAAACTTCGTTTAGAATATAATAAAACACGCAATAAATTGCATAAAGTTATAGAAATAAGAAGAAACAATTACTATATGAAAAAAATTAAAGATAACTTTAAAAATACAAAAAAAATGTACCAGATCTTAAATAATATACTCGGTCGAGTGACACTATCTATTGATGAAGTCGTACAAAGGGCGTTTGAAGGACAGGGCCTTACAACAAAATGTATCGTTGACAATTTTGCTTCAAGATTTGAAATGGCAGTTGCAGATATTATTCCTAATTGTAGCACAAAGTTATTAGACACAAGTAGTCATTGCAGTTCCGCCGATTGCAGCATTTATTTTCAAAAGGCTACTAGAGACCAAGTACACAAAATAATAAAAAATCTTAATCAGCGGAAAGCACCTGGGCCGGATAATATAAAGATATCTGACATCAAAAGCATAGGGGGTGATGTATCGGGGGCTATTGCAGATCTAATTAATTGTAGTGTAACAGAGGGCTCATACCCCGACGATTTAAAAATGGGATGTGTTCGACCTATACATAAAAAAGGAAAGCGAGACGATTATGCAAACTACCGTCAAGTCACACTGCTCTCGTCTATAGACAAAATTGTCGAAAAATATATTAGTGAACAATTACAACATTTTTTCGAACTTAATGGTATTATTTATCAAAATCAATTCGGTTTTCAGAGGGGGAAAGGAACATCCGACTTGCTAATTAAGTTTACCGATGAAGTTAACACGCATCTAAATAGGAAGCTTTATGTATGTGTTCTTTTTATCGACTTCTCATGCGCTTTCGATACACTGGACCATAAGCAATTGATATCTAGCCTAGATGACTCTGGTATACGTGGACCACTCCTCAAGTGGTGCAGTAGTTATCTTAAAAACAGAAAGTTTCAGGTGAAGGTAAATGGCGTTCTCAGTGAAGCAAAAGACAGTACTAAAGGTACAGCACAAGGATCGGTGATAGGACCTCTCCACTTCTTGTCGTATGTCAACGCAATGAATAAGTTCGTCAAATATAGTACATGCTACCAGTTCGCTGATGACACTTGTCTGGTTGCTGCCGATGCAGATCCCAATAAAGCTTGTGACAAGCTACAATCAGATTTTAATAATCTTTTAAAGTGGTGTCACGATGTAGGATTAGTGGTCAATGCTGCAAAAACCAAACTATTGCCCATTAAATCGCCGTATATGAAAAGCGTTCCCTTGAAGGGGGTTAAAGCTCATGAACATAAATGTCTACATTTATCTATTTCAACACAGTGTAGCTGTGATCTGGTTGATGTCGTGGATTGCCAAACATATTTAGGACTACAAATCGATAGTAAATTTAATTGGAGTAACCACATCGAATACGTGTGTAATAAGTTAAGACAGTTTTTGGCTAATATCATCATACTTAAAAATAAAATTCCATTTAAAGTTAAGATTATGTTGTATAATTCGCTAGCTGAATCTTACATTCAATATGGTTTATGTAGTTATGGCCGTACGTATAAAACTTATTTAAATAAAATATATGATCTTCAACTGCGAATACTAAAAAATATAGTATCAAATAAAGTCAAACATCAATATGGGGATGATCATACGGGTCTTTTTAAGCACTGTAAAGTATTGCCTGTACATACTCAGGTAAAATTTATATTATTAAAAAAAATGTTTTTCGTAATCAACAATCAGCCACAACCGGAACACGCTGTATACACCCGATCGGTAGCTCGACGTCACCTGATTAGCAAACCAGTTCGCGTGAACAATGAATATGGTAGACGAACATCTGATTATATTGTTACTCGACTCATTAATAAACTACCTATAGAATTACGGAACAATTTAACATCAAATAATATAAAGTATAAACTTAAAGACCACTTTCTTAGTTCTCTTCAAAATGTGTATAATTATAACGATATTTAATAACCGAACCGAGGTATATTTATATTTGCCCAGATCCCGTTCTTTTTATTTTTATTTTGAGTATGTTGTTGTACAAATAAGAAGGTTTATTGTTGTAGTAACGTTGTACAGGATACTTACCTAAGCGACGTAAACTTAAATCTTAGTATAATTTCAAACCTTAGTGGTTTCGCTATGCTAAGTTAATAGATGCGTTTTGTAAAATCTTTTATATGATAATAAATAAAAAAAAAAAAAAAAAAATTTATTTCATCTATTAGAGGTTTAAAACAACTAAACGTAGATTTTTTTATTAATAAATATATAACACCCAGAGGCAATAGTTAAACTATCGTTCGATCCCCGGGTCAGTCAACACTGCCGGGGATCGAACTCGGTACCCTCTTTTTGGCAATCCGGCACGATAACCTTTGCGCCAACTGGATAGTCAATTCTAAGAATTATCACGTGGCATACGGAAAAGACGAAAATTCCTAATCATGATTATTAGAAACGTTATTAAAATTGAAATTGTTTTTCGAAGTCCATCGACATAATAAGCGAAAGTAAATTAAATACATTAGAGGTAAGATTGTACAAGTAAATTAAAAAGAGAGGAAATAATTCCTATTTTAAGATAAAAATTATAGACTAACTAGCTACTCTGTGTTCTGTCAAGTAAGTATTGCATTAGAATAGGCACCAGCACTATTTCGGCTCTAATGTCTTTGAATATTAGGATAATTACAATTTCCTGGCTCTCTTGTGTAATAAATTTGGAATGAATTGCTTAAGGTATAATTGTTTTAACGTTTGAGGCTATATAGCCTTTGCATTGATGTCAAATAATTGTTACCTCCATCTCTACCATCTTTGCGGTAAAAGATAAAATGACATATTTTATTGTTTGTCTGGATTTTATTGTTTGTCTGGATTTTGTCTTTACAAACCGCAACTCGATAAAAAATACTTTCTATTTCTGTTCAGGTAATATTATATTCTGTATTATTTGAAATTGATTGTGCCTAATGCAAACTGTGTAGGTTTTTAATGACATCAATTATATCTTCCAATATTATATAATTCAAATTATCAAATATAGGTAAACCTTAAAATCAAAGTTTGAAGCACCAACCGACAAAACCAAGAAATAAGAACGTTAATTCTTAAGAGTTAACATCACCACTTATCTATCTCAATTATTCTCAGAAGGCAAAACACCCGCGAAATCTTCACAGTCAAAACACTTGAACCATCCAAATTGATGACACTTAGCTAAAGATAAAACAGCACATGTTTTACCAGGAATCGATTAGCTCAACGAATTGTGACATTTGATACATTTGCAAGACCACACGTGAGTGCATGGGCGTAAACAATATTACTAAACTATAACTGAATTTAATAACATATTGATACCACTGTACGATGTAAATGGACTTATATTACGCAAACTACGATTAAATGTTCGGTTTATAATCTTTTACTAACTAAAATCAAGATGGACTGTCGATGATACAGAATTAATATGCAAAGTTCATGGTATATATTATACCTTGCGATACTCGTTATTACGAATATAATGATCTCATTAAAATAAACCTTGAATATCGTTAAAAATATATTTTATGAGCTCCTTTGGATCTGTTCTAAATTTGTTATAATTATTGCCTGAGTTGTGGAGAATTATGTCAATGAATATGGGTAAATTTCGCGCTAACTATGGTCTGTCGAAGACATAATATCATATTAATATGTCTAAATTATTGAACACTAAACAAAGACGACGTAGGATTTTCGTCATACTTAGTATATTTACACTAACACCTTTATACGTGAATATAAACTTAATTTAAAAACACATCCACATCGAAGGGTACAATAAATAATGTATTATATACAATAAAAAATGTTATACAAATTGTTTGTAATTTACATAAAAAACTAATAATAATTAATATAGCCATATTAAAACACTTTTAATCGATATTTGTAAAATTATACCTAATTAATAATTTCGTAGAAGAGTAATTTTATCGGCATGGATTTCAATAAAATCTTTGAAACCTGTTTCTATCGCAATTAATATTTTTCCTTAGTAATTGATCTTGATCCATTTTATGTCTATATATTTTATATTTGAAAACCTCTTCGGTATACGAGAACTCATTAATATACTATTGAAAATATTTATTAGATTTTCTCTATCAACAAGAGAATTATATGATAAATTTAATCAATTTGATCGTCATTTTTCAATATTTAGGTTTTAATAAAGTTTCCTTAATCTGTGTTAAATCCGCCAAAGGCGTAGGTGGTTCCACATGGGTTAACACATCAGTTAGGTATATATTCAATTTCCTGTGAAAAAATTTAGAGAATTAATAACACACTGAAACCGTGTGGATATTTGTGACACTGAGCTCTGTGAAGTGAGATGAAGAGTTCATATACTTTTTAATATACTTAAAATCAAAGCAATTTTACCGAAAAAAAGCTGAAGCTCGTTACTAAATAGAAATAACTTCTTAAGAAGTCAACTTAGGGGAGGTAAATTAAAAATAATTATCCCACCATAAAGCTAATTTAATAAACTATAAACAAACCAAAAAATCATGGGAAAGTAAGAGCATCTTGGCCACAGACGTTAATTAACTAAAGTGCGTATAATTATAAAAAGGAGGCGTTAAAATAATATTTGTTGCGGCCATATGGTGGTCTATATAGCAATATATATCTAGAAGTGACTATCTAGGTTTTTTTAACAATCAGCAGGAAAAGTGAGAACTACTTACTTACTAAAAAGTTTTATATTATCATTATAAACAATGCAATTAACATACTGTTTTATGTCCGCATTAAGGACATAAAACAGTATGTAAATTTGCATTGTATAGTCAGTTCAGTTACTTGATTTAGTTCCAAACATTAAATGTTATATAAAGCTAAGGTGGAAAAAACAATCTTAATTCATTTATCTTATTTTAACAGCAATAGCATGTGTGTATTTACTCAATTATTTGTAAGCTGTGACAAAGTTATTCCAATTTTACGCCAGTAGTGGGAATAACGTTATCGACTCACATCTAGCAATTTTATTGCTGTGTTTCATTGATAAAGTCTGTCGCCACATGGCTAAGCATGTGCGACACACAACGGATAATCATACTAAAATAGATTAAAAGAAATTAAATCTATATTCCAAACCGGACGTACGCTTGTACTTCATCTTATTATTTTAATTTAAATTGTTCGCGAAGGAGAAACTTTACAAATTGTAATTGAAAAATAATAATAATATGGGAATTATGTGGTAATAAATTGTCTTTTCATAATTATATTCAATAAAAGTCCCCTATGAATTCCTTAGATTTTTTAAATATTCTAAATATTCAACCTTCAAATAATAGTAATAAAAATCAGGAATATTTTCATACTGATTGTATTTGAATCGGAACCTTTTTATTAAGCACAAAAATACGTAAAAAATGTAAACGTATTTTTAGTACAAAGTTAGGAATTTAAATGATGGCGCTAGCGACACGTGTCACTTACTTCCTCCTTAATTAACACGTCCGTTTTTCTTTTTCCAGATAATATCATTAACTAGATGATAAAAGTGTTCAAATGTCTCAAAATTTGGACCACGATGCGCCGGAGTAAAACAAAATGGCGCTAATCGAATGTGAGTTACGAGAAGAGCGCGCGCGGGACGTTTCGAAATTCAAAAATAGAACATCCATCGCAAAACGGAAATGGAGGACGGATGTTTGGTTCCTGTTAGTGATCTTTGTTACCGGTTGCCATGGTTACGAAGAACAGAGGTTCGCGATGGAGCCACAAGATCAGGTAATCTATTTTACTTGTTATTTCCTCTGTGCAGAACGAAGAATTGCCTCATAGAAAAATCATGTCAATAAAAGTTCCACGTCTCGTAAGATATGAAATGAATTTATTGCCTAAACTTTTCGATATCGTAAAGTTTAGACTGTACTAAATATATATTTTTGTGACTTTCGTCGCGTAGTGTAGCTATATTTTACGTGTTTTTTTAAAGCGAATCATCAACACTATAAAGTCTCCACGAGCTTTATATGAAACTCATAAAATAACACGTCCGCTGATAAATAAATAACGATCCTAAACAGTTATAAAATTAAGTTTTATTATGGTATTAACTTATCTCCATAAGATATCAGGACTCAGGAGGCCAATGAACTTTATTGAGTGCTTTCGCAAAGTTAAATTTGGAATAACGAGGATATCTATGGCCCATATATAAAAGCTATTTTTTTGTATACTAAGGGTGAGTCTTGAGAGTTATACATGCTGGTTTATACACGATTATACTATATACTATGTATATGTATGGTTAAGTTTTGATTTCTCATACAATGATTAAACACTGGCTTATATGTCAGAAGTTTCTTGGGGAAACTGGCACATCTTTCGGCCAAATACACAAACGCATTATAATGTTGATGCTCTTAAATCTAAGACCTGCTTATTTTCCAGTTTTGATAGCACGAAGTTCATATTTAGGAGTTGCTTAATTATTTATCCCCTAAGTAATTAAAAAGCGTTTAAATATTTTAGTGCTGTTTCGGTCTTTAGACTTAAATATTGACCGTGTTTGTCAGACGCAAAGCTTACATGGCGCATATATAATAGTAAATATCAGTGTAAAAACGATTTTTTTGCTTAACTACAAACAGGTTATGAGTCTACAAAGCATATGTCCTTTGCTAGGTCACAATATTAATATAAATTTTCAGAGTATTCAAAAATAAACTTCTATACCACCCGTTCGATCAATTTATGCAAATAATGTAATTACTTTCATACATCGTAACAATAAATCATAGAACGGGCGTATTAAAATCAGATTGATATATTAAATTTGAATAAATTACACGAAATAGACCGCGTTAATGAATATTCATGATTATATAACGGTTCAACGATAAATTTTTTAGGTTTATTTAATAGCTGGAGGTTCCAGTTTCCAAATTCTGGTATTTTTATACTTATATTTCCTGGAAATGTAGGAAACGTTACATACCTATAATTTATAATGTAGAGAGGGGTGACAAATGACTAGTGTAGAGTACTAGTAAAAGTACTTACTAGTGACGAGCTTTTTTTGTTATTTATTACGATATAATTCGTCTAATGAAAAAATAAAGAATCATCTAATAATAGCAAACTACAACAGCAAACATAGGGATTATGTAAGTGAATTAAAAACCACTAAAATACTACGTCAAAATATAAATATTAATTAGAAAGATTGCATCGATTTTAATATGTATGAGAGTAGCGAAAAGCTTGATGTATTTTGATCAATATGGAATTTCTAATACCTGTTACTTTGTTGATGTAAATATTGGGAAAAAGTGATAAGTTGTGAGCGTTTACGGCATGTTTTTCTCGCCATCACATGGTGCATTTTACATCTTGCGTCATGTTTGCGAGAGTATGCAGTGGGATATATTATTTTATTAGTTTATTGTGGCTTATACGTTATATTTTGAGATATAATTTTTTTACAGATATTTCTTAATAATATAAATAAATTAGTGATTTTCAAATTTTGTGTATCGCTGTGACTCTAATAGACAGTACTTAGAACAAATAATTGGTTTTCTTCTGCCTTGTACCACACATAACGTAAAATAATTATTATAATTCTAATAATTAACAAACTTATTTCGTTTTGTTTACTTCTTATCGCCTATTATAATTAACTCGCTTTGACATAAAAGCTAAGATTTAAATCTATTCGTAGAACTTGTAGGGTTATGCTTATACCCAAATTGATTTTATTGGATGATTAGGATGCTTAGATCACAGATACACACTTTTAGAAAGTGACGCATATTAAAAATACTCGTGATTATCATTTATTCATATTTCAAGGATATTTTCTTGTGGTAAGACTCAACTCTTGAGGTCTGTATTGACTCCGGCTGTTAATGCCATTGGACTAATATATAATAAAGATATTTTTACTTTGTACGCTTAAGTTATCTTGAGACCGGTATCTCAGCCTGTAAAATTTGATAACTATGCAACGGCATATCAAGTGTGCTTTTACACATTTATTTTTGAATAACCTATTATCCCTAGTGTATTGTGAAATCGCCATTTATATCATCCATTGATGCAGGACGACTGAGACCAGTTTCCACAGAGCTGATGTCAACAGTATCGAAAGTTCATAATTAAACAACATATCTAGTCTACTTTTTTTAAATGCATGTTGTGTTAACTATTAAGGTATACTGTAAGTAAAGATTCTTAGTATAAGCTTTAGCCTAAGCTTTAGCCTACCGTGACCATGCATGCTGTAAAGCACGCGAAACATCGGGAAAAGTTGTAAGTAATGTAATTATATTTAAATTTTGCAAAAAATATATAACTAAATCCGTTAAAAAGTGTATTTTTTAAATGAACTTTAGCCTAATTTAAGAATGTATATAGCTAATGCCTGCTTGCTGCTGTTAACCATTAAAATAAATAAAGTTCAGTGAAACTAAATAATGTTTTTTTTTTAAATATATCCTAGTATCGAATTCTATCGTTGTATAGCGCGCCTGGGTCATTGAGTAACACCATACGGTTCAATAACTTAAAACTCAAACGTGACATTTTCATTGTTAAAAAGTACTGTGACGTATATTGCGTGACTTATAATTTAGTGTATCAAACAACTAGTTTCTTTCAATGCGTTTTGTGTGTTAATTGTCGTTTTTAACGGTGTGATAATAAAATAACTTGTTTTCATACTGTTTATTTATTTTATGATCTTTCAAAGATGTGTCGATTGCTCAGATATATTCTATGTGGATTGATGTTATTGTGAAATATAATTTTAATCAATGGACGAGTTGTTATGTGTTAGATTTTGTAAATTAGCTGAATCTCAAATTTCTTGTACCAAAATAGAATAAATTAGCAAATCCAATAAAGGACTAGGAAAGGGTCAATTATGAAACTTTAATAAAAACTTCGAATGCTCCTCTTAATTTTCCTATTTCTTTCGCAATTGTTTTATCCATTCACGCGTGATGATATAAACACAATAATATAGATAAATAAGCCAGCAATTTATATATTTTAATCTCTTAAACATGCCAGGAAGACAACTCTAAGGTAGTTTAAAAGGAATTGATTTTTTGTGCTGTCAATAAATAAACGCTTTTTTTCAGAGTGCAATCGTTGGCTCCAGAGTAACATTACCATGTCGTGTAGAACATAAGGCTGGGACTCTTCAATGGACCAAAGATGACTTTGGACTCGGAACCCACAGGAACCTAAGCGGCTACGAACGCTACTCTATGATTGGGAGTGATGAGGAAGGTAAGGTGTTAATAAGAACGTATTTCGCAGTACGGTGATCGTGGGGTCACCGTATGTAAGGTCACTAAATTCTTATTGGTGGATTTTAATATCTATGTAACCCAGATATATGTTTTATACCACAATATTTGTAGTCGAATTAAAATCAAAGCGTAAATGTTCGTTCATCGGTAAACGGTGTGGAGAGCACGTAAATATTTTTTATTCAAAGACGAAATATTACACATTCATGTAAGAAATAATACATTTATATATCAATCTACTAAAATAAGTTGGTCTTGTTTCATAATCTGTATGCCCTCAAATACACAGATTTAGCGCATAGTAAAATTGTGTAAATTACATCGCGTCGAATTTATTTTGGGAAGTAGTTTCAGCCCACCGAACTGTTTTTATCTTTCGACACGCTTCGGCTTGTTTGAAAGCTTCTTTGTCATTTGACGTACCGAACGAATTACCGTCGTACACGGTTTAGAATATGCTCGTGGCTTTGCCTAAGTATTAACCATGTACAGTATAACGCAAATTTTGTATAAACATACAAACATTTAATAAAATTATTTACAAGTTAGTATGGTCTAATTCCTTATAAATGTACAAATTTGTAACAGTTTTGGATACCACAAATACATCTAGACCGTAAAATTTCAGTTGTAGAACAAATACGAACAATATGTTCGTATTTTTACAACTACTCACGCTGAAAGTATGGAAATTACAAATAAACGGAGCGTTTTGTTTCCAAACTCTTAAAACCCAATAGAAAGGTCAAACAAATGTTATATATATAATATTAAATTAAATTCACGGTTTTTAATTAAGTACGTTTAGGTATAATGATTAAAAATCTATAACATTTCATTCCAACACATTTGCCATCTCTCACAGCCCTAGGATTTCCATGATTTGCTTGAACCTCAGTTGTTACTTTTGACAACCTTTTTCATAGCTTGTATATTTCCAATATGTCAAATCAAAAAGAATAGTTAATTATACTATGTCTTGATAAAATTTACAACTTTAACAATAATTGCAATTTTTTATTTCTTCTTACACTCTTCAAATGTTTGAAATTATAATTTGAGCTAAGAAAACATAGAGATTCAACTGTGGGTGTGCTACATCAAAAGTCGATTCTTTTACCTATTCACTTCGTAACCATTGTAAAAACGGGCCCCCAAAGTGTCGGGCCCCAAATATACACATTCAAATAAGACTTGTGTATGACTATATTCTGTTATTACTAGACCGGTTTATAAAGCCGAAAAGTGATTTTTTTTAGCAAGTAGATGATCCGCGTGGCACGTTAATGAATAATAATCTAGATAAATTGTAAGAGTTTAAAAGTCGAAAATCGATTGCTAAAAAAGCCGGGTTGCGAACACATAGCGACAAGGCTAAACCACTATACGCAAAACATATATCCGTTTCTAATAACAACGTATGAAATATTGTAATGCGAAATATGAAAACGGCCTTGGAGTTATGCGTAACAATATTTTTCGCTTCTCCAAGTGCAATAACCCCTAGCGTAATACCTAATGATATATTCTGTTTGAAATGAGCGTTAGCTCTAGAAATAAAATACTTTCATATATAAATAGGGTTTGCCGCGGATTCGCTTCACCCTATTAGGTGAGTGACCTTTTCAAAAGGTTTTATGAATATTTGGGGATTAGCAGTCTTCTAAATGCATTATCCACGTCACGGCCCTGGAATCAAATAAATATTAAATGTTTATAATAAGAGAAAACCTACGTACATTACGGGTATAAAATCACCTTCTAAAAACCTGATAAACCTTTGGAAAACACAAATTACTATTATCCCCATTATAACTAGCCGTTTTTATAGACATAACCATGCTTAAAGAAAGACCGTCATGTATTATCAAAATAGACCTTATAGTTATGATTGTTTTAATATCCTCTTCTAATAAAGTGATAATACCGTGAATGACATTCAAAGACATTCAATATCGGGAAATTAGTGAAGAAAAATTCAATACGTAGCAAAATCTATTAGGTCTCATATACATAGCATATGTATATAGTACATGATACTATGTTCTGTGGCCTTTTGTACCAAACTTCTTTTTACTAAAGTCTAAGGCTAAGTCAATTTTTACACATCTTGTGTTCAGTGAAACGAAAAGAAACTGAATCACATGTAGTTTTTGTTTAATAGTCTCGATGGAATAGATAAAATCAATCGATTTTTTCAATAGTTCCTCAGTTATATGTAAATCATGATGTCTTTTATTAACGTGTCATGCATTTAAAATCGAACGTATGGTTTGTGAATAATAATATATAATAATAAAATAATAAATAATATAAAATCTATAACCCAAATAATAACATACTTAAAAACTAGAGGATACTATTTCTGAGTATTGTCATAAAATAGGGCATTAAAATATCATCAAGGTATATGGCAATATTGAACTTCGAGTCTTGCCGTGACCATACTTGCTGAAAATCGTCAGAAACGTCGTACATATTTACAGTATTTTGTTTCATTAATATATTGACATAAAGCCATTCCTTTTATGTTACTCGACTCGTGTTATTTATCTCATTAAGTATATGGCTTAATATATTACACTTGGATAGCATCGTAGTCACATAAAACTCTAATTACAAAATTGAAATCGATTCATGTGACGCGATTGATTCCAATACAGCATCAATCATTGATTAAGGAGATTGATGTGTGTATTAGCTTATATGTTTGGAGAGAATTGTTTTTTGTATAAACATTTTAACGATTTAAAGTAATAATAAGTACCTTGTACCTTACTGATATAATTTAAAACAAGTTATAAAATAAATATTTAAAAATCTGGTTTAATTTGAGGCCATGACATTTTCTTTACTTATAAGTTGTTTTCAAAGATTGTATTAAAATATATATTTCTTTCAGGTGATTATTCATTGGATATTCGCGACCTATCATTAGATGATGATGGCAACTATCAGTGTCAAGTTAGTTCGGGACTTAATGGTACGATAATATTAATTTAAATTTTTATTCTATTAGATTTCCTAATCACGTAGTCACTTCTGAAGCATCTCATTATTAAGCTGCATGAACGTAAATCATTTAAATTATCTAGTATAAATTAATCTAGTTTATGCGCCTAGGCGGTGTGCGAGCTTTAATGGCGTCAAAGTTCGATACGTTTTACCTTCATATCGCACATGTATTTGTGAAGTTTATTAGTTTAACAGCTTCATTAATATAGCGTAAAGTTTTTATTATATTAATTAGGTTTACTATATTATTTCTAATATTTCAGAACCTGGAATTGAATTCCCATTCCGATCTGACCTTTTCTATTTGAATATACTCAAATTTGAAAGCGTATTTGTATCATGAAACTCGTAATACTTTTAGGTGCCCCAGCGATTAGGTCAAGATATGCGCACCTCACAGTATTGGTAGCACCAGATCCACCAAGGATACTCCAAGGCGCTTTCATAGACGCGACAGAGAATCAGCCGGTCGACATCGAATGCGTGTCTGAAGGTGGAAAACCAGCTGCTGAGGTATTTTAAATAATTTACCATATAATTTATGTGCTTATTAAAAGTATTAATGTCATTATATTATGTACGTCTCTCGTATCAGGGCTAACAACGTGCGTGGATTGTGTTCTGATATTATTATTCAAATTGATGTCAAAACAATTTCTATAATTTTAAGTCAATATGTACATACATAAATAGGTTTTATAATTTGAATCAGTTTCATTATCAGGAATTAGTATTGACTGTTGTGGTACTTGTATACAATTTAAGATTATTTATCCTTGCAGATAACATGGGTTGATGGCAATCAGAACGTGATCAGAGGTGGCGTTGAGAATAAGATCGAACAGCTGCCAGACGAACAAAGATATAGGACGAGGTATGTTTTGAATCTATGACGGAGTCGGTGAGGTTCTGGGAAAACAATAATTGTGAGCAATACTTATTAACCTAAAAAGCAAAGGTCGTTCTTCCTCAGCGGGATCTAGTTTGCTACGTTACGGTCTCATTACCAATAATAACGAGTTTAATAAATTATTTTATTGACATTACTCATTTAAAGAAAAACACTGTTAACAGATTAGGTAAAATTTAAAATAATGTAATATAATTAAATTTTGTAAAACATAACATAATCCGTTAACAAAGTGTTTTTCTTTAAACGAGTTTAATATATTTTTTTATATAATTTATAAGAATATAATTGATTTTCTTTTAATTTATTGAACTCACCAACGTTTCTGTAAATCTTCACACGTTTATTGCCGCAGTGAATATTTGTTTTTTTTTTTTTTTCAATTGTTCG
The DNA here is from genome assembly GCA_963693355.1 of Pontia daplidice. NCBI lineage: Eukaryota > Metazoa > Arthropoda > Insecta > Lepidoptera > Pieridae > Pontia > Pontia daplidice. The sequence continues at coordinate 268,684 of CAVNZL010000087.1, forward strand.
TCTATTGCAGGTCAGTACTGCGGTTGATACCGAGTACAGCTCACCACAATCAAACATTGACTTGCCAAGCTCAGAATACAGCGGACCGTGCGTATAGAATGGCCACTGTACATATTGAAGTAAGTTGGAATTTTTTTAGGTAAAAATGAGATTTAATCAATGTTTAATTGTCGGAAAGTAAGTTGCATATATACTAAATTGTAGGTTCTATGTGTACCTCAATTGGATGTACAGCACAAAATGAAACCATCAAATAATGTTTATTAATAAATCAATTTCTATCAATATTTGTTAGTAATATGAAAATTGTTAAATTTGGATTTTATTTTCTAGTTAGTTGAAATTTCGCCAACAACAAAATACTATTATAAAATAGTTTTATTTAAACAAGCTCGTACGTACGTATCTTTTTTCGTTCAAAAAATATGTATTTTTATTATATACATTTTATTTATATAATGTAATATGTACAACCTATGTACACAAAAAAATTGTTATGAGTTGACAAAAAACTAACATTCACAACGTATGACAAACACAACATACCTTACTTAGATAAATTTCACAATTATCAGTGTATTTGCCGAAAAAATATTTTTGTATTCATTATATCATATTTGAACTATCATGTACTAATTTAAATGTTATATTCTGCGTTGTATTGATTCGGTATTAATTTGGTCAATGTTTCCAGGTGAAATATGCACCAAAAATAAACGTTAGCGTAAAGTCTGGGGCTATAAATGGCAAATTCCCAGAAGGTTCCGAGGCCAGATTCCGTTGTCTGGCCGATGCGAATCCAGCTGCCCAGGTGTATCGCTGGTACATCAACAACAATCCTGTTATTGGGGACTATGCTGACGAAATGGTAGGTTATACTTTTAGACCGAATTTATGAAATGATTATAATTTTAAATATTGATTTAGCTTGGTTCCTTAATGTGTTTTAAATAAAAGTATGAATTAATATAGCCAAAATACAAAATCATGAATCGTTCACCGTAAGTTGCTTAAAAGTTTCTAACTAAACTGAATATAATGAAACTTTTTTTCTCAAAAATGTTTAGATTTCTGATACTCATTGATATTACTATACTATATTACTTACGAAATTACATAGTTGTTTTATTAAAAGAATAGGATGAGAAAGACGGACGCACAACTAAATGATAAAGATTTTGTATATTTTCCTTTTGAAGTACGGTATCTTAAGAACAAAGAAACACAAGTTTTACCGTAGTTTTGATATAATTATTTATTCCTATATACGCTAAGTAATTAAAAATTAAGAAAAAAAACTATGAAATTAGTACACGTGATTAGGTTGGAGCGTGTTGGTGTTGTACGATGCTGTATAGGTCTAACCCGAGTTATACATTAATGAAGTTATAACTATAAATTTCAATAAACTTATTTTAGTCAAAATTAATCTGCTATATATTTTATTCTCCCCTGATACTTATTTCAGATTTCTAATACTGTAAACTCTTTGTAACTATGTAATTAGCTGAGCTATTGGCATGTGCGGATTTAGTTGAATTTAAGTCTTAAGTATTAAATTACTGCTTCGTAAAGATAGGGTTTGAGTATATTATTACTATGACGAAGTTTAAGTGAAGAAAAAATCGCCGATCATATTGTTACCGATTGTTTTTGAAACACGTGACATATCTCCCGTTCGTGTAGATTGTATACTTTGTATTATAAGAGTGATTCAGAAGTTATCCTTTATACATATTTTCTTATGCAAATGTACTTTGAAACAATTTCTACCGTCTTCCCGGCGATGTTCTTACAATCTCATGTGCATACTGTCTTAAGAAAACCAGACCTCATTACCATATATATATTATCTTTATAATATTTCATAAATCATTAGTAGTTACATAATTATCAACATTGTAGTAGGTGGAAAAATTTCAATAGAGGACAACATCAAAAAATATATATTTGTCAAATACTCAAAAGTAAATAATATATCTACGAGCAATATCTTACATACTTCCTAATATTTTATTCAATAATCTCATAAGCATTGAACGCATTACAAAAATGTTGAAAAGCTTAAGAACGGTCTTTTTGGTACGTAGCGTTGTTAGATATATTTAAAATATATAATAAAAATATATATTTAAAATATATATCTAATATATTTCCACAAATATAAATTAAATTGGAGTAAATTTAAACTATACATACACATTTAAATAATTTAGTTTCATTAATAAAATAAAGCACATTACCTTTTTTATACCCTCGATATTTTGAACTTACGATGTGTGTCTAAAACGACAAAATAGCCTCTTGACTTTGAAACCCTACACGCAAGGGGATATTCAGATATTCTTAAGGCCAACTTCTCATTAGTATTCTTTTTCGAGAAGTCAGAGTTGTTAACATTATTTTTATTCGTACTCAGTTTTAAAGGCCGCTTTATTATCGAAGTATCGAAAAAGAGAATTAAGGCTGAAAAAAATACCAAAACCCAACAGAACTTTTTGAACTCGTTGAAAATGGAAATTGGCCATTTAGGCCACCTTTAATTTGAATTTGGAATTGCAACGAGTGTGTAGCTCGAGGATTAGCCGTGTAATCTTTGGCCGGCTGCATTGAAGTGAATTTTTCAGGAGATCACTTCATATGTTATGCAAACCTGGTAATTTAATGAAATTCTCTAAAATGCTTCCTCTAGCTTGGATGTTTATTGGATCTTGGATGTATAATGAAACTATTTTATAATTAATATTAGATTTTTATCTTTGGCTACTTATTCCTTTTTTGATTTGATTGGAGGAGAATGGCCACTCTAAATTTATTTTAAATACTTGCTACGTATTGTCATGACAACAGAGGGAATCCAAGAAGGTAATTGTGATGCGTGTTTATTCTCGTAACTCAGTATAGCACCCGCTTTTGTTTCGCATAATATTTTAGACCTTTTCTGTTGAAAACAAGTAATTTAATTCTTGCGTCTTAGTATATAGAATCACGTTTATGGATTATATTCTGTGGGTTTACGTCAGACGCCTACGTGCTCTACACGCCTTGTCTCTAATAAGGCTATATTAAGACCCGCTGTTTTATAGCAAAAGGAAATATTATAGTTTTTATGCTATCTATAAATTGTTTGTATGCCATAAAGTTGATCTCTATCAACTTAGCGTGGCCAATATATAAATCATAATATTTAACCTATTTTAATTTAACTTTATATAATGATTTTAACCTGTGAGGCATTAATCATACATATATATTCACCTGTATTATATTGAAGGTAATATGAAAATGTTTGTTTCAGATAATTTTCAACGTGTCCCGAAAGCATAATAAGGCGGTTGTAAAATGTGAAGTTAGCAATTCCGTCGGGAAAAATGAGGCTTCGCTGAGTTTAAATGTCACTTGTAAGTCTTCCGTTTGCTATTTTAAAAATGTTCACTTGAATTTCGAACTGAATAAAAAGTTTGTATTTGACCGGCGAAATGGTTAGGTTTTATTTCAACTCAGTGCTTTGATATGCAAATATGCTCTGTGTAGCTAAGTCACCAACTGTCTCCAATTACTTTTATCAAACTTTTATATTCTAATTATTGCTTTCATTTATTTGCTGTTAGCTGAAGCATAGTTAATAATAACAATGATATTGAAGCGTTGTAAATATAAAAAACCCATCCCAATACGTATAAATGTGCTTCAAATGTTATCCTCAACAGTTGCAGAATAGTCAATATCTTTACAAATTGAGAATTTTTCGAAACAATTAGTGGCTTTGGCCCGTGAGTACTTAACATCCGGCTTTAGCTGAGAAAAACCAAACCACGAAAAAATATTAACATAATAGTATCACTTACGATCAGATGAGCTTCCTACTGATTTGTCCTATGTTTTATAAAAAAAATAGTTCAAGTAGTAGTGTGCATTTAAGACATTCGACATATAGGCATCGAGGCGTTTATGAGATAAGATAGATATAAAATAGGCTTAATGTTATGTAGATCCACCATCATTTCGAACACGACCACGAAATATAGAAGCCGAGATCGGATCGAGTGTAACCCTCAGCTGTGATGTAGATGGTCAGCCGCAACCAGAAATCCGGTGGCTATTTCATGAACCAGCGCGTATCGGGGTAAGTGAATACCATATTTATTGTTTTCCCATACTGTTATCTGCTTTAAATTCTTGGAAGTAATCGTAAATAAATAATGTGCTACCCATAGTAAATTAAATTTCAGACATTCTATTATGAGTGTTTTATTTCTTGTATAGGAAGTAACGAGATGTTAGTTCACCAATAAACTGGACCATTCACAAAATACAATAATAAAGTTCGTAGGACACTTTAGTTGTTGGAGTAACTTGCTCTGACATCAGAGCTTTCAGAGATTCATATTTAATGGAATTTATTACATTATTCATCGTAGGAACATATAACATGTATTATATACCAATAACAATTAGGTCGTAAAACAAATTTCTATATTTTTTTTTTGATGTGACATGTCCAAAGCTCTTAAAACTCTTGAAAAACCAAAAGATCTAGTTCATACAAATTAAATATTCAAGTTGGGCCGTAATAAAACATTTTATTACACAGGAGAAAATAAAATGTGGCCCAAATATGAGTAACAAGACAGCATTGTTACATTGCGTCAGTGGCTTTGAGATTACTTTGGGTGAACTGTAGTAATTGGGGTATGAGAATGCATATTTAACTAGTATGGCTTTAATAAGGTGCCTAGATAAAGTATGGTCGTCCATTTTCTTGACAGCATCGCTTCCTCTAGCAGAATATTAAAAATAATGATGGAAAAATTTGGCGATTCGCACGAAAAATTTAATACTGCGAGCAATCTCTAATTATTATAGATTATTTCTTTAAATAAATCTACCGAAACCGATACTACAATAAGTTATCTGATTCGTCCTTCAAATGCAGTATGAGACTCTAAATACACTATAGTTATGACGATTAAAATCAATTTTAAAATTTTATGGGAAGATTTTTAAATGGCCCTATATTTCCAGCAGGTTAAAGGGAAGGCTCCCAACTTGAAGGTGTTTGTAGAGGAAGCGACAGCTGGACGCTACATCTGTAAAGCCAGCGTCGAAGGATACCCTGAGATCGAGACCGAGGCAACTATATTTGTCAAAGGTATATTGTAATACATTAGTAGTAAGATCATCGTTTTGATATTACAAAACCTTGACAAACAATTCTAATTCTCATAATATTATTATATACACATCTTCCAAACAGCACTTAATCTGAAATTACTTAAAGATGGCGATTAATTTGTCATGAATGTTTTACTTTTTATACTTGTATACATTGTGCATCCTGGAGATATGTAAAACAGGTATTTAAACTACATAAACCAGGCACCTATTTTGTAACAAGGTTCTAGAGTTAATTACACCTCTATTTGTTCATAAGAATTATAAATTATTATAATTATATTGCCATATAGAAATATTTTCTTTATAATATTATTTTCTCTTTAGGTCAACCAAAGATTTTATCTAACAGGACCCAAGTAGGGTCCGAAGGTGAAACGGTGTCGATAGAATGCGAGGCTCACTCAGTTCCTAAACCAGATGACATAAGATGGTACTTTGAAGGGAAAGAAATTAATTTCATACAAGATCCCGTGAGTCCAATTCTATATTTAAAATAAACGTATTCGTTTCCTTTGTTATATGCGAGTATATATATATCATTAAAACTCCTTTAACGGATACAATTTAATATTATTTTTGTTTGATTTTTTAAGTGCTTTCAGCAAATTTGTCGCGATTGCTGTAAAGCAAGGTCGGACTCTGTAAATAATATCAAAAATATTTTAAAATAAAACGCTATTAAATAAATTTAGTCATAAATAGTTTGAAAACGATGATTTTCATAAGCTATACACGCAAACCTTTCTATATTTCCATCTATCATTCCACCAACAAATACGTCCTTGCCTTTTTTCACTTTGATAACAACATATATCAAAAATCTTTGATAACAACATATTCAGGGACATGTAAGAAGATATAAGAAGGATATATATTTTTTTTTGTTTCTCAATCTGTTGATACACTAACATGTGAAATTTTGTATGATGATCAATTAAACTAGGTGTTTAATTTTCTTTATCATGAGTGTAAAATCCACGCCTACATAGATCCCAGCAACATCTTGTATCATATAAATGCATCGTGCTAGAACATTTATTGAGAAAACATTCAATATTTTAGGACTACGCAACGAAATTAGAAGAATCATCAGACGGAGTTGTAAAGTCGAGTTTAGTGATTCGACAGAGCCAGTCCAAACACTATGGAATGTACAACTGTAGTGTGACTAACGAGTACGGCAATGCTAATGCCGCAATAACACTAAAACCACTCAGTGAGTATTGACTTAATGTACGAAATGAACGACGAACGAACGAAAGTTTTATCTTTTGTACACAAAAGATAAAAGCTAATTTTTATTGATCGAAATTACAAATTGAAATTGGAAAGACACCTTATTGACTCAGTACTAAAAATATATTTTTTAATGAATAACTATCCTCTTAACAAGTCAGGTCAATTAGCAGAATGCTTTTGCACTTGCCGGAAACAAATAATTTGATTGCGACTTGAGGTTTATAAAACAGGAGATAATTAAAAGATATTTTAATATTCGACCAGTCCTACGGTTAATACCGGACTGCGGTACAGATCGCAATCAAAGTTTATATAAACATATGTGTTTACAGGTGTAACGTGTTTCCTAATATTATTATTTGTTTCAGAAACATTACCCCTATTCATAATAATTACGGGAGTGACGTCAGGGATAATATTTTTCTCAGCGTTTATTGTCCTCTTAGTACTCTGCCACAGACGGAGAAGAAAGAAGACGCAGATCAACGAAAAGCCAGACGTGACGGTGACGGGTGATCCATATAACAAAGAAAGCGATAGAAGCTCTAACATCAGTGACTTGAAGCTACAATTGCCTCAGGGAGACAGCTATGACATAGTAAGCGTGAATTGTGACGTCACTAAGGTTATATGTGTGTTTAAATTGGTTAATAGAAAACAAAATGTAATCGCAGAATTGTTTAATTGTTCGGTGTTTTGTTCTAATCCCGGTACGGTCAACATGGCAAGCAGTTTCTCGCTATGATACATTTCGTACATTAAATTGTTTGACAGTTTTGTTTGCATCCATAACATAAGGAAACATTGTAATGTGAGCTAACCGACTGTGCAATGTGTTTTTTTTCACCTAGTCGGCCTACCCCCCGGTCGAAGTTATCTCCGGGCCGTGGAAATCTAGCTTTTGGTGTTTATTTATTGAATTATTGGACACTTGGTTTTTAAATGTGTTTTGTTTAGGAGTATACGAGTTCCGATCGTTCCGACTCAAAGAATCCCGCGGGTCTGCCGCTGGCTGGACCAGTTCCGCTCCCAACGATACGACACGATGATCCGATGTTGCATTTCCGTTATAGTAACGACTATTCTGATCAAAGTTATGGCGACCATTACTTTAAAGTAAGTGACACTACGAGGAAAAAATATCTGCGATCTGCATCCTTGTTAAAATTAACCTGCTTGAATTATTTTAATTACGTTTTAGATATATAAGTATTTTAATTCCATTCTTTCTTGTTTCATTCCATTATTTTCACCTAACTGAAAGATAGAACGTTCATTTTGTTTCTCTATGAATTACAAACTACCTAATAAATGAAATCGGTTATCTCTTGCTTTTAACTAAAAAAAAAATTGTTGACAAAGTCTAACCCTCTATTTTATTAAAGATATTATGTATGTGTAACAAAATATTAATAAATCCTACTTTGATATTGAGAGTGTATAAATATAACTATTCCCAGAACCCAGGCGCCTACGTATATGACTACCCGCAAGGATATGTGCCACCTCCACATTTAAGAGTGCAATCGCCACCACAACTCGATGTGCCGTCGACGAGGTAGGACGTGTGTGCATTCATTTCCCTATAAATATATTAAGTGCAAAATCCCAATAGACAAGCTTTTCGCTCCGACACCGGAGCATCATCAGGAGATGTTGCCTCTACGAACAGCGTTCGATAAGTTTTCGTGCGTCGAGTGGTTGTGGGTTTTTCGCGTAGTACTGCTTTCATACTGGTCTATTGGGATTTTGAACTATGGACTTCCGCAAAGTAACGCCTGATTCAATTAATTATATACTAAGTGCAATCAATTTAGCTAAACATAAAAGAATATCTTACAAATTTTTCATCTGCCAGAAATCTTAATACAGACTAACGTAGGACGATGAAAATATTTCGTATTTTGTGTTGTGTTCCTACTATATCTTAACTTTACAGTTTATGAATCTTTACCATATCTGACCAAATATTTTTTTGCTTTTTAATGCAGGTCCCTACAAGGCTCGCTGACGCGCAGCATCGACACGGCATCAACGCTGCCGCTGTCAAACGGCAACGGTTCGCAGAATAATTCATTGCAACGTCCTAAAGCGGAAGTAACGGACGCAATCAATAATTTAGGACTACCCGTCGGCGGGGAAGGTATGTTTTCCCCGTTCCATTTTCGAATTTAAAGTATCTATAATATGTAATAACTATGTGTGTGGGGATGTTTTCTTATCATATTTGTTAAAAGTAAAACACCGGATTTTAAATATTTTAATAAGAATAATAGTTTCGTTAAAGTACATAGAGATCTTAATTTTTGTCTTATGACTTTTTAGACAACTTAGTTGTCGTTGAAAATTTATTTGTTCACCAACTTTAAGTTGTCTATGAAAATTTATTTGTCCTATTAATGTTAATACATAACAATTTATGAACGGATTTAAGTTATGTATTTTTGCAAAATTTAAATATATTTTACATTATCTTTAAAAAATCTCTTAAGTGTTTTTCTTTAACTGAGTAACAGTTATGTTAATAAAATACAATATATTAATATTATTTATGTTTCTTATATATTGGTTTTACTATTGATTCGTTTGATTAGAAGTGCATATAAATACTTTTAAAGAGAAAATCTATATCTCTGCATTGTTTGTACATGAAAAGTACGAAATGTTAATAATGTATTTCCAGGTCCGCAAGTGCCAGTGCCCCCACAGATGGGTAAAGCCGGGGTAGATTTGCGGTACGCCGCCACTTACGGCAACCCGTACCTAAGAAATAGTTCGCTCGGTGAGTAATCTTAAACTTACATACTTTTGTACTTTTAAAGAGGGTATAATTTCTCCCTAGAAACTCATGTTTTACGCTTACTGGTAGCAGAGATGTAATTATTTAATACCAGTATCAATATGGGTAAGGTTAAATTGGAATTACAGTGATAATAACTTTTACGGTTAACGTATTTGATGAAATTCAGATAATATAATTAATTGACAGAAAAATATTACACACTTATTTTTAATATGAATTACGAGATAAAACTTATTATTTGCGAGTAAAAAAATGTACATTGAACATTCGCTATAATTCAGCGGTCAATAAATCTGTGATATCTGTATCTCCGTCGTCGTCTTTTTTATGTAAATATTTTCACTGGAATCGGTGCAGTCAGGATTCGAATGCACGACCGCAGCCATACATATTATAAAAAATACCTTTAATAAAATAGATCGCAACGGTCAGCCTTATCATTAAACGCAAAAATAGCAAAGCCCAAGGAATGGGAAACTATTAAAAAACAAAATAATAATTATTTTAATTTGAAGCAAGTAGAAAATGTTTTATATTTTTGGTCGTCCCATTTAGTAGGTAGTTTATATTATAAGTAGAGTTAACAGTATGATTGTAACCTAGGTTATCCTGGGCTTGTTCATACTGCAAAACCTGGCTCGACACCTGCACCACCGCCTTATTCTTCTATAAGAAACTCCCAGCATATGCCGTCAGGTACATAATGGGTACATAATAGGTAAATACATTACGCGTATATGCATGCGTTTGGGAATTCTTTTGTTTCTTTATTTTTGGTAATAATCATATTTTTGTTACCGATACTATATTATTATGTGCATTCAAACTTAACACAACGCATGACAAACATGTTAAAATTATACGATTTAAACAGCGTAGGTTTAAATTGTGCTTTTCTCGAATTGTGTCTTTTTAAATGAGCTTTAAAAATGTTGCTACAGTTCGCATGCATAAGAAATCTTTTTATGATAACCCGATCTAATTTTTTTTTTTCTATATTTACACACAAATATTAAAATATATATTAAACATAGTTTTAAGTCCACATCAACATCACACAGTAGAAAAATTAAAGGTGATTTTATTTAGAATATACCACGGATATTGGGTCTTGTCTAATTATATTTTGAATCAAATTAAGTCAAACTTAATAATATACTGTTACCAATGAACTCAGCTGCACCGTTCTTCAGATGTGTTAGTGTCAAATTGAATTCATCTCTGTGAGCGTGGCTGTTAAAAAATAAGACTGCCAGCACAAAATTTTGCTTAATTGAGGACTTGTTTCAGGTGATGTACACCAAGCGACGCATGTATAGCAGAAAAGCCGTCTAGTGTAAAGTGACATTAGTGAAAAGTGACAGTGACTTTGACAAATGACTTAAGCTAGTTAAGGCTTTTTTTACTTCGGCCAGACAAGCTGCTCGTAAGGAAATAAAATTGTCCATTCTATTTAGTTATACCAAAAATACTAATTTGCACTAAACTCAATAAGTATCTAATAAAAAAAGAGTTTAAAGTAAAAAACTGTTGCGCATTTCTTGAATGCAACTCGCCAGTGTTTGCAAATAATTTTTCAATCCATTATTATCGTAATATAGGCCAATCCGATTATAAATGGATAAGGCATGGTGTGGCTTCTGTTGACATTTTTCCAATGTCAATTTAATATGTCACTGGACTTTGGTAGAAACGAAACTTCGAATCGATTAGGAGACTGTTCTGATAATCGCTAATTTGTAACACAAAGTAGCTTTTGTAATATATTATGTTCCTAAATGCGACTGAATGTAAATATTAGTTTAATTGTATAAAATGTAAAGAACCGGTTCGTGCATGCTTTAATTATTTAGTAAATAAACGCCGCTTAAGAAACGGATCTAAAATGACGGATCTTGTTACCACGGTTAGATGCGTTACTTGAGCGATTGGGCGTATAGTAATATGATTTTATAGTTTTTTTTATTATTATAGCCATTTGATATTTAATCAATTTAATAGAAAATGTATCAATTAGAAAAAAATATATAAATTTAATGAGATTAAATCTTCCAAACGCAGAATTATTTACTAGTAAATAGTCCGAAGTAGCATCCGTAACGATTAAAAAGAACATTTCAAATCGCATTTATTGCTCAAGTATATCTTCAATGTAGTTAATAAAGATGTTTGTCTAATTTTCTTACGAATCCAACGAACGTACGAATAACATTGAACACTGTGATAAAATTAGATAAAAGTATTGCGAATTATGGTCAGTTCTATTAATATTTTATTATATTAAAAGTGTTTAAAATGCATGTTAGATATTGCATGCATGTTTTGACATTTCTTTGTTTTTGAATAAATACGATGACACAAAATTGATATTGTTTTATTATACACTGACCCGGCGAACTTCGTACCGCCTAACAGTCAAAAGAATCTCGTACCTTTTAGCTTAGAACCTTTTAGCTGAACTAATTGAATGTTTAACATGTAATAAGCAAATCAGCATTTATTGAAATGATTTAGTATTCACTACAAATATAGAGTTATCATTGTTTTTAAGATATGCTCTGCTATTCGGGGGTGGAGACAAATACAACAAATCAAAAACCATGAAAATTGGTTCAGCAGATCTCGAGTTATAAGTGTTGTGACAAACCCGTCTTTGTTGTATAAAACAAAGACGGGTTTGTCACAACAATATAGATTACTTGAATTAAGTGAGGAGGAGGAAGTCTTACTGGTTCATAACTGATGTAAAAGCTGATTGACCTGTCATGCTTCGTACCCTAAACCGATCAATAGCAGGCCAAAGCTGACAAGCAGATTAGACTAGACTTTGAGCGTGGGTTTGTTCAATCTTACTAAGCCTTGCCCAACAACACTGAGTTTTCCAAATCTACTTTCTTGTCAATCTTTACTTACAATTTCAGTCAAGGAATCACTTTTTAACCAACAATTTAGTTGATCTGTGCTGATGCATCATTTTGTATGGATTAAGCATTTGATTCCATAGTTTTAGCTTTCGTTCTTCTATCTGCTTAAAGCTTTTATTGACGTACCGATTTTACCTGGCTTCGTAATAGCGGTACTTTACAAAGTTCAATCATTAAAGTGTAATCAAGGCGCCATTCTATAGTTTTTCCTTCGTCGGAAACATTAGCGTTAGATGAAGTGATCAAACCACACTTAGAGCTAAGATCACTAATTAGATTCCTAACGTGAATATGGACTGGGAACTGAAAGTTTGATGGTTCTTCAATAATAAATTAGGTGAGGTTACATTTTACAAAACATCAGTTACCCACAAGGTAATAAATATACTAGCATTTTTGCTTCTTTTATAAATAGTATATAATATATACCTGTTAGCTGGGTCTAAATGTTATATGTATTACAGTATGTTCATCATACGAATGTTGACAACATGGGGATCGAAAACGGTTGCGCCCCCTCTGTTGCGCCAACTGGTTGGTCCAAACAATAAATTTAGTATACAACAAATTTAAACTACATATCTATTATGATTTAATTAGTGGGATGTTTGATTTAATGAAATATATTTTTAAAACAATCTGATTTTTTCAGTAACTGAAGGATAACATATTAAGACAATTTGTTTATCTTAACGACAAAAATAAATAAACTACTGATTTCAAGAAACAACGGGTCAATTATGCTTTAAAATATTTAGCATATCACAATCGATATTTTCCTAATGTAAGCACTCAAGTTTCAATTGAATTAGCTATATTACAAAGTGCGTCCATCTACATTCCTTTTTTTACCGCAATGGACTTGTCAGCCAACATTACTCCGACCGTGGTTGCGGTCATTCCTCTATATCGGATTGAAATAGTTGTTCAATGCGTGTTACTGGATACACGCAATGAGGAAATGCTTTTGCAATTAAAAATTATTTAAGTAAAATAGAGGCTCCATGGATCAGTGGTTTTTGTTGTTCATATTACATTCATCAAATAGTTTCTCATTTCTGTTCAATATATATTTAATAAATAACAATTGTTTAATCACAGATTTTTCCGTTCCAGGAGATTACAAGAGATTTTCCCTCTCATTAATTCAAAATGCAATTAAATGTTACGGTGAATGTTAAAGTTACGTACTTGTCTAAATGAAAGACCATATTATGGACATACTTTACTTACAAGCTATTTTTTCTATACAATACGGGTATAACATGAAAATAGCGATTTATAACTTCATAAAACCTTAGCAAAATCAAAAGAGTTAATTGTTTACCCACAAAACTAATCTAATGGATCGGGGAAAAAAAATACATATAAAAAGTAAAGGGTGGCCTTATTAAATATTAGCGTCTTCTTCCAGACTTCTAGACTTAGAAAGGGACATTCAGTACATTGAATCTCCACACTTGGACTAGTCCTACAAATTTCTGGTTCGCTCGTATTAATAATTAAAACCTAGTCATTTTAAAATTGTGAATTGTAACTACTTCAATTGAAATCTTTTATGGCTTGTGTGTGTTTTTCATAAAACATAGACTGAAGATATACTAACCCAAATGATGGCACAACAAATTTATTATACCACAAAAATATTAATATACTATTCCTCAAAATGGCATCGTTATGTTTATCCATCTGTTTATCCAACATTAAGTTTATGGTATCTTTTATTGGCCAGACGCTTGCGACAGAGTTCTATGACAGCTTCATAAAATAATATGACATTATGGTCTATAAAAATGTAGTTAAAATTCTCGTGTCACAACAATACACCTCCAAAACGGCTTAACCAACTCTTATTAATTTTACTTCGCATAGAGATCTGATCGTAACCTATTTATTGACCTACGATATGTGGTTCATCTGAATTTTTTATTTAGATAATTTATGATTACCCTCTGTTTAGTGAAATAAGTTTTATTTCTTGTACTAGATAGACTATCGTTTTCAATCAAATTTGGTATACATTACTGATTGACCAAATACAAAAAGTTGACTTATATTGACTTGTTTTGCAAACAGATTTTAGTAGCATCATCGCCATACTGACCAGGACAGTCGCGAGTTGTTATCCTTTCAAGAATTCAGCTTACGTAATTTTTTTTCAACGTTTAATTCCATGTAGCCGTGGTGCATGATAGGAAGCTACAAACTCTATATCACAAAACAGATAAGAGACAAAGTATCAATGAAATTCAAGAGTAAGTTGGGCTCTAGTAAATGTGCTCAAAATACATACTTTCATAATAATTAGTATTACCTAAGTTATGTAAGTTGTCTACTCACCAGTATGAGGCAATGGCACTCCCTAACTAAACAATGACCCTACTAATTTGTCACTGTGTCGCTAATTGAAGCGGCGTTATGCTAAAGGGAAACAGTGAATACACAGTTCTGATTTGAGTTTGTTAAATGCTTTAAGACGAAAATTTAAAACAGTCTTAATATAAAAACGGTAGTTTAGTTGAAGTATTTGAAAACTCGTGTTGAGATGTCTTACACCTGATTTGCCTCACTCTGTTCTATTTCAAAGATAGTACATTCAATCAAACACATTCCAAGTATTTTCTTTGTGATTTACACTTTTTTACCGCGTTCACACTCTCATACGAGTTAAGAAACATAGGAGTCAATATTGCAAGTGGTGAATTCAGTCCTCAGACACCATTCTTATTCAAAGGACGTGAGTCCTGTAATTTCTTAAGATTATTGTGTGTTAAAAAATTCTATAAAAAAAGGCGAGGCAATGTATAAATGGGGGGTCATCCAGATATTAATGTATATATATAATGTATAACGTAAAAGCATTGTTCATGAGTATTATATATAAATTTAAAAATTATTGAATTACCGCATAATTCTATCCATGTTTTAATTGACGCTAACACACTGTCCCCGGAGATCTCAAGGGAGCATAAGTTACCAATATTACAAAGTCAAAATTGACGAGTTCATCTTATTTTATTCAGATGTTATATAGTAAATGTTTCAACAATTAATTTAATCTTTTATATTTTACTGTGAAGCAACTTTTAGCCTAGTGCAATCAGCAACCTAGGGTTGTCGATTGCTTACTACGTCGACGATTAAAAATACAATTGGCTTTACTTTTTAAAAATCTCAACGTTTTCTTATCTTAAATAAAATTAATAATATAAGGATAAGTTTTGTTATCTTAATACCTATTATAAATCCTCTGCCTTTATGAGTATATTTCGCACAAATGATGAAATGAAATGAAAGTTTATATAATGTTTTCACACAAGACGCATTCTTTGTCTTCATTTCCAGAAATAAATTAAACAGTTTTATCTACATTATTACACGTATTTTTTATCAAATTTGATTTTAATTTAATTTAATTTTATCTAAGTACTTGGATATCATATTTATGTTTCATAGTAACTGTATCAAATATGAGTTCACAAAAATGATATTATGGACTTAAAATTCGAAAAACTAATAAAATACACGTATGAACATCAAATTGAAAAACAAGCTAAACCGTTGACACATCTTTCGCTCGTATCGATCTTATATAGCCTATACAAAAATATTTGTTAAATTCCCATCAGTAGTTCCTGATTTGCACGTTGAAATAAACTCTTGAGCTTTCTAATATTGGAATGGATAAATTGAATAATCACTTAAGTTTACAACAAAATTTGTTTGAATAAGGAAGGACGTTGTAACCATCTTGCCTCGGGATATGTATTTAGGTAATTCTACAAATAACTACTAACAGATTAATGCATACATAGAGGATTCAAGCAATGAACTCTGAACTGGAAGTATACATTCAGTATTCACATAGGAATTAGAGCAGTATCTATGTATTACGTAACCTGTGTTGGCCAGTGCGACCTCTGGATCAGACAATATTACTGTTTCATTATATAGGATGCTCATATTGGCATCGTAGCTACGACTCAAGACAATGTAAAGCAATAGACAATTTAAATATTTTCACGACTGTTTTTAAAACAATAATAGCAATAGTATAATTTTGAAAATGATGAATATTTTTGAAGATGCCTTCGATATTTTATGTAATAAGTTTTTAAAAAGTTTTCCATTCTTACACCGCTGGTCTACGGAAGAGATGTATGAGCGGGTTTGACATATGAGAACTTAAGGATTTCAAACTTTACTAGTATGAAATAAAACATTCTCAAGGGAAAATAATTGTCCACAGTTCTTAAAAACATATACGGCGTTCATTTTGTAAATTCTGTTGCATACATAGCATTCTCTGTTAATTAATATACAATTTGGAATATGATGGCAAAACATTTTTCGTACAGTCACATTTCTCAATCAAAGCACTAAAAATTAAAAACTCATGTTGTCATGTTATACTAAGTAGACCGCATCTGATGTATTACCAAAAGAAATTCATAAAGATTATTTGAAAAAATGTGCGTTGTTTTATACGATACGATGTTTTGTAGTTAACTATTACTCATGTTAACAGACCTCTTTTATATATATAATGTTTAAAATTAATGAATAAGCTGTAACAAAAGCTATAGGTACATCGTAAGAGTTGTTTGTACTCCCTGTATAATGTATGCAGGTAATCCTAATTGCTTGGATTTGAACCTGGAATCCGTCCAATTCACCCCGTCATCACATCCCTAACCATTTATTATCATTCGAATATATATATATATTTAGGCGCTCTGCTATAAATCAGATTTAGTAATAATAACTGGCTCTATAACCAAATGAGTTTAAATCGGTTGGAGGTTTGATATCGAGATAAATAATTATTGTGTTAATATTATGACATTATTAATAACATTTTAGATATCCATATATGTTATATTAATTATTTCAAGAACTGTATTGGTGATGTTGAAATGAGATTAACAAATATTAAATACCTATAAAACTTTTTTATATAGCTATTTTATTTTGTTTTTTTGTTGTAAAGGGACAAACAGAAAGCTCACCTCATGTTACACGATAGAGTAGTTGTCTATGAACACAAGGCTTATAATTGCGTTGCTTAACCTCCAGGTAGCCTTTTTCATGCCCTCAAGATATTTGTCATTATCATTTTATCAGTAACAACGAGATAAGATAAATTTCTGGATCTTGAAGCCTCAAATCAACATTTGTAAACACTACAATTAATTATGATCATCTTTGTAGCTTATAACTTATATAATATACTGGTAAAATGCGTTTCTTACCATTTACAGTGCGACTTTGAGTTCAACCGTAAAATACTTCAAATATTAGATGGATATACCAATGGAAATATTAAATTCCCGACGTCTAATATCTCTTCAATTACTTATAATTCATCTACAAAATGGTGGCAATTAAAAAATTCTATAAAAATCCAAACATCGTTTACGAGGGGCTGAAATTAAAAATCCCTAACGGCAGGCAATAAAAATATAAAATTTATGTAAAAAATTCACCCACGTGATTAAATATGTGAGCTTTTTGAAGATCGTTAGCTCAAACGCTCAACGTTTTACCCTTTAGGGTTCGTCGGCTAAACGAACTTTTAAGCAAAACTTTAATCTCTATAAACGTGGATTTATCACATTATTTACATAACTTGACTATTCGAGTGGCTAGCGAAAGCGCTGCTTTTGCTCGATTGACGACGCTTACTTATTCCTTCCATAATAAAATCACGGGCGCGTTTGCAAATTGATTAATATGCTAATTATTAACACTGATTTTATCTAAATATCGACTTGATGCCTTCTAGTTTCTAGATCTTTAGTGCGTTTTGTCAGAAGGGCTAATTTCTGCATACAGAACCCAAGTAATGGGCCTTTACGCCTAGCCATTCAGAAATGGACGTGTTGCAATATTCGGAACGGCTGTCAGGAATCGGAACGATTTAGCATTTAAAGCCCCAAATGGTACGAAAATAAGTCAAAAGTGGGAAGAGATGTTTTCATATAATTTCAGTTCAGTTTATATAAACAATATGTAAGGCACAACTAATTATTCAAATGCTAAAGAGAGTGCCCGTTATTGACGATACTGTAAATAAACTCGTAATAAAACTAACTGACCTGATGAGGTAAAATTTGAAAAGTTCGAAAAAGCTCGAAAAATACGAGTGTTAAAGGAGCAAAGCCGCAGTACATGCAAGTTTAGCGTTACGAAACATACTGTCCATATTAAATAATTAATGTTAATTAATTATTATTAAGGGAGATTAATTAAATTAACTAGGCATTGAAACTGTGTAACTGGTACCTTCCACTTTGATGATGAACATTGACTAATATTATTTCGTTGGACATTGTTATTAAAATATTATCACCGTTTTTTTTTAATCTATCAAACGGTTTAAATTTTACGGAGTTCAAGAATAATCTCTTCCGGATATATTTAATTTCAAAATAATTAGATCAAAATGAAGGATATTCACCTATTAATATCATATTTATCTAAATTTATATATTTATATGTATTTCTACGTGCAAAGTAGAACGACTTATTGCAAGAACACTCAATGCACTAGTTATTTAGTATTTACGTTGGAATTCTACTAATAAGAACTAATTGGGAATTAATATAATTTGATTATGAGAAGCGTTTGAATTAAGTCTATTAGAATTAAGGACGCTCAAGAATTTGACCTATGTATTATAAGCCCAAAAATAAATTAAACATATAATAAAATATGCGTATGCATTGTGAATATTAATAAAAAATGTATATTAAATTTCTAATGTCTCCCAGAAAATCTCCTGCGATGAAAATTTCCTCGATTACAAATATCACAGTATGCAATGACTAATTATTTTTTCCCTGTTGCCTTTGTTATGTTTTATTAAGTAGTATTTACTCGTGATTTTTAAGAAAAGTTATGCTTGAGCTATTGGGTTTTTGTCTTTGCCAAAACAGACTTCAATAGAAACATAATAAGAGATCAATAAAAATAGTACGAGTAAATAAGATACGATTATACGAAATAAAATACAATTCCTTTCTATAAAATTATAAAATCTGATACGCTATTGAAAACTAAAATCATTGTGTAAATTGACAAACTATCCTCACCCCAATCCAGGAGGCAATAATGGTAATTAATATAATGGAGGTTTATTTTGTCTAGTCTTTGTCTGTATTATAGATACAAATTATATTATTTAAACATAATAGTATATTAGGGTGGCCACATTTTACATGGTTTGCCATCAATAGATTGTTATGCTAATTATGTGGTTCTCACATCACCAACCATCACAAACATCGGGAATCAGCCCTCGTATTAGGCAGTCTGCATCACTGTTAATATATATAAACTTCAATAATAAATTTTTGAAAAAACAAAAGTTAAACGTTATAAACTAAACAAATCAAACTTTAATGAGTTAGTAGACTGAGGAATCGTTGTAACTTTACTGCGTTAGAACAGACACGTTTAATATGATTCGATCATGAGTATCGTGAGTATCATACCATCTCAACACATATGATTAAAGCCAAAACCCTCGGTTAGTAGTTCTTGGAGATTGCCAAGTCTTTCAAACATAGACGTTAGATAGTAGATAGAAAAATATAAGTAATACCGAGGGTGTAATATTTCAATATATTTAAGTGCTACGCTTCATTAAATCATGATATTGATATTGACAATATTATTCATATTAACTCATGTTATCAACTCATATTAACTTATTCATATGACAATATTATTAATATTGTTATTTTGCGAATTTTTATGTTTATATTTTTAAGTAATCTACTTATGCTTAAATTGTTGCCATCTGATGAAATATATATTCCTAAGTGTTATTACGTATGCTATTATATAATATATTAATAAAATCTATATGTGTGTATATATTATTATAAACATATTTCGCAATGGTTACTATGGCGGCCTATTTTAATCGTCTCCACGATATCTTTTTCAAATAGTTACTAATTATATCATAAAAACCACAGATATAAACAATAATATTAAAAGTTCTTACAATGCATCTCGGCGTTTATACATATGAACTATATAAATAGAGAAACCGAACGAATTGCTCATTAGGTCGTTTCTGTTATAAGCACATTCATAAAATAAAAGAATGTAAAGAAAATCGCGTTAATTAACAATCCTATTAGCGTACAAACGGGCCATAATCCGAAACCTAGGTAATTACAGACTATTTTTGTTACGGACGCAATAAATAGTCGATAATGCCGTGAAATGTATGTGGTTGGGAATTAGTACCGAATTAATACTGGGTGCGGTTAAAAACTTATGTTGAAGGCTCGAAACAGACTAGCGACTATTGGTCGGTCGCCGGTTATTGCTATGAAATTCTTTAAATTACTTTTTATACAAGGTCATTACATACATTTCTGTTCTCTGGCTACATACTAGAGTATGGATACCTTATAAGGAGTTTTAAATACCGTTGTAGCGTGTAAAAAAAATATATTAAACTTACTAATTTGTGAAATTGACTCATAAAAATTCATCTGAAAAAAATTCATCTGCTGAATTTTTAAATTAAAAACCCTGAATGGCTTAACGTGAACTCGATTTACATATTTCATATGCAATATAATATTTATGTGTAAATACATTCATCATGCCGAAACAAAACTGTTTATTTCTAATGATAAGTTTCAACGTTGAATCATAATCTTCATGGTCTACGTTTTGCAATGTTAGGCGGTGTTCAGTCGCAATTTTTTGTCAACCCTTATACTTTAATTCCCCGTGAACAATTATTTTTGTGTTCAAATATTCTTTGCAGAGAATTTTATTAAACAATTATATTTATCGAGATATAATTAAATATATTAATTAAATATAAACATTTTAAAAGAAATTAAATAAAAATGTGTATCGTTAAAATCTACTCAAACGGTAACGTCATGTGTGACAGACATACGTCACTTTTGTCAGTAACCGGAAACAATTTTTAAATATAGAACTACGGTTAATTTTCGTTCCAGGTACCAAAAACCAAAGCATCCGTTTTATTATTCAAACTTATCACCAAGCTTTTCACAAATTCTCAATTCAATTTGTATGATATCGTTCGTATATTCGACATTTGCATATTAAAATGAGTTCTTCATGCTTAGGAGGTTATTTG
Source organism: Pontia daplidice (assembly GCA_963693355.1). Taxonomy (NCBI): domain Eukaryota; kingdom Metazoa; phylum Arthropoda; class Insecta; order Lepidoptera; family Pieridae; genus Pontia; species Pontia daplidice. The sequence continues at coordinate 289,968 of CAVNZL010000087.1, forward strand.
GTAGCGTGAATATGAATTTTCTTAATAAGATGAATATAAGACGAAGAATTTGCTTAGAAGGGTGTGAAAGTGAGCAATTATACGTCAAGATCGTTATGGATTTTGAGTACATTTTGAAATACTTCATTGATACTTCTTTCTGTAAACAATGTAGTTCCATTTAACAAATGTGGCAGACACATTGAGTACGTCCATTTTGCTACTTTATGGTTTAGAGATTTATATTCAAAAATACAAAATTCCAATATAAATTATGTGGGAAAATCAATTTCATGATTAATGTTAATAAAATTTTTCGGAAGTCATACGCCTTCAATTTTAATTAAAAATAACTGAGGTACACACCCTTTTTGAGCAGTTATATTATGGTCTTTATATTGTCTAAAATTAGCTACATTAATATAATGTTAAGGCTGTTTAATAGAAAATCTCAAAAGTCTGTTAATTCTTGTAGACCTATAGAAGGCTTGCTCTACGAGATGTTCTACTTACACTACAACTCTAACACACAAGGACAAAGCCATGGTTTCCTTGGAATCTTTTTATAAAAATGTTCCCATATGTTATTATTATAAAATAATCTTCTATTTCGGAATAACTATTTTATAGTAATTGAAGTACCATCAAACAAACGTGTGGGTTACCGTCATTGTTAAATTAATTGTTAATGTTATTTTAATCGAGTCCAAAAAAATTAATGTGGTTTACTCGTAGAAGCTCCTAAATGGATAAAAATATAACTATGTAATAATAAAGCTAACATTAACCTATAGGCTAAAGTTTATTATAATATTGTATGTTGTCCAAATTTTCAAGAAAGTGGAAAAAGTCTATCAGCATGCTTTTGTGCAGCCCACTACAGTTTAACATAATATGTAATATATGATGGATGGACCAATCAGATAAGATTATCTTATATAGCTCTAAATTCAAATTTAATTATAAAAGTAATCAATTTATAAAATATATTTTTAGATTTTTATTAAAGTGCGAATGGTAACATCTCAATATTGTCAAGCTGTTAAATTTCAAATGCAATTAAAAATAATTAACAAACATTATTCATAAAATTATTTTAATGTCATTATGTTAGCTTTTTTCTACGCCAAATTAAAACTAATCCTGCGCAAACGCAATTGCGAATCTCATTTAGTTTTTTCATATAACACTAATCTCAGCTGACGATAAGTGTTTCTCCTCATGGATAGTCACCATAGTTTGAAATGGATTTGCATTGAAAATCTTCGGTGGGTGATGACAGTACTGGTGAAAAATTCTGAAAAACTCAAATCTACATTTCTTTATTTATATTTTCAATTATTCAGTGAAATATTTTTCTTTAGCCATATCTACACTCTTAATATAAGTTTTAAAAGCAATATGCATTGGCACTCAAAATTCCGCTGTGATTTATAAAGCGTCATTGCTGTCCCCGACTCTAAAACTTTGCTATCGGGTTATGTGAGAAATTTCTTTATACTTGTTCTTTGTAACCCCTCATCTAAGATTTTTCCCAAAGTTTTCCCAAGTTTCCCTTTGTAAGCCGATATTTCACGACTTGGGAAATATAAGAATTTTTAATAAACAGCTTTGCGGATATTTTTTTCATTTTTTTTAAAGTTAAAAGTGCTTTCATTATGTATTTGGTGAAGTTTTAGGGAACATTGTTGTTTTCTTACACAGATAACAATATATTATGGTTTGAGTCTGTTTAATAATTCATTTATTTAGCTGTGTTAAATATTGTATTTGGATTATTAGCTTAACAGTATTTGTGTGGGCCTGGGTATCCGGAAGCTATATCCAGGATGCTCCCTTCCCACGGTAAAATAATATACGCTGGTTCGGCTGTCGCGTGTCAGTATGATAAAGAAGGAATCCAATAATCGAAAAAGACTATGACTATCACTTACCATCAACGGTGGTGTGTCTCTTTCCAACCCCTGGATCCTTAAAAATTGTGAGTTATGTGGTAAAAAATGCGGGTTATTATTCAAGTGCGCACGCGACGGCGGAAAAAACTTCACTGCCTGCGCCGTTATCCCGGGACGCCACCTACCGTCTCCGGTTCGCGTGTCAAAGTCAAATCGACATATGTCATCCTTCTTTGACTGACAGCGATTTAGCGCGAACATAGCTCCCCGCCTTGAAAGGTTATCTTTCAAAAGAGAGGATTGCGGAAAAATAGAAAGTAAAAATTGAGAACTAAAGTAAAAAAAATAGAAGAACTAAAAAATATAATAACAATAATACGAATAAAAACTAAACTACGATAATAAACAAAGATAAAAATAAATAAAGTGAAGTTAAGATAGAATGGGTAGAGGACACAAACGTATAATAGGACGTTTAAATGTTCCCGATTTGGTGCGAATGAGGGCGACACGAGTACGATCATCTTTACCGGGAAAAATTTTCTCTATAATTCCTAATGGCCAATGAAGTGTTGGTGCGTTTTTTTCCATTATAAGTACGATAACTCCCTCCTTTATGGGATGACTTATAGAATTCCATTTTTCCCGGGTTTGCAACGTATGCAAATATTCATTACTCCATCTTTTCCAATACGATTGAATTAACTTATCCAACAACTGGTACCTAGACAGGAGTTGCATCCGTTCTTCCTCAATATGGGATGAAAGTAAATAACTTAATGGTTTTAAATTTAGAAAATGCGCTGGAGTCAAGGGACTTGGTTCACAAGGATCTTCACTTAGTATACCTAAAGGTCTAGAATTAAGAATTGCTTCAATTTGACTTAAAACAGTTAGAAACTCTTCATAAGATAACAATTGCTTACCTATTACACGAAATAGATGAGTCTTTACACTTTTAATTGCCGCTTCCCAAAATGGGGAGCGTTAGGCGGAATCATTTGCCAGGTAATACGATTTTCGTTTAATAAGCAGCGAAAGTCCTCGCTGAATGCGTTAGATAAAATGAAATTTTGAAGTTCGCTTAAATAAGAACGTGCTCCAATAAAATTAGTTCCATTATCAAAATAAATGACTTGGATTGGACCTCTGCGCGACATGAATCGCTTTAAAGCATTTAGAAATGAGTTAGTGCTTAAATCAGTTGCGGTTTCTATGTGAATTGCTCTTGTCACAAGACATATAAATACACATATATAAATTTTTTCACTTTTACTACCCCGTCTACGAATAGGGGTATATAATAAAGGTCCACCAAAATCCACGCCAACATGAGTAAAAGGTTTAGAAATCGTTAACCTACACTTTGGTAAATCAGCCATTATTGGCGCTGTTGCAGCTCTCGGGCGCAATTTAAAACATTTAATACATTGATAAACCCTTGATCTTACAATACGTCTTGCAGATAAAATCCAAAATCTTTGTCGTAATAACGAAATTAAATGTTGAGGTCCAGCGTGACATGACTTTTTGTGCATCCAATCAATAATTAAATTCACTACATGATCTTTAGAAGGCAAAATAATAGGGTGTTTGTGATCAAACGTTAAGTCGGTATTAGAAAGACGACCGCCGACTCGAATTACATCATTAACAATAAATGGGCTAAGTTTACGCGAACCTACGGGGTACGATTTGTTAAGTTGAAGAGATTGAATTAAAAAATTAAAATGCTTTTTTTGAACAGCACGCAGGATAATTATTTCAGTTTCTTGTAAATCTTGAGACGATATATTACCTCGAGATCTTAATTTACCTACGAACCTAAATATATATGTACATACGCGTAAACAACGTGACCAATCGGAAAATCTATTAACGATTCCCAGTATTCCTTCATCTTGCGGGATGGATATAGTCGGTAAAGCGATTACTTTTCGTTCTGGTATTTCATCAGACGAGCACAATATGAATGGTTCCAGTGGCCACTGATCCACATTTAAAACTGCCCAAGAGGGACCGTTTAACCATAAACTGTGCGAAATAAGTTGAGAAGCGGTTAGACCGCGGGATAAACAATCGGCAGGATTAGTTTTGCCAGAAATGTGGTAGAAGTTTTTAGGAGATAAAACCTCCTGAATCTTTGCAACTCTATTGGCTACAAAAGTCTTTAAGCGGTGGGGGCTGGAATTTATCCAGTTTAATACAATCGTCGAATCAGAAAAAGCAACTACTCGCTGCACAGAAAATTGTTTTTCAAAGGCACGTGTCACGGCAGATAATAATTTTGTCATGAGATGAGCTGCACAGAGCTCAAGTCGAGCTAAAGAAACAACTTTCAGAGGTGAAATCTTAGATTTACTATACAATATACGAATAGTATTATTTCCCTCCGATTGTACACATAGATAAATTACGGCACCATAGGCCTTTTCACTGGCATCGCAAAATGCCAGCAGTATGGGTGAAGAAGTTTTAGTTACACCTACATGACGTGGTATTTGAAGTTTAGATAGGAATGGTAAATCACTATAGAATTTATTCCATGCTTTTATAATATGAGGAGGAGCAATTTCATCCCAATCCTGCTTTAAAAGCCAAAGCTCCTTTATTAGAAGTTTTACGTATAAAATAAAAGGTGCGGCAAAACCTAGAACGTCCCATAAACGGGCAATGATAGAAAGCATATTACGCTTAGTTGCTGTAACATTAGTTAAGTTGCTTACTTCGAAAGAGAAGGTATCTGACTTGGAATCCCATTTCACACCTAAAACTTTGTGAAACTCATTTGAGTCAAAATGAACTGCTTGCGGATGCAAACGATGAGAAGGTAAAGAAGAAAGTAACTTTTCAGAATTACTTGACCATTTTAAAAGATCGAACCCACCAGCTGAAAACATTTTAATGAGTTGAGAGGATACTTCAACTGCTTCAGGAATCGAATCGCAACTACAACAAATATCGTCCATATAATAATTACCGCAGTCAATAACGTCAGCAGCCAATGGATATTTGGCCCTTTCATCATCGGCTAGTTGTTTCAAAGTACGAAGCGCTAAGTACGGGCTTGAAGAAAATCCAAAACAAACACGCTTAAATTCAAATAATTGTAACGGGTCAGATGGATCAAATCTATAATACACGCGTTGATATTTATTATATTCAGGAAGGGTTTTCAATTGTAGATACATCTGTTTAACGTCAGCGCAAAAGGCGATAGGGAACGTTCTAAATCGAAGTAGAACTGCAAATAAGTCAGGCTGTAAGTTGGGACCGACATGTAAAATATCGTTAATTGATATGTTATTATCAGTCTTTGCGCTGGAATCGAGCACCATTCTAACTTTGGTGCTTATAGATGACTCACGAATTACACCGTGATGTGGAATAATGTAACCTATATTATCGCACCGATCTTCTACAGGAGAAATATAATCTTTTTCAAGATATTCAATGAATATTTTGTCGTATGCCTCACGATAAGTAGGCGATGACTGCAATTTACGTTCGAGTGACATAAATCGCCTTTTAGCTATGTCCATAGATGAACCCAGATTAAGAGGGCTTTTCTTGAATGGGAGTGCGACAACATATCGACCTGAAGAATCACGATACGTGGTAGTTTTATATATGCGTTCACACTCTTCCTCTTCCTCAGTAAGGAAAGCGGAAGATTTACATGGCGGTTCCTCAAGCTCCCAGAATCTTCGCAAAATGTTTTCTAAAGGGATATTTGAGTAGGCGCATAAAGCCGATGAACTTTTTATATTAGAGTTTGTAGATAAAGTAGGCGCTTCACCCATCAAAATAAAGCCAAATGTGGTTTGAACAGCATCAGGCATACCAGGCGGTCCCTGGATACGACCCTGCTTGAGTAGTTTCGAGAACAGCTGCGCACCGATTAACATATCAACCTGACCGGGTTCATAAAATATATCATCGGCAAGCGGTACGTTAAACAAATATTCCAACTTCGATCTATCAATCTTAGAAGTGGGTAAATAATCAGTAATACGTTTCACGATTAAAGAATTAATGGAATATTTAATATTTTTATCAAAACGAGAGGATATAACAATGTTGGTTGCTCCTATTATATTATTCGAACAGCCACCAAACCCGTTTACAAACATAGGTTCGGAGAACGTATTGTAATTTAATAATAACTTTTTACAACACTCAGTCGTTATAAAATGATTTTGCGAGCCGTTGTCTATAAGACAACGCAAAATATGCGGGTTACCACGCGTATCAAAAGTACATACGCGGGCAGTACCAAGTAAAACCGTTGAAGGTTGCGATATTAAAGTTTTCGCTTCATTTTGCAATGAACACAAAGAAATCGGCGCGTGATTGTCATTAGGTTCGTCAAAGGAGCCAGACGCGACGCGCGGGGCACTGTCTACTAGCAATGACTCACGCTGCGACTCAATGGCTCGCGCGTTTGATTGCAGTCTATCGATAGCAGGTTCGAACGGTTTCTCTTGGTTTTTAAATAAACTGGAATTTAACGAAAAATGCAGCAATGTATTGTGCGTATTAGAATTGCACGTTTTACAACTTTTAACCGAATTACAATTTGTGGATTTATGTTTTACGCTTAAACATTTCACACAATAATTTCGTTTTTTAATAATATTGAATCGTTCTCTGGCATTTAATTTTAAAAAATCAGGACAACCGTATAACTGATCATGATTTTTACTGTTACATAAAGGACATTTTAAAACAGTTTGATCAGTGTTAGAAGTTACAAAAGATTTTACGGTTTTAGAAATTTTATTATTAGCCGGTTTAATAATAGTAGAATTCGTTCGATCCAAAACTTTACACTGTTCTCTTAAAAAAATAACTAATTGCGTATAACAGGGTATTTTTTCTTTTCTAACGGAATTCTCAAATGAAATAATTGTTTCGTTATCTAATTTTTTAAGTGCCAAAAATAAAAATAAAAAATCCAATTTATTAGGTATTTCTAGTTTTTCAAATGCTGCGATTGATGTAACGAAATTTTCAATAAAATTATTTAAACCGTCTGTAGAAGAACTAGTTAATGTTTTAAAATTAAATACATTATCTAAATAATTAAAGCCGAGAGACCGTATGTCTTGATATTTATCAATTAAGGTAGAATAAATTAAATCATAATTATTTGCCGTTGGGTTTATGCCAGCGATCGCAGTTAGGGCCTTCCCTGTTAGTTGCCCACAGAGATAGAACACCTTTTCTGAATTTGAAATTGACCCGTTGTTATGCACTAAATGGTTAAAGGCTTCATAGAATGAAGACCAATTATTAGGGTCGCCATTAAATTGTGGTAATTTAATTGGAGGCAATTTTAATTTTGGATGATCTAATTTCTCCTCAGCTGAAGTACTTTTAATTTCCTGCAGCTTACCCTGTATGGTTGCGTACAGGTCCTCAAAGGACTCCCATGTTTGAAAAGAAGGAGTGAATTGAGGGTTATGCTTCATTTGTTCAATATTTAATTGAGATACTAACTCGTTAAATTCACTACGAAGTGCTTGTATATTAGACGTTTTAATTCGGAAAATTTTTTCGTCTTCCTTACTATTAATGTTTAACGACAAATCGTATAACGATTGCATCTTAGAAAAATACGAATTTTGTCGGGCTTGCAATAATAATATGGAACTTTGAACATGTTCTAATTCGATTGGTGAACATTCACCGGCCTTTGTTCTTGTTCTTTTGTCCATATTATCTACAAATAGTTATTAATTATTCCAAAATTAACTTTTATAAAATAACAAAATAAAAATTAAATATGAAAATACAATTAAATTAAACTATAAACAGATTTATTTCGATCGTTAACTGTGTAACAATTTTTAGAAAAAAGTGATGTAGGTACTAGAAAAAACGCATGATCATTCTCACCAAATCAGGCACAATATATTAATAAATACGTAAATACGATATACGGGATACGAATTACGGTAATAGATTTATAAATACATATAATATTTAAAAAATCTATATTAAATTTGTCGTTATACAGGTAAAAATAATGCCCACCGGCAATTTCACCTAACGAACAAAATTGAAACAAAGAAAATACGTAAATAAATATGCCTAACTAAGAGATATGATACATATACGGCTCGAAAAGGACCAAAAAAGATGTGTGGGCCTGGGTATCCGGAAGCTATATCCAGGATGCTCCCTTCCCACGGTAAAATAATATACGCTGGTTCGGCTGTCGCGTGTCAGTATGATAAAGAAGGAATCCAATAATCGAAAAAGACTATGACTATCACTTACCATCAACGGTGGTGTGTCTCTTTCCAACCCCTGGATCCTTAAAAATTGTGAGTTATGTGGTAAAAAATGCGGGTTATTATTCAAGTGCGCACGCGACGGCGGAAAAAACTTCACTGCCTGCGCCGTTATCCCGGGACGCCACCTACCGTCTCCGGTTCGCGTGTCAAAGTCAAATCGACATATGTCATCCTTCTTTGACTGACAGCGATTTAGCGCGAACAGTATTTAATATTCATTATTAATAGCGAATACTATATGAACGTATTATATAATTCACTGACATTTTTTTAACTTGACGCGGACAGATTTGCAGTAGTAAATAGACCTATTTTGATATATATTTATTATATATAAGCTCTATACCACTTTGGTTAATTGAAAACCATTAGTAAGTGATCAATAGTAAGGATATGGGATTGTAGTACACTTAGAGAACGTAAATACGGACTAGCGCTCACTGAACCAGTTGGATCAAGCTGGCTTGAGGAAATTAAAAACCTTACTGTTCTGGGATTGCCGCTTGAAATATAGACGAACATACTGTAAGAGATAGTGATTAAGATGTGTGGTTTCAGATGGTGAATTTTAAATTATAAGGCATCTGTAATATACAACGCAATTTACTCTCAGGTACACTGATGAAAAGAAAAAAATACTCAATTAGGATTTCCACTTGAAATATGGTACATAGCGTAGGAAATAGTGATAATTAAAATCGTATTTAATCAATACTATTTAAAATGGGTATTTAAACGCTCTTAAATTAGCAAAGTAATCCACATGAAACGTGAATTTGTAGCTCTTACGCTATAGTAGCTGTGGAACTTAAAATACTAGTACAGTCGGTATCAGATTCAGAAAATGTTTATGTGTACCGTTGATAAAACATAGTCCACATTAGATTAGAAAGATATTCTTTTATATATCCAAATAAAAACATAATGTAGGAATATTTTTACTTTATACAAAGGTTTTAACGTTACTTTTATTATTTAATGTTATTAATTTATTAAACATGCGGATTTATTAAATAATATTTATACTAACGCAGGTATCACACATTTATAAATACTGTGAAATGAAATAAAACTCGATTTGTTATGATATTTAAAATGCATAGCGAAATTTTTTTAGAAACAACTTATTCCAAGTTTAAACAGTGGAAAAAGTTTATTGCCGGTGCTCCTCGTCGGCTATCCCCCCTTGTGAATTGGCAGTAAATAAATAAATTACAAGCCAAAATTAATTTTCTGTTTTGACGTTCATAATGAATGAATATATTTTGCCTTTCCTCATCAAGAGAGTTAAAGAGGTGTTGTGAGATTCAATTTAATTAAAACACGTCTCAATTGTGCACAATATATAATATAATATCATAGTAACCGAATAAAGATAATTTATATACATATTTATATTTATATATATATAAATCATAACGAATACTAGAAGTTTAAAGAAGGCGTATCGTAGAACTTATCGATAAAATATAGCGGAACGAACTGTGTTTGTAGGAAGATTCGATGTAGAAGTTTGAACAAACAGATAATATCAAAGCAACTAATATTGAATATTAAAGTTTGTGTTAGAACGAACTGTATACAAGTTTCTAATCCAGAGTTTCATTTCCTACTTAGCGGGCGCCTGTCACACCGTCGCGTAAGATCGATGGTGTTTGCACCGCGTTTTTATTAAAAGATTTGATCGTTAATGGAAGCTGCAGTACTTGTGAATAAATTTTATGAAAGCCGTATTGTTTTAAAACAATATTTTTTATTTCTGTTCTAACATTTTCTACTATATTTATATAGAATGTGTAGAGGATGCGTTTCCGACAAATGATGATGATTTTTACGACGCAAATCGCGTGCGTAAAAATCATTAATGAAGCTGAAATAGAAATGAGACAAAGAAGGTAAAAAATAGTCTCTATATTCACACACTTGGACGAAAGAGCAATATTGCATATATTGCTCTTTCGCGGGCAGAGGTTTTTAAACTAAATTATAATGTCGTTACACAACGGTGGTAAATGGTGTTTGATATAATCTGTTTCCACTTTTGAATAAGTACTAATTGCTCTGTATCATTAGTCAAAAGCTTTTGCAGCATTCAAACTAATTGTAAAGCAGATACCTAAAGGGAAATTAATTAAGTTGTGATAACATGTTGCACTGCAACATGTTAACGTATCGTGAGAATTTTGAATAGTTTTATTAAAGTAATAATATTTAATAAAAATTTAACAGTCAAGACAGAAATTTAGTCAGTGTTACTGGATTAAGAAAGAAATGAAAATATATCGAAACTAAAAATATAGACTCTTTGTTTAGTTCCATCATTACTCCTTACTTTTTCAAGTATGTTTTTCATTGCATGAGTTTGATTTCATGGAAGATGGGCCGGTATGGGATTTTTAACGAAAATGGCTTTGACAATAGTATGTTCTTGTTTTTTGCCTGAATTGGCGGGCACCTTCGTTTCCCCATTCTCATGTCTTATTAAAATATCGAAACATCTCAATATTCGAATAAGGAAAAGTCAAAAGTAATAAATATTAAAAACCTTATGAATTATTCTTTGAATAATGGAAAAGTCACAGGTGTTAAGCAAAAGTTACATTATGCTAATTTTATTATTCTATATGAAATATTTACGACAAAAAGTGAAGCGGTTGAAGGCGAGTGAAGGATTTTGAATTATTTTCGTAAAGAATATTAAAATTCATACGGCTTAATAAAACTAATTATCCAGTGCGTATTTTTCGTTTTCAATAATCAAATTATATTGTTCGAATCTGTTTTGTTTCATGTACTGTAATTAAAATGACATTAATTACTACCAAACCGTATACCTTAATAGACTTCCACACACAATAATTAAATATTTATAAACACCTAAAATACTCATTAGATAGTCTAAGAGATGATACAGCTTGAACATTTTATAAACTTTTGAGTAATTTTAAACTTTCATGGATTATGTCACCATCCATAAGTCGAGCGTGTCCGATGGGATCCCTCGTATTGCTACTTGTGCTGCTAAATTGACTTCGGTCTTGACGCGGCATTGGCCCGAACTACAAATGAACAGGCACTTAATCGCTAACGATGGATATTAGTGACCGCTCTGGTGTTATATCTCAATAGAAAAAAACTTGCATTCCAAAATAATATGAATAAGGTAACCATTATTAATAGCCAGCTAGAGTATCACTAGCTGGTTGATGACTGCCATTACGGATTTAATCCTGGTGGCTTGGCTTCTGTGATCGGTGATCTTCTGCTATACCTTACACATAGATGGGTAGAGGCAAATAATTACAAGGGGGAGTCGCTAGCAGTCAGTTAGAACATTGTAAAAGCCTTCGACCAGCTATTGTTCAAAGTATTACATCCATTGCTCGGCGGATAGTACTGGAGATGCACTTTACACTGGGCGAACGAATATTTCTTGGGCACTGACAATCAGTTCCGCAACCCTCTTGTGTCAGAAGTCGATGCATTACTTTGTAATGTCGCGAATTGGACTCGATTAAATCTTGTCAAATTTAATCCGACGCAAATTCGACCCCACATGGAATACTTTTCTGACCACTTGGCGGGCTCCAGCTCCTCCTTTTTGGTCGCATCCAACATAGAGTGTTTAGAGTGTCTTGAGGCGCTGTGTAGTGATGTATGCAGTTGTTCGAACCTGCAGTTGAATTGTGAAATTCAGCTCGCCTACCTCGAGGCACAATACAAAATTCCACCGGTATCACCACAGTTCCGCACTTCCACAACTGAGCGCTTCAGCTCCGCTTTGTAGAGCAGCTTTCAACGGAAATATTTAGAGGTAATAATTTTGTGTCCATTCGTTTTAATTGTTCTTAATCAAAAAGTCATAAACTCTTTGACTACTCACTCTTGAATTAATCATTTTTGTATCATTAACGAATCATTAACTCGTATAACTTACGAAAATTACTCCAAATTAACAAAGCCGTTAAAGTGAAACTGTACTCTAATTTACTTTAAACGATTCCGAAATCCCCTGTAGAGGTTAAATCTTTTCATACAAAACATATAAAAAAATCCGATATATATTAAGATAATCCATCTTCTTAAATGGGATAATTCCTGAATCTTTTTGTACGATTCATACAAAAGATTTGAAGTAAAATACAAATTTTTCTCTTCCCACTTCACAGAAATAGAAAATCGATGTAATTAAACTGGGCAATGCAAACATAAGTATGTATAATTTATATCAATTAACGCTGGAACTAATCGGTATGTCAATCACAATTTCCCCTTGAGTATTGTCAATGATGTATAATTTCCTATAAAAAATGGTACTACACTTGAAAGTCGATTTGTATGACTCTCTGAAATAGTGATGCAACATTTTATTGATGATCAAGATAGTTTTAATATTGGAGAATCGTCACAAATATTTAATTACTAAGCTATCAAATTAATAAATAGTCTAACCAAGTGTTCAAATGTAACATAGTTGTAAGCTTAATAGACCAGCTATATTAGGTTGTTTTCTTTGATGTGGTCTAGCAAACACATTCCATCGATTCATTTGTATTAAAATAACTTTTATTTAAAATAGGTATTGGGCACTAGACCCCTACTTACAATATTGAATTTTTGTTTATATACTCAATAAATACTTCTACAGTAAAGTATTCTGTTTTCAAACCAAAATAGTGTGTTAATTTAATTTTATATTTTATATTAAGTATATTAAAAATCTTACTTTCATAAAATAATGTTTACTGTACATCGACGTACTGAAATTAATTAAATTACGAAAATTTTGAATATTAATTCATTTTAACACTCAAATATACCTTTGCAATCTCTTAGATTTATACAATAGCATAAGCCTCTCAAATAAATGGCTGGAATTACGCGTTAATCCAAACTATAGTGACTTAATAACCTTGTGGCTATCACTACCTGAAGGTCCTATCTTTTACCCTTCTCAAACTGACGTTATAACCTAAATTTAGAAGATAAATAGAAGTTAAACCTAGTTTACGAAGATCACGTGGCATCGCTTGGTTTCAAATATATTTTATTTTATAATATAAACACTCACATAATCACAATAAATATAAACAGAAATAATACTAAAAATAAAACGATTTTAAATGTAATAAATTTTATGTCTTTGATAGCTTCGTTTTAAACGGGACTAGATTTGTATTGTGATTGATACTTTTGTATGTATACATAAAACATTGAATTCCATAAGAAACTGAATGTATGGATCTTGATTGGGGACATAGATACTAAATTAAACTGTTTCATATCTTCCTACAAACCGAGCTTTTTCAACGATCACGGCTTAATACAAATTATTTTAGTAACTCCACTATGAATCGCATACCGTCACATTAAAATGCACAATTTCAACAAATACCGGCGTACCAGATGTAGCCTTTATATGTTTATTTTAATAACGTATTAAACCCTTGGAAATTGTAAATTCTGAAAGCCATTAATTAAGCAGAGTTATAAAATTGAAACCAATACAGGTAGGTAATATGTAAATAGGAACAATTTCAGCGCTTTGCTCACAATAATTGTATGCCGCCGCAATCATTAACCTTACCTATTTACCCTAATTTTATTACTAAATTATACTCCTATAAATTTATAATATCGTTCAGATATTTTATGTAATTTATTTTATAATCAGTTCTTGTCTGTTTTAAAGATTCACCTATGTATGACATGAGTGACGTATATTTTCTACATGGTAACAAAATTATCCTTTCCATATTCAAATATATAGAGAATACTATATTAATCTTGAAAAAATTAATTTTTGTAGAATTCTAACATAATAAACCTAGCTAATAAGGTATGTGAGTTATAGTTGATTACAACCAACAAAATTCACAAAATTGTATAAAAAATAGTATTTTGTTAATTTAAAAATTAGTATACGTTATGATTATAACCGTTGGCTTTTAAAAGTCATGAGTATTTCGTATTATTCTACAGTCAAAACAAAATTTGGACACTTTGTCGCCAAAGTTCCAAGTTAATTTATCGTTTATCGCGAGCGCCTTGTTACGGTCTATGGTATTAGTATAAGGTCACTTTCATTTTACACTTTGGAAAAGAGCAATTCGAAAAATAACCTAAGATCAAAGGGTGTCCAAATCATGATAATTACGAGTCTCAAAGGGCTGAAAACGTTTGCAAAGGTTTAATCCGGAAAGGGCCGAAATTAAATCTGTACCAAGTAACGGCGAGTTGTCACCTCGTAAATGAGATAATTAGTGAAGAATTCCGGGGCTGAAATTAACCCTCGTTTGGTTAAGGCATTATAAGAATAAATAATGGGCAAATTATTATTACCATTTTAGTGAAGACGCGGTGTTTTGTTAGAGATTGCGTATATACAAAATGGCGGCCACGCCCACCTGATGTCAATTTATACCACTGGATACTACGGAAGGCTTGCGTGTTAATTGGCTTTTGAAGTGATCGCCAAAAAAAGTTGAAAAGGCATGAAGGTCTGCGGAACCCGCGATTAGTTTATATCATGTCTGACATATTACATTCTAGATATTGTTTTTTTTTTCAATGAAACAATTCCAACTATATAAACCGGGAAATAATATAGAGTAATTAGAAGCAATAATTAAGAGTGTTTTTGTTTCTATATCTCGGTATTTGGGTCATTTACTGACTGCCTTAACGTTGGCTATGGACTGCTTTAAGCTATAAATGTAATGCAGTCAAAAAAAATGTTGTCTCACTATTAGACTTGAAACTGGCTATTGTTGAAACGTATTTCCACACAATCCCTTTATTAATCTGGAATGCACTGGCTGCTTGTTCCAATATTGTTTTGTTTTTACATAAAACGATCAAAGGATATCAGCTCTATATGATAATGATCCATTGCATATACTATAACTTTAATAGTAATAAGTAGTATGTAGTAAACTTCGAATTACTAAACCATACATCACACTATGACAAGTCAATTCATATGTTTAAGCTAAAATGCCTAACTAAGGTAAGGTAATTTGTGAACTGAAATAAAATAAAGCTACGCGGACCTTTGTAATTAATGCGTCTTGTTTGTTTGGCCTTAATGATCCGTTTGTGGGTATAATTTTATTTTTCAACGTTTTCACATACATTGGATGGTTAATAGGGTTACAATTAAAATAAGTGATCCCGAAAAACTGAAAACTAGATGTACTCCGCGATATAACCCGATTTAATTTAATATAGATTGATGGGGACACACATGAGCCCCTCACGGAATGAATTATGTCTAATAACTCTTATCTCTAACAAAAATATAGAGAATATTTGTAATAACCTAATTTTGAACAAGCCAATCAGACTTTTGAGGATTAATAAAATGTGAAGAAATTCACACACAACTTCTATATATAACCAAAATTATGGTCCGCCATGAATCATTGGCGTGAACCGCGAGGTTAAACGCGCTCAATACGGTTACAGTTAAATTACAATAAATATGTCTCACTGCAGGCTTCGACAGCGCTTTACCAACGAAATCCAAAGCTTTGTAAATAAGAATGAAGTTGGTAAAAATTCGTACGGATCGATAATGTCAATCTCACACATCTAAAGCGTTGGCGCTGTGCCATTGAATTGTATCGGCTTAAATACTTAATCAGTTTATTTTTTTAGAATTAACCCAGATAATTTATCTCTTTGACTATACGTACGACTCTGCTAATTGCTCATTTAACAAAAAACTTTAGTTTAAACGGTGTAATTAGAATTATATTTTTATATTTCAGGCGGCTTTTAATGTTATCAAAAAATTTCTGTGGAAAGCATAAACCTCTATCTATATATTAAATGTTATCTGAAGATATATCTTAATCTTGTATAAACTCAATTCTAAAGAAATCAATTGTATAACTCTAGGATTTTGAATCTGAACGTCTTTCTAAGAAAAGCTGACACTACATAAATAAAGCTTTCTAATCTGTTACAGCAAAGTAATGCACTATACTTCATGAATTATAAATCTTAAGGCACCATTCGCCTTAAGTGCGTATACAACTCGACTTAGAAGTTATGACCTAGCTTTGGCGCTTAAAAACCGCGAATCAATCAAAGCTCAAACCACAATAGGACACCATAAAGCTGTAAAAAGCATTACAATCGATCGATAACGTCACTTTTCAAGTGTCTAAACCGAGCTTGGCGCGATGCCACGGTTCACAATGATCCGCTGTGGCGCGCGATAAGTCATTCCTTCGATATTCAATTCGTTCAGTATTTGCCTCAAAATGTATTACAGAGAATAATGGTAATGACTGGGGTGACCATGATATCTGACTTACCATCTTATATATGTAGTGCTTGTAGCGTCTGAAATTGTATTTATTAATACCATTACAGATAAAGATTTAATGTTTGCTTTTAGCATCTAATTCATTTAACCGCAGTAATTCTGGGTCCAAAGTTCTCCGATTCGATCTCAACACAGCGGTGTATATGATGTCACAAAAATCTATTTTGCTAAATGTAGGCGTGTACACTATAAATATGATACTTACACACAGAATCGTTAAGTTTTTAATTCGGACCTAAAACTCAAATTGCTTTATTATAAGGTGTCATGCGATGTTAATCCATTAATTTATATCTTTTACGTTACGTTGGGCTGCTACTAGGTCTGTAGTGAAGTTAACGAAATGAGTATTTACAATCACTAATTCGAGTTTTTACAACCTCCAGCGTCAACCAATATAATTATGGCATTATTTAAAACGATGAAAATATTTTTAAGAAACTTATTAGAAGCCAATTCTTTATATTCAAGAAATCAAAAACTAATTTTACAGTTCTATAATAGTATTGTTCTATAACCATATATAAAAATAAAGTACATAATTTCTTTGAATTTATAATAAAAATGAATTCATGATTAGATAAATCATACCCACCCTGTTAATGACGAAAGCTATTCATTGGTTTTGATTAAATATCCCCACTCAAGTCCTGCAAATTGGATTAACCACTATTACAATAACCATAAGGTCGAATATTCAGCAGAGCAATCGTGACTATCTCAACGTAATCTACACTAATGAATGGTAACGTGCAATAACTTCTAGTTTGTGCTAAGCCACCGATTTGGATAGACGTAACATCAGAAATCAAACTAAATCTGGCTTAGCATTTGAACCATGCCTTTTCTCTAATATAATTGGCATAGATTATAAAACCGGGCAAGTATACGAATGGTATTCGGCAAAGATATAAAAAATCTATTGTACAAGAAGAACCTAAATATTTATTTCATTCTGATTTGTTATAGCGGCAATAGAATTACATCATTTATGACTTCCCAACTATCCTGTATTATGAGACAGGTGACGGGCACACGACCAGCGAAGCACCTAATATCTCATCAAGAAATTCTTTGAATTGTACGCTGTGATCAAATGGAAACTTTAGTTTAAGGGTGTAATTCGAATTGAATCTACTTTTGTTTAATTTTCATTTTGTTTTGGGATTGGGTTGGATGGCCTATCGAGGTTTTATATAGTCATGCTATAAACAAATCCTTACTCATCTGCGCCCGCGCATGTAGAGAACCATGGTTAATACAAAAGTAAAGGATATGTTATCAATTTTTAATTATTTCTGGTATTTTTAATTACGTAAACAAAAAGTCAATACTTATTTTAATGATACATAAAGTTACACCGCAGTACAGTTTAAAAACTTTTCTCATTTTCAGGTCCAAAACTTTTCTATAAATTAAAGTTTAACTTGTTTTACAAAAATATAACAGGTATACTGTGAAGCCATTCAATTTTTATTTTTTAAATTATATTTTATGGCTTAAAAATATAAAGAAAGCACCTAATCAATACAATTAAACGTATATGAAATTTAAGTAATACTTTTAATATAATACGTTGCACTGTTGTCTGGAAGATATAATTTTTAAGAAACATAAGACTGCCGTTCAAACTATTAAGTTACTACAAAACACAATTTCATAGAATACTTGAGTATTTTGTCGACTTACTTATAAAATTGTACAATTTTCTCGATAACCTCTTAAATCACAGTGAATTCTAAGCGTGTTCGAGAAAGCGATACGTGTATTAGAAATCGCTTTAAATCCGGCATAATAGCCCATAATATTTAAAATTTATCGTTTCTTGTTACAAATAGCCTATAAAAGTTACGCGTAATATTAAAGTAAATACTTCTGAAAGTCTAATTCGAATTTTAATGCAAATCAGATATTGATTTAACAAATTATACTAGATTAGTGTTTGCTTACCCTTCAGTTCTGTAACAGAAACTCGAGGTTTCGAACTTCTATACCAATGGGTTATTCTTTCTTTGGGTACGGTCGGTTAAACCCATGGTAATATATGTAATTTAATAAACCCTATATTTAATAAACCATTATAAATCTTCATTGTAACTGTAATTTTGCATGAAATAAAAGGCTTTTATTATTTTTTATTTATTTATTTATTTAATATATGTATACATAGCTTTTAATATGAGTGCTGAGACATCGATAAACATATACTTTTTATAACCACTATAATACACCAAGACCACAAGACAAGATCCAGGTCTCATAACGCTTAAATATACTAGTATACTAACTTGTTAGTTTACGAGACAAATCAACTATGGTTACCTCTGCTCTTTGTCCCTTCTGTGACTGGCTCATGACAACTACCAAAGTGGTCTACACAGTTCTGATTGGCGAAGTTTATATAATTACCATGAGAGCTACTACTCAATTTGATGTTTTCAAATTATACAAAATTTCCCTAGGCCCACACAGAAAATGTAGCGGATAGAATATACACACACAATAAAGTAGTACCATAAAGTGCAAATGGCTTCCACAGCTAATATCAACATCGTAATACTCTGTTTGTAATGTTCATTGCATGTGTTTGTTTTGTTCACAGTGTATTTCGTAACTATCATATCCGATGTTAAGAATTTACTCCCACTGGTAGGTTTGATATAATGCTAAAGTCCATAATCAACTAGAACTTGCGACTCGTATGTACTTCCGTACTTCTCGTCTGACAAGTGTTGCGGACCTTTTAGATGAGGATACCATCTTTGAAGGTCCCTAAGTCGATTTGGTTCAGAAATACTTTTATTGGTGCACATAACGGTGATGCAAAGTGGAATTTCGTATTCTGCCTCGATGTGCGGTATCAAAGCGAACAACTCCTCCACTCTCTATGGTAAAAACAATAGAAGATGCAGAGGTATGAATTTTTTTTTGGCACCACCTAGAGATACATCTTAACGCATCTTAATTTATTAAAAGTATCAAATAAATGAATACATTTAAAACACTTGCAGTTATCTCAAAGAGATGAATGGATTGGAAGTAGATTTTTTGTCTAAGACTGAATTTTTTAGTATATTTCATCATAAGTACCACATGTGATTATTTCTTATTGTTTACTCTATTAAACCTCTTCATTCGAAAACAAATTTGCCGCGAGGAAATCGAAATTTGTAATAGTTTAATGAAAAATTAATGAAGGCTTTTTAAAAACATATTTTTTAAGGAGATTATCCTTATCGTTATGAACACTTTGCCTTAAAAACATGGACTTACGGTAGCCATAGAAACGTAATATCTTAAGTCCAGGTGAAATACAACGCAAAAAAGAATATTTTTTTGTTATTTACATTTAACACCAAATATGTAATTACAATTCAAACTATTGTTTGAAAGAACATTTGATTAACGTATACAATGCTAACAGTAACCAATCTAAACAATTAATATGTTTTTACTACTCATTTTGTTTTCTACACAAGAGACGTTTTGAATTTTGAGTATTATCGGACAAGCATTGTAGAACATACAAATTGTTTATTTCTGACTTATAAACAAAAGAATTCGCACTTCGCTAATGAAATACTTAGTATCTACAGTTACTTGTCAGACCATTAGCTATTCATATAGAACCTTATGTAAGTGAAATGGCGTCATATCGCGCGCAATCGGAGGGTTGCAGACAAAGAGATCAGGAAAAGGAATTTTCAAGTAGAGTAGCGGTCTAGACTTCTAGATTACCGCTAGATATTTATACCTACCTGGTACTTTAGTAGGGAGGGAATTACTTTTGTTTTTTTAATACGAACAGGAAACAAGAAACTACGGAGTTTAAAGATACAGGATAAAAATAAAGGAGAAGTTTACGGAGATAACACAATATCATCTATAAAATACAGACTGTATTTTATGTTTTTATGTACCCATTAAATTAAACACAAATTATAATGCAGATGGAATATATAATCTGAATAAACGGAGACAAGCTGGTTCAACAAACACCTTTATACAACTGATTTCTTTCAATATCAAGGATACCCTTGCAATTCAGGTGTTAGGTAAAGATTCAGACATATAAAACTTACTTAACAAATTGTTTAAAAAATGCCTCAAACTGTGCTCTGTCGCCGTGTGCTGACTCAATACAAAGCATGAATGTACTCGAAGGTGGATCAACTGTTGTTTTTGCATAATGAAGCTTTACAATAAACGATATTCGGCATAATGAAATGATTGAACCTAACATATGGTTGCCATGGTTACCATTATTTGCATAAAACCATAACGAGGGTTCACTGCACTTTGTCAACGCTTTATCACATAAAATAAATACTTTTTTTGTTAAATGAATACATTAAACAATATATGGATATAATTAATTTTATAATAATACTTAATTAATTCAAACGAATTAAAAAAAAATACGTTACGTTAAGACTTAACAATAATTAGCCCGTCACCCATGTATCAAACAATAAACCTGTTGCGAAATTGTACGGAGCAGAGCAAATTTGCAAATTAACTAAATTTTCATACAAAGCCTCTCTGAACGCACAGAAAATTGCCAGACCGATAAGGATTTGCATAGAAATAAGCGTGAAATAACTTTTCTATATTTATTAGGGAATGTGGGATTTCAACGGGTTTTTTTCGTGTGATTCTTTCATGCATTATTAATGTGATAGTTTGATACCCTTTATAGTAATGGTTAGAGGGTCTAGCTATGTTTAATCGTAATTATAGAAAGTAATAATTGCTAAGTTGTAAGCTCAAATTGATGGTGCTTTGTGTTTGCATTAGCTTTGTGAGGAACGTAGCATATCTAAATACCCTAGTGAACATATAGGCCTTATAATTAATTATCTATTGGTTATGCTGAAAATTTCAAATGAGTAATACATTAGTAACACATTTGATCAATGAAAAAAGAATAAAATTTCCTGAAAATTAATATTACATTTTAATTTAGATTGATTGGTTCTTATAATTTTGAAGATTTCACGAAAATACCTCATTTTCATGTTGTTCTATTTTATTTATTGCGCATTTTCCCTTAAGCATGATTTACATTTCAATGTGAATAAAATTTGTAAAGTATATTTAATGCAGAAGTTACCCCAAGGCAGAAGCAATGAAATCTGTCAATTGCCACAATAACATTCAAACACAGCTTCCTGATAATAGTCTCGTGTTGACCACAATTAGGACACACACTAAGGTTGCATAGACTAATAATAACTAAATAATTGACTGATTTATTGAATTCATCCTAAAGAAGTTTTATTTCAACATTAAATACATAACTAACTACAAATAGTTTACGTACCGATGTGTCTAGACCCCAACCTCTTTTTTGCATTACGAAAATTAAATGCCTAACACATTAACGGAACATCACTAAATGAGGTTTTGTAATGAAGTAATGGCGGTGACATTACAAAATATTTCTTCAATAATCCTTACAAACCAATAGTGATTCTTCTATACGATTAACTATACTTATTTCAATATTTCAGCATTCTGATTTTCGTGATTTCAATTCATAATAATACTTGCATAAAGCTTTTAAGATATGATTTGAAATATATAAGGCCGCTGTTGCCTTGTATTTAATTATTATTAAAATAATATAACAATTATATTATTAGTTTCAATCCCTGGAGATATTGCTAATAAGTCTTTATTTCTTCAAAATTGGGCAGCGTCCACAGTGATAGTCCATCGCATTCAGCGCTGAGCTTCACGATTTATCTCCAAGTCTTTCCAGCTAGTTTCAACTTTCCTTGAAGATTCAGCTTCGAGATGTGATTCGAATCTCCTCGGATTATATGTGCTGTTGGGATGCTTAATTTAAATCGATCGAGGACGTCAACACTGAAACTTGGTCAAGTTAAAATTTTATAAAACAAATAATTTTATATCAAGTCCTTTCTTTCACTTAAACATCATTTATAAAAATATTTCTCTGGTGGAGTTCGCAGTGGCTGACACATTTGTGCTAACACTAAATGAACTAATAGAGATAATAAAAAAGGTAATAGAGAATTTATAGATATAACTGTTCGGCAGTCCAGCTTCGTAACCATTGCGGCAGACGCGCAACAGACAGCGACGGCCCTTTCAGGAATCGGTATGATAGAATCAATTGATTACGGGATTTTAAAAATATAACGCTTTATATTACAAGCAAATGCGACGAGTACGACATCCCCTACAAATGTATGCGCATTCATTACTGAACTGGCAGTGGTCACTAAAATGATGCATATTTAGAAATGTTTCGTTGAAAAATTCAAGAGATTAGAGATCTATATATTGTGCGCAATAGATTTGTGATTGTATTTAAAATAAATGTTTGTAATACGCCAAGTGCAAAGGTATCTTTTAAAAACGAGAGTTTTCAATATTTATTGGACAAATAAAATCGGTTGTTGTGATTTAGATGGACTAAATTTATGGTTACGATAAAAAAATAATGTACAAAAAATAATGAAAAAGGATTTTTCATACTCAAACTAATGGACAGTGATTCTCTTAAGTTTATAATATAAAAACTTGTACGTCGAAATTAAAAGATCAAGGTAAAGAAAAAAAAATCAAAGTTTAATCGTTTGTGAAACTGAAAGTCAATTAAATCCTCACAAATACATTCGAAGAGGCGTGATATGAAAGAAAAGCGCCATTTTAGGCGTAATGTAGGTCATGTCGATAGGCCTCGATCATGAATACGACCAGTCTACTATTTACTGGTTCTTGCACGAACCCACGGAAAAAGTGTAAAATTTGAATATATCCAAAATACAACATCTTATTAATATTGACACCTAATATCTATTGAATAGCGTATCGTTTCTTAAAAGGCCTGCAACACACCCACGAGCTTTCTAGCAATGTCATCCATGTGTGTCTATCAGCCTCCAGCCATTTGTTACCATTTGTCAAAAAATACCATAAAAATAAATCAGTCACTTACAGTTTTAATAACAATACTTTATCACTTTATCTTTCTTATTTTTTCAAGGTATTACATAATCCTTTTAAAAACTTCCGGGAAAAGCCTACAAATTGTATAATCCAATTTTACAAACATCCACAAAGGATAAATCAAAAACATAATATTTTTATTATCTTTGTATTAAATCCGGGAATTAATAGCACAACATTCTCGATACATAACTCAAGTAAGATGAATTTTGGAAGCAAATTGAATTTCCTGTTGCTGAACAAACACTGGTATTGTTTCAACAATTATTTAATGTGTTTGGCTTTTATTTGGAACGCTTTTTGTGCTTTCAATGACTTTCCGTTGTATATTTTGCGATCGGTTATCTGGACGGATTCAGTGTATGAGATGTACCATTGTGTATGCGATTATGTATTACCATCACTTACCTCAGATAAATTAAGGTAATTTCCAATCGCGAAAGAAATATAAATTAAATTAAAAAGAATATTCCATAAGGATAATCGGAAAATTCAACGCGAACTGCGTGTAGACATCATTTATATATTTCACAAATTACTTAAATATTATATATCATGATTTACACTTGATGAATTTATTCATTTGTTTATTTATTTATTTATTTATTTCAACACGCAGTACAATATCTTACAGGTTAAAACCTAATACAAGCTTACAAGGTTTGTCGTTAGAAATAAAGCATAAACTGTTGGTAGTCCGCTATGAGGCTCCAAGAAAAATGTGTTTTAGGATTATTCTTTATTGTTCATTGAAAGGAGAGATGGTTAGCACTCCCCTTGACAAGTATGAAACACAAAAAATTGTTAAGGCACAACTTGGCCACAATTTTCCCAGTTGAATGCGGATCGACCACGGGAGTCTTTCTTATGCGGAAGTGTGGGACGCACCCGAGGAGGGTTTAAGTCGGTATTGCTTACCCGGCTCTCTGAGTACTCTCCTCGTAGTCTTTGTGATGCTTAAAATGCTAAAACTGCATTTGCTCATCGGTTATCAAAAAAAAAGTCTATTATTTAATTGTATTAAATTTTAGATGATCTTAATAACACATGACTTTTTATACAACTAATGTGAAAAAGGCACGATGCTATCTTATTAAATTGTTTATTTTCATATTTGTATTTAAAACAGTATGTAAAATATATACAAGATGTTTATCAGTTGAGTGACCACCCACAACACAAGCCATTTATTTAGCCATGTGTGAAATGTATGACATTTATACGCATATATTTGGTTAAGGAAAGAATATCCAAAGTTTGTAATTTAAAAATCGAACAGAAATATCGCGAAAGCCTTAATCTCTCTAAAGGAAAATATAGAGAAGTTGCTCCTACTAACTCCAATTGGCCATTCGCCAAGCTCCGTCTAAAAAGCTGTGTAATAGATAATAATGTTCTGGCAAATGTCCCCATGAAATTACTGTTTACGATCGACTGAACTTTGACATGAATGACGAATTCATTTATGTCATAGAATTTTTACGGAACGAGAAACCACCACCGCTTCCTGCCCTACAAACGGAATAAAAACATTATTATTACTTAAGAATTAAAATTATTTATAATATGATTGGGCTATGCTTGAACAAATTATGATAAGAAATTATGTGTAATTTCTATATTTTTCAGATAAATTAAAAATACATCAGAAAAATATATCAGTTCATCGAACATATAGAAGTTCATTTAGTTCATCATATATAACCAAATATTGTATATATTTTTTTTTTACTTGCAAAGTAAAACTTATCGAAAGATTTGCCACAAATATTCTTATGTGATTTGAAATTCAATTACATAATATAGATAACTACAAGTTTTGTATGATTAAAGTTTAAGAACATAAACAAATAGCCTAACTCACTTAAACATTTAACAAACCGTTTTACTTCTCTTAATAGACGCAAATGATTCGAATATTTCGTTGCCATTAGGAAAATAATTACAAGAGTTCTCTTATACCATAGTTTACTTACAAAGCCTTTACATTAAATATCGCAAAAACTGTTAAATAATTTCCGAAATGACTGAGTAGGGGACTATAGTTTCGGTATAGGTAAAAAGTCGGTTTCAGTTTTTTGGGTTTTTGTACGCTTACTTACTGTGATTTTGAATTATCCTATGTGTTACTCATACATGTTTGCGAGAAGAAAAATATTTAAGATGGTCCTCAGGCATAAAATGTACCCAAATGCCAAATTTTATTTAAATGGGTAGTACAGTATCGGAGATTAGCTCGTTCAAACAAAGATAAAAGAAAGAAGAAGAAAGAAAAAAGTATTTATTTTCAAGTAAGATATTGGAGGAAAAAATCTTTTTGAAACCTACCTAACCTATTTGCCCCTGAGTTGACGAAATTTTCTCTCAGTTATATTATACATGATGAAGATCCATGAATTTGAGAAGTGAAAAAGATATAATACTTAAAAAATAAAAGACGAAAACGTGTTACAGTTTGAAAAGTTTAAAATCAATGTAAAAGTCATCAATAACCCATCAATTACAATCTAAGAAAAAAGACCACTGAAGGTTCGTAAACTGTGGCGAGGAACTACTGCCCACTAATACAACAAAAGTAGTTTTGGCGAGTTTAGTTTGTGCTTTGTCAAAAGGCGATGTATGGCTTTGGAAACTTGTATGTGGGATTTTGGAAGAGTAACTTTTACTATGACCGCATTTTACGTATATTATACACTCCCTAACTTAGGGAGACTGTAGGGAGAGGTTGAGATAAGTTTTAATTTGTTTATGGCAATGTGTGTATTTATAATGTAATTATTAGCCCTGTAGTTTAAGTTATATTTTAAGTTAATAAAGTATATCTAAAAACTAAATGATTCTGAAAAATTCACATTCACACCACACACACTCACATAACACTTCGCTTCCATGTTTTTGTGCTACATTTCTTCTATTTTCGTTTTTCTATTTAGTCTTTTTTTATTTATATTGTAACCCTATTTTGGATTTAGTTATAGCATTTCAATTTTATACTATATGTTTAATAACGCTGTTTGGGTTAGTAAATAAATAAATAATCGGTTTATATTCAAAAAAACAGTATTAATATATTAACAGGGAATTAACATTATACCTACAGTATATACTATTACCTACATAGCATAACATTTTGATAAGATCATGATAATTTAACACAGCACTTAAGTATAACTATAACACTGCATAATATATATGTAAGCTAAAATTACAAGAGATCTAGACAATATCAAATGAAATCATAGCCTCACATTATTCCAATTCTAAAATCATCTTATTCATAAAAACTATTGTGAGTAAAAATTAATAAGTATCTCTTTCTGGCACACACCTTGTGATGGTGACGAAAAGAGACAGCGGAGTAAGTAATTAAGTTAACGATGCACCTAGATAATTAATTAGTCTAACATTTGACAGACATGCTCATTCGTGTAAAATATAAATCTTAGGTCAGGTTAATCGTAAGTCTTTATTGTACGAATTTATCTTTTCAATCACTTATAAGTTATAAATTTGCTCGATATATTATATATGCAATTATTTCATAGAGCCATAAATATTTTTATATTGATATAAAATTTTACAAAACGTCAAAGGTCTTATTAAAATTTACATTGTAAATAGACCCCAATCGAAATAGTAAGTCAATTTCTTTACTAATCAATTTTTTTACTAATTCGAAGGAATTAGTATGAAACCATAAACTTGATTATAATTTATAATTATTATATATAAGGTTCTGTGATGCGTATTAAGTAAATTAATATAATTAAAGTAAATTATAATTCTGTAAATTTGTAGATTACTTTCTTATACGTTCATACAGCACAGTTTCTGAGTAGGTGAGGAAGCCAATCCTAAGGAAATTTACAGCTTATAGCCCTCAAGTTATTTTTATGAATTTTAATCCCATGGTATGTCCAACTGAGATCGGATCGCAAACAAGACGCAATGTTGTGGAAATATTTTTCTCTTTGTCATTTTTACGTTTCATTTTACATTACGAAGAAATATTTTATTAAAAGTTACTATTTTTTTTAAGATTATTATCGATGCCTAACAAAAGGGTATGAGACTGAATTTTATTAAATATAAAATTAAAATTAAATTTTCAGAAAAAAATACATACACAACAACACTTAAGAAATTAACTTCAATATTTAATTATACAATGTCAAAGTCAAAAATCATTTATTCAAATAGGATCGATACATGATCACATTTGCACGTCACTTAAACTAAAATTATAGGCTTGATCACTAGCGCGCCCGAGTCTGGGAAGAACAAGCAAGAAACTCAGTCGGGTTTATCTTTTTTTTTTGATCATGCTTACAACTTATAATTTTTAGAACAGGATCAATATAGTCCCAAGCACTTCTGTCATTCAGATAATCCGCGGTAGCAATCAATTTTCTTTTAATAACATTTTTGAATTTGTTTATTGACAGCTCTCGGAATTTGCTTGGGACTTTATTATAATAGCGAGCACCATTTCCTTGAAATGAATTGCTTATTTATACCTAGTAGTGAGCAATGAAAATATACAATTCAATAATTCATGTCTAAAGTCTAAACATATTCTTATTATTTATGCAATAATATTTATAAAATCATACCAACCAACAAATAAGCAGTGGTAGAAATAACCCTTAACTTTACATAAAGGGCCCATGTCTCTCTAATGGGCATAATATTAGCCAGACGATGATGAATCGAAATTCATATCAGTTATGTTTCTGCCTGTTCCACATCCTATTTACCATGAATAATTCGAGCGTTATAAAAAGTCCATATAAATTTCCTTTCACGCTAAAATATTATGTCTGTCCTTTTGGCCTGT
Source organism: Pontia daplidice (assembly GCA_963693355.1). Lineage (NCBI taxonomy): Eukaryota > Metazoa > Arthropoda > Insecta > Lepidoptera > Pieridae > Pontia > Pontia daplidice. Next base: position 318,297 of record CAVNZL010000087.1, read on the forward strand.
ACCAAAATTTAATGTCATTTTCACGATCTCCTCTAGAGAGTTACGACATAAAACTTTTGCCGACCGCTGAATTGATAATCGAGGGACATCGCGATAACGCCGGCATTTTGGAATAGTTTCCGGTTTCCGGCAATCACTGACAAATGGCTACAAAACAGATGGCGTTGTTTTATGACAAATTCATTATTCAAATTTTGAATTTGGAACCCCTTGAATTTTTTTCTTGTAGTATATTTGAATTCGTTAAGTGTGGGTCACTTAACCTCTTAAAACCTCTGATTTTATATTTAAAAATGACAATTGATCGTCAACATATAGTATTCATCAATTAAAATGTTTGCTAACAACGTCACAGAAAGTGATGTCAGTAAAAATCACGATTCGATTCATTGGAGCGTTGCTTTCGACGATTTATTGTTACTATTTCTCATATAATAGGATTAAAATAATTGGTAAAATACGTTTCATTACCATACGACATTGTCAAGATGCTAATACGGTTATACTTTTATATAATTATTTATTATACTTTGTCCCATGACAACGTAAAATTAATATATATTTATAAGTAAACTAGGCAGGTGGCTCGCCTGATATTAAATTATATAGCTAGTGGACACTCACACCGCCAAACTTTTTTGTGATTTTTTAATTTTCCATTTTATCCCTTAGTAGCAATAGGGGTTCATAATAAAAATAGAACATATTTAACCAACGACTGAAACATTAAATGAACAATTTTATAAACAAATATCACATCTGTTATTACAAGGAAATTAATAATGAAGAAAAAAAGGAGCAGAAATTGCTTTTTAAATCGAACATATGGTAGATGTAATTTAATTTCTCGATATTATCGACGTTTATGTATGAGCAACACAGGAAATTAAATCATGGGTGCCGAACAAAGAGTAAATTGTGTTCATTTTACTTCAAAAACATATAAGCAAAATCAGGTTTTCTTTTAATTATATCAACTCACATTCAGGAGTAATTTTTTAAATCACAAAATATAGCTATTGCGCGCCAATTTAATGTTATACAATTTTGATATATTGAAAATAAAATTTTGTTTAATAAAATGTTTGATATAACCTTTAATCCTATTGACTCTTGAGTTTTGCTGTTTATATTGCTAAATACTGGACAAGCCGATTTTGCATCTCAGAGGCTGGCATTGCACTCGTGAGGGCTCTGGCATTGCGAGTGTCCACGGGCGGCTATCACTTAACATCCGGTGAACCTCCTACTTGTTTTCCCCATTTTAATAAAAAAGCCCTGGTTTTGTTTTTTGATTACATATGACGTATGGCTATCATCATGACCATACTATCATGGATATGCCACAAATAATGTTAACATAATTTTGAGAATTCCTACATTTTGACTGTTAGCACATCGTTAAATTTTAACACTTAATGATAAACACATTAATGGAGATTGAATCTATCATTTAAGGATATATAATTTAAGAAAAAAACTAGAAATACAAAGCAACAAAATAAGGGCATGTAAAAGAACACTACGTTTCATCATAATTACATTTGATAATAATCAAAACTCACCCCTACACAAAATGGCATACCAGAATTTCAAATTTCATAAAAATGTAATCATTCATAAAATAAAGGCCCTCATTAATTTGTGTCAAATTATTGTAGCAGGTAGTCATTTTTGGGGTGTATTTCATAATTACTGCATTTTATGTCTGTTAGTGCTGTCAGTGATTTCAACTACGAGCTATTTTTAAATCACATAATATAATAGGGAATATGATAATAATATGCGGCGAACATGTATATTGTACTTAGATACAGCAGACAAGTTATATGCAGTTAATCACACAAAATTTAAAAGCAAATATACGCAAAATAATTATGAAACAAAAGATGATTTGTTTTATTTATTTAATTCATGGCTGAGAGGCAACGTCACGCGAGATGTTCAATCATGAAGAAACAAGAAAATTAGAGGCAATTGCTAGTGTAACGGCACTAGTCTTATATAGTAAAATAATATTTACACATTGATATTCGTAGATCAAAATGAAACAATAATTCTAAAATTCACAAAACGTGTTTTTATAAAAATCTAGATTTGTAACCCGATGTATGTTAAAAAAGACGATTCCAGATGGTGCATTTGACTATGATTCTGTTGCAGAAAGCCTTAATAGGGGCATCTATTGGTAATATAGAGGTAATACAATTGGTAAGGTAAAAGTTTTATGATACTGTAATTGTGAATTGTTTTGATCAAGTCGTTTTAGAGAATTCACTACGTATTAGGCGACAGGATGAATTAATAACTTAGGTATAAGTTTTTGCCAATGCCAATGATAGAATTATCATTTGAGTCAATGATAGAGCCAATGGTAGCATCGATGGTAGACATACAATTTTCTTTGAAATTATTCAGACTGACAGTCAATTACCCTCTTATATATATATAAGTATATGCCAATCTTATTATGTAGTACATTAAACACCCACATATTACTATGAAAATCCCAAAAATGATCCGACGCCTCGATTTTTCTCCTTTTTTTAGATATTACTAAATGTTGCTATAATTTAAATTATGATTAAGTGATCTTAGTTCTAAGCAATATAGAGTAAAAAGACGAGCTGTGGTTAAAAAAATAACATGCAGTTAATTATATGTATTACACATCGCTAACTTACAACAATATTATAATATGGTAATCGTCTGTATAAATAATATTGTAGTAGCGAGTATGCTACGGTAGCTACGTCGTAGGCAAACTACGCCGTAGCGTATTATTATGCTTGCATATAATCTCCGTTGCAGTCTAGGTTTTGTTGACTCACTTTTCATACAAGATTGCGTCAAAGTACTTAGGATAATATGTAACTTTATGTAAGTAGCCGCCTAAGTTATTCTTAAACGTATCCAAAGTTTGATTGTTGACCACGGCGGTCAATATGTACTCTCTGTGCAATTTAGTTCATTATTAACAATATCTTAACACAAAGCGAAATATTGTTGCAATGTATTTGTAATTACAATAGTGCGAATTTTAAGTGATAATTATTTACAGACCACAATCGTATACGCATAATGGCAGCCCTATTGTAAAGACATTTTTAGATATTCCTATTTCCAAAACTGACTTGGAGACTAAGAGTATAATCTAATATAGTTATAGACAATTATACCAATTATTAAAACCCTTTTAAAATATATTCACGTGAAACACCGTGATGACTATATAATAGCTGTTTCTTCGTGTAATGTAAATATTGTAATTTGTATTAAATGTAACATGTTTTGTTTAAATACACATAGATGGGACTAACATAAGGAAGAATACGTAAGGGCCTTATTTAGTGTGCAGATTCAGGATAATGGTGTTAAAATAAAATTTTCTTTGTTACCACTGAGAGGGCGCTCCACAAAGACAAAGTGCGATCACTTGAGGCCACTTCGTGGATAAAAGATACTCGTGGTGAGGGTGACCATATTTACCCGTTAATAGTGTTTTTATACTGACATATATAAAAACATAACTAAGATACTGTCTACTCATTTAATTAGTTCCATTTCTTTTTTATATCATGTAGATCCCCTTTGGGCTTGTTGCTATTTATAATTTGTAATATGGTTGCCAAATCAATTATATCTTCCTTCCTCATTTCCAATAGTGAGAGCCAGAATACAAACACTAGGCTAAGCTTGACAAGAAATCTTTTTTTATTTCAATTCATGCTAGGAAAAGGATGGTCACCCTACCCGGTATACTTAGGAAATCTCTATCCTCCATATTTACGGCATATTGTTCGTAGCGCACTCCAAGTAAATGTGTGAATATAAACCGTGGTTTACTTAAAAATAATTACTGTAACGCAAGTAGTGCCGTAAAATGTCGTGTTTTATCTTGAGATATTTTAAAAAAGGCTTTTTTTTATCAAATCATTTTGCATACATCTCTCGAAAATGGTGATCGTGCCTTATAATTTTTTAAATAGTCGAAATCACCCTCAACAATCAATTAGCCTAATCAGTCAGTCAGGCTATGTTCATGATGGCTGAAAACCAGGCGAAACGTTACCATAAATAATAGTTATTATTAATAAATTGCGTTTTAATCCATTACAAAATATTTTAATTGAATCAATAAGCCTTTTTAATTTACATATTCCTAATTTGCGATAGTAACAAAGGTTTAATCTGATTTATGAAGCTTAATTCTCAGTGGCTCACAAATGAATATGAAGTTGTAATTGGTATATATTTTTCATATTATTATATAATCATCAATACTCATCACAAAAGAGGGCTCTAAACCCAATGACAAATTTAAATGTTGAGAACAGAATCGTTCGGAGAACTAATAGTTGGTGAATTGATTCGACGGAAACGAATTGAAAACGTCGCGAAAACACTTTGTGCAATTTTTTATTTTACAGTTTCTTTAGTTGGAGATTTATTTTGTGCGAATAGAAAAAACATGGAAAACTTAAGAATAATGCTTACTAACTTAAAAGCGTAAGCTTCGAAAGACTTTCTATATATATGTCTAAATTTAAAAAATAAAAAATAAATTCTATTACACGTGTTTCCTGGATTACTTCGTTATACAATAAAACGATTTTGTTGCTAATTAAATATTAATGTTTTATATAAGCTGACGATAGATAGTCTTATAAATAGACAGTAAAAACAAATGTATTTACATATAATATATGCTATATCGTAGATATATATAGTAACCTAATTTAAACAATTTTTTTTAACCCTACTTACTCCTACTAAAAATAAAATAGTGACTATATAGTAAATATGTTATTTAGAGTAAAAGCATTAAAAAATAATTATAATATATGCAATTACAGATAACTGTTCTGAAATTTTGCGTCATTTCAAATTTAGCGGCAATTCAAATTTCACAGCAATGAATTTAATTAATATTACTAAAACTTCAATTAAAATCCTCAACAATTTTTGTAGGAAGCAATAAAATAAAGCCCATGAAATATTGTTGTCTGAACCTGAGGTTATTTAATCTATCTCAAAATTCTGACACCTCAATAATGAGGTGTGCTAAGTTGTGAGCGTACGCGTATACAATTGATTTTAATATATTCACACTCGCTCACACATCGGACTAGCGAATTTATTATGATGCATACAGAATAACGGGTCTAACATTCATCCCTAAGATTGTTTATTTAGATTTGGTTAAAACTGAGCTTGTAAACTAATATTACATTATAAGTTAATATTATACTTTTATAAGAAAAAGTTCTTTGGCTACACAGTATCAACATAATTTGTATAACTTTTTAATAGCTAACAAGTGTGTATTTGCTGAATGCCTTTAAGAAACTTGTAAAGTAATATATATCTAAATATTGACGGTATTTGGCGAATGCAAACGCGGAACGAAATTTTAAAATAAAACTTATATGCTATGTCTCATTTGAGTGATTTTTGTAATTTTTTTTGAGAAATAATAATATTTAATCGTATAATACTGTAACGTTTCAAAATATAACAGCGTGCGTCTTTACTCCAAGGACTAGCGTTGGTTCTTCTCGGTACTATATTTTTCATTACGAATTCTCTAAAGACATTTAATATATCTGTATTACTTGACTATATTTAAGTAATATAATATTAAAGTTCCTCTTGCAACTCGGACCAGGTGATCTAGATTGTAGGCAACGTATCAATCATTCCCGCAGGTGACATCTCAGTACGCCGCCTACTCGAAGCCCCGCCAATATCCGATATTTTTATTATATTACTTGCTTTTCTTACACTTCCGCCTGCTATTGACGCAATATTTATATTACTTCCTGTTTCTAAAAGAATACGTTTTAATACATTTTAAAAAAGGGCTATAAATTTAGTTGAATTAGATTATATAAAGCGAGATTGTGTTTGACAACATAAGGATTTCGTATAAAATTGTTAAATTATTGGCTTGACGGTGGTCAGGTTTGAAGTCTTGGTTGGATACCTGACTGTGCCGTGATTAATTTTATATATTTATAATTACTACCTTGATAATAAGCAACACTAAACGTTCAAGTAGGCAACAAAGGAACAAAGCGAAAAACTTACAAAGTCTGCAATTTCAAACGTTCTGCAGTAATTTAAAGGGATTTAAAACTAATTATCAACTTTACTAAACTTAGCGAGTAAATTAGGTCGTCAAAACGCAAAACTTTTGGTATCTATACGGGGTTTCGTGCTGCAAAAGTTAAGGTTTGTTTAGGTCTTTACAGTCAACGAAAATTTGTCGAGGAATTACATTACGCTTAATTACTACTATCAGGGCATATTTTGTGGTATACATAGTAAGTGAGCTAACAAAGGAAATTACATTTTTGTCTAAAATGTAATATCTTGTACCTTTTTTTTATTAATTAGTAAGTAATTAAGTTCCAAAACATGGAAACGTGTTAAAACGTACACCTAATGTAGAATTCAGTACGTACGTTTGTACGCCATCATGTCAACTTATGCATAGTTCTGACTTACCTAACAGGCCTGACTGGCCTAACAGGCCAACGTAATAGTCAGGTCACTCAAATTGCCTGTGATCGCATGACTACCAAAGACGTCTTTATTTTATAACGACAGTTGTTGCTTTAAGTTTTGATATTTCATCGATTTTTTTTCTGTTATCATCAACAAAGTTCTTAATAAGCCCTCTGTTTTCATCTAGTTTATTCTTTTTGGTAAAACAACAAAAACGTCACTTTGATAATTGTCAGTCGCAAAATGTAATGAACACCCGTAAGTGTGAAAAATTAAATAAAAATTCAAATAACATGAGATGAATTTGCTAGAATCTAACATTGAAACATTTTCAATGTTCCATTTATAATTCTGTACCATTCAAATCCAAATGGGTGTACAAAATAGTAAAGAAATGGTTGCCAGACGACGTATTGATACAGCTACCAGCAATTCCAGGTGATAATATTTTAGCTAGTCCAGAATTAAGATTGTAGATGTCAACGTTTAATATTTCTGTGTATAATTAATAACTTAAATAAATTTTGTAAAGCACTGTTACATATATCAAATAAAATCTAATTATTTTTCCAGTCTATCAAACATGCGCTATGTTATACAAAGTAACAAATCAAAGTGGAAGATGTTCCGTAAGAGAGAGTGAGTGTTAAATAATATTTGTATAGTAATAATACGTATAATAATTGTATACGGCTATTGAGTGACATTGTCTGTACCCACATCTTCCAAAATTTTTTAGAAAACATTACTATGAAGTCAGCTTTTTATTACCCTTCCCATAATTGGTCTTCCGGAATCTCAAAAAAAAAAAGACTCAATCTCTGAGAGATAGATTTTTGAGTGAAGATTAAAGATTTCTCGTTCTATCATCTAGCATGCTTTAGCTTTTCGGTACATTGCATAAGCAAACGAATATTATCTGTGGACAGGATTGCCCCTATCCCAGCGTATACAGCAGCATCACTTAAGCCGAAAAAAGGATGTCCATGTGGCAGCGATGGCCCGTGCAAGCAAAAAATAACACCCAAAGGAGTTACAATTCATTACCCACAAAAGTAATTATTTTTTTGGTTTTGCTTGTCGGGACATATTTCACAGAAAGTCAGTTTATATATATATACATGCTTTATAAATGTTTATTCTATATGTGCTTTTTGCTGATATGTCTTCCCACAAAAGTTGAACTTACCGAAGCACAATATGAGGGATCCGGTCGGCAATTTAAATTTAAGATAATTTGGTGTTATGGAATTTAATCCATTATATTTTAACGTATTTCGAATCGATGTGATGTAACGTACAATTGTTAAAGATTACACACCTCATAGCTTAGAGTTGTTCGTTTAACTATTCAGTTGGCATTACGCAAAAAGATCTATCAAACCTATTTTATATACATATAATTATATATAATATTTTTAATATAGTACCTATTTGCAGGAAGAAAAAACTATTCGGCCCGAGCAAAGCCTACATACCCCCAAAACCAGAAAGAAGCTACTATGGCGGAAGCAATAGGTTAGTAATATATATTATTGAATAGTAGTCAGTACATAGTAAAAGACAATAGTTTAGGTATGTGTGTTGTAGTAATTTGTATAGAAATGCTTGTAACATACCGCAGAGCTGTTAGATTCAATGAAATTATTTTTCTTAGCAAATCATTTCACCCAAAAACTGCGAGACGTCGAATAGCGAAGAGACTAAGTAAAAATATGTCCTTTCCAATGCTATTCTTCTTTAAATGAGGTATGTTTTGTATAAAGATTTATATATATACGTAAAAATTACATATCTTAAGTATCATGACATGGGGTCAATGTATTTCCAATATATCAATTCCAAATGTCCCAAGGTCACTTTGCTCCATTAAAATTGACCATTTACCTTAAACCCATGAAATTCCTTTTTATAAACTATTGCGTGTGTGAAGATCTCATCGCCCACTGGTAAAATAACCTGAGAAAGAGGTTATTTCATCAGCGCAACGTTGCTCTTTCTCACAGAAACTCAGATAACCTCTCACCTCATACTTCCTACCTCTCCTACCCGGGGTACAAATTGGATCATTTCTTTATGTCACGGACGAGAATTTTGGTCTACATTAGAATAACTTCTGCTATTAATATCTGCTATTCACATATATATTAGACATTCTACTGCCTTCACATCCACTAAGTCTCCGTCGACCACCCGGATTCGTTAGATCATTCTATGGTCCGGAGTATGATCTAACGAAGTGCGGGATAAGCGGTCCTCACGGCGTGTCTTTGCGGGCTACCACCGTGTCCTTCTCGTCTACCTACTCTTGGGAGCCAATTTTCGTTTTGTTGGGCTCTTAAAATATCACTGTTGACACCGTCATCAAGGAGATCGTGCAGGCCTTCGAACTCTTTATTCTATTCTTTGCGGTATCGATTGATGAGAAGTCATAGCCTTCATTCAGTCTGTTCTGTAAAAGTAACATGCTATGGATGCTCTATGATGATGCTATAATATTATTATTCTATTACATTACTCGTTTAGATAAAATTGGAATTAAATACTTTGATCTACTAAACATTGGTGGGAAGCTTTATTTAATAGACAAGGCATGTCTATAAAGCTTCAATAAAATGTAATCGTATTTTAAATTAACTTCTCTATAACTGTCATGCTAACAAATAACATTAATTGACCAACTTCTTTGTAATTAATATATTCGTTTCATTGCAGTTCTCGCCCCAAAGTGAAGATAGTACGGGAGAGGAAGTTCCCGACCTGGAGATTAGACAAAATATACTACAGGTACTAGGCATTTAAAGTTAATGCCTCATAAACTAGTGAATTTTACGAGCTAGGATTTACCAACTTTTTGAGCTTAATTAAAGGTGAAATAGTATACTCATTTCCTGTGGCGTTGCATGTCTGTAAAGTTTATTTATTTAATTGTATTTATGCTGTTTTAAATTAGCGCATTTTTATCATAATATGATAAAAGAATCTGATTATGTTATACAAAATCGCCGTTTTATTATATATTTTTTAAGCTTTTTTGTACTCGTTAAAATAGTTCAGGCTAGTAAAGGTTTCAGTTTCGTTTGAATAAAATTGAACAATACCGAATATACAAATTTGTATGTACACTTATAGTTTTTGAAAATGTTGCAACTTGAATTCATAAATTTTTTATTATTTTGAATATTTGATATGTGAAAATTGTATTATTTTCCAGGCCAAACTTTGGAGCAAAGATGTATTTCTAGATGTAATATGAATGTTTTGTTTAAATAATAAACATTTACAGAATCAAGTGGGTATATCAATTTTTTGAAGGCCAACTTTGAGAACAATTCCTTTTTAATGCTTAAATTATAATATCAAAAGAATGCATAAGAAAATTGAATTAAAATGAATTGATATCTGATATGTGTTTGTAATAAAAAAATAAACCTTGACCCTTTAAAAGAAAGTATTTAAATTAGGATGTTCAAAGTCAAAGAGGTATATACTCAACATCACTGATCTTATAGCATATACCGACTCGTAGTGGTGTAGCAATCATTTCGAATTTTTCAAGATAAGTAGGGTACAAATCATTATTTTCAATTCCATGTGTCGCAGCTCGACCCATGTCAGAAAACTTGTGACCGTTATCTCGTAGTACATTTAGAAATAAGTCAGTTTATTGGCTGTATTCAATGGCCCTCAATAAAATAATACATATTATAACTCTTCAGCTATAATAAATTTCTCATAAAATAAAAGTAGCAGTTTTAATTGGCCACGAGATTGTTAATTCAACACGTCACACAATATTTTTTTTGTTTTATAATGTGTTCAAAATTTAGAAAACAAACGATAGATTAGGGAATGAGGAAGAAATTTTATATATAAGTAGGTATGTCTTTTTACACCCTTAAAAATTTATGACCAGCTGATTCATCCAAAACACTTTTCGGAATATGCTAATAACAATTATACTTATTATTTTCTCAAATCTTAATTATAAGAAGACAAAGCGAGGCCAGATACTATTATACATCTAAAATATATTTAGCAAAAACAATGTCGAAGTAATCTAAGTTAGCGAGTGATTGAAGTCGAGACATTCTTGGGTTTTAATGAGCAACTTTAAATTACTTGTTAACAAATAAACAGTATTCGGTTTCTTAATAGACCTAAGATTTGAAAAGGGTTGATTTCAATTTATGAAACTTATTTTGAAGCCCTTGTTATGATGGTTTTGGATTTAATGCTATTAAAATCTATTTCATTTTTATTAGTGCGGCTTATATAGGTATAGTCCACCTAGCCTCCTGAATTCTATTCAATTTTCTGTCCAAATAAATACATTTAAATAAAAAAACGGGAAATTGCCGAGTTGTATTCCAAACAAATATTCGAGAATAGTTCTTGTCTTAAAGCCTGGTAACAGAAACACAGACAGGCGTAGAAGTCTTAGTAATAGAGTTTCCTAAAAAGAATATATCTATACGCAGAAAAATCGATTCTTTTAGTCTGTTGATGAAGTTTAATCCGTCTAATTGTTAAGAACTCGCCTTTATGATATGATACAAGATGCAGAATAAATGTAAATTTCTAGACAATGTAAAAAGATTAACGAAATTTTTTTTGATTAATAAATTAGAATGAGAACGAAATTAACAGTACAGTTACAGAACAACGACAGTGTCGGGCAAATTTAGCACCACGTACACTTATTAAAGGATCCAATTAACAAAACCTTTTAGTAAATAAAAGAGCAGTTAAAAGTTATAGATAATAGTAATTAGAAGATGGTTTACTCGAGCAAGAACCACAATTAATCCAACACCGTAATTATAGCCCATGACAATCCGAATAAAAAATCACAACTACAGGATAAAATGAGCAGTACAATTAAAAGTATTTCATTACTCCATTACATGCATTTTTTATGTTTTGTTTAGTGCGTATAAATAAGAGGAGGCAAAATATTATTGATCAAAAAATAAAACAAGATCTCAAGTTGGTATTTCAACAGCCACTCAAAATTTTCACAAAGATATCAGTATCATATCCTCTTGTTAATGTTACAAAAAAATAAAGAATAATATGTAATTACTAATTTAATATAATATACATAGCCCTAAGGTCAATATTGTATTTTGGGATATAACACAAATAATACATAAATACTTATTTTATTATTGATCGAAAATATGTTAAAGTTGCGTTATAACATGTTTTTGCTGCAAATGATTTATAATATATACTATATAATAAATAGCAATCGCTCATGTAATTGGATTTTTACTTCGATACCAACTCCGGGGCAATATATACAGATAACACATAATCTCTCTGCAGTTGTGACACTTATTTTGACAATTAACACCTTTTGTCTTTAGTCTACCGTGACCACACACGCTGTAAAGTACGCGAAACGTCGGAAAAATTTAAAAGAATGTAATATACTTATATTTTGTAAAAATAGATAACCTAATCCGTAAACAAAGTGTTTTTCTTTAAATGGATTTTTACTGTCAACACCGAAACTGTGACTTACCTGAAAAGTAGGGAGTTTCCTTAACATTCGGAGTAATTACTTCTTTTTAACGAGACTTGTTTTGCGTTTCATTCGGTGAGTTCTTTTTATTTTTAACGTCATTAAGTTGATAAAAACTGTGATTAATGTTTCAGCCAAATATATTTATTAACCTTGCTTATACTCGTATATATATAGTGCATATTTTTTATAAAGTGGATGTAACTAAAGTCGTGCTTCAGTACTATAACCCCAAATAGGTACTAAGTGCTTGCCTTTCGCCACCTATCTCGGAAATTTTTTTGAGAGAGAATTGTGCTCTAACGAATTAAGTGAAAAATTTTCAAACCTTACATCACGGCGGCTGCCAACTATTATCTGAATTAACATGGCATCGTCTCCATATAGCTAGCTTCTCTTAAACATGAATATATAAGGTAAATAGAAATAGACCCAATAAATCGATTATTTGACATCTATATCTATCTATTACTTGAGGACTTCTGTTTGACTTTTTACGGAAAATACACGCAATAGTGTTATGTCTTAAGATGTATCTAGTAAATATAATTACAGAAGATGCTTTTACTGTATATAAAACTATAAAAATAAATTTGTATTAAAATTATACATACAAGTGTTTATTTGTTATTTAAATCTTTAATTTCATAAAACATCAGATCCACCTCTGTCCGAATGCGCTTTCAAATATAAAATGTCATAATCGCATAAATTTTGTCTATAGAGGCTTCACTAACCTTACTGGCCACGATAAATATCGATCATTCAGAGTGTCACGGCCAACCTTTGGACCTCTCATTAGTTCACTTTTCAAAGGTCAACGAATTGTAAAGGGCTGCTTTACAATTGAATTTTGTATGAAGGACGACGAACTATTTCAGAGATAGTTGACGTCAGCAGTATAAATCAAGTATATTTGTTACAATTACTAAAATAAACTTAACTAATTTATTCTTCTATTTTCTCGTTACAAAGAAAACTGGATTAAGCAAAATAATATTTGTTACTATCGTAATAAAGCTTGATTGACGAGATAATCTTTTCTATTTGCTCATTAATTATTATATCCATTAAAGGAGATTAGGGACTTATTTTTATGAAAGAATATCAAAGCGAATCCCCTTATTACGGCGAAATTATAACAATAAATACACATAATCTTTTTATTTAAATGATTCGCGTTATATTCAGTTTACTGTCGATTATATCATGTTAAATTAATCTTCATTTCCATAAGGAAAAGCCCGTAATATTATTTAAATTGATCTCCTATTGAACCACGAACAATGCTACTTGAAGTTTATTCGAGTTTATTTTTTGTGTATTCATTATAAACTGAGATAAAATGTATGTGATTTATGACTAACAATTGCATGAAAAATATTTATAATCAGTATTCCGAAACTATTTGTTCCATTTTCAAAACCCAAATAGTAGGAGTGAAGAGAATAAACTATATTGAAATATTACTCGCATTATGATAGTTTGGTCGTGTCCCAAGTCTTTTTGACAATACGTTTGTCGTCACATGCCAATAAATTGCGTACGAGGTTTCGTATTTATTCCCTGAAATGCTTCGACCTTTGATACTTATGCCGAGATAATATATATTTAAGTACGTTGTACGTAAAATCCATAGTCGATTGTGAAGGGAGTGAGGACAATACTAGGACGGTCCAACAGCAGCCTGGTATGTGATATATATAATAATAGTCTTATTATGTTCTAATAATAAAAGTAACATTTCCCCATTTTTATGTTTATCATGTTTGTAATGTTTATCATACTTTTTTTGATAAATAATAGCTGCTGCATAGTTTGCTAGAGAAATTATAACAGGTTAATATTTATGTAAGAGATTATTTTAAAAGTATCAAACACGATTACCATAACGAAAATAGCATCATAACCCAAATCCCAAGGGTACTGTCAATATTATCATTGTTTCACTGCGAGATTTCACCATTTTCTTAAGTCACCGAGGCCGATATTTGAGATAGGACCCCTCTTATACTTGATAGTGTTCTGGGGAATTTGATATCTAACATTTTAACGTATGTATTATAACTGTAAATTTACCGAAACTATGATAATGAAACAGAAAAGTAATAAAAATGAATAGTGAGTCTTTAAACAATTTTAGTGTATAATATAAACTATTTTTTCTAGCTTATTAAAGAAAATAAAAAACAATTGATGTTAAAAATATTATAATTGCTAGTTTATAATCTATGATGTATAGTTTCAGCAGTACTTCTAAAAGAGGCTTAGTTTAGAACGTATCATACCTCTGTACCACGAAGCTTATTTTGAAATCGAAACCTTGATATTATCTTATATTTTGTGATGGTGCTTAGGATTCTGAAATGAAAAACTTTATTAACACACATATACATAACTTGTACGATTGTACTTTATTTTTACGAAATAAAGCGTAAGTAATTTCTAAATATACTTGTTTTTTGTGAACACATTAACACTATAGGTTTAATCGTGGTAAATGGGCGCGAGGTTAACCTGATGTAAGGTGATACCGCTTCCCATGGACTCTACTGGACTGGTATTTTCTTATAGAAAATTTATCGAATACATTGAGATATACTATCCATTACCTAATTCTAAGTACTGATAAACCACCTGATATGTAAAATCTATTTCATTAAATTACACTCAATTTACATTACTCTTGTATCTCTCTACAATCTACATCATCCAACAACGTAAACGATGCGATAAAAAACTATAGTGAACTTGGTACGCGGTGGGAAAGTAGTTTGAGAGGACAGCCGATATTAAATCCGCAAAGTTGTCTTCTTATCTCGCGGTACGTGGATTCAATTATAGGAGCTTAAGATTTCCTTCAAATAAGATTCTTACTTCACTAGAAAGCGCGAAGTACATTGCTTTTGTAAGTGTGCTTTTCATACTATAAGAATAATATTTCTTATTTATATTAATATAAAATTAACAATATAAAACCATGTTTATGCTTGTTTGGACGTGCTAATAACAGCTAACTGTCTTGTAAAGATAGCAAGACTTATTCCTTTTTCGAAGCTTCCACCACATATGCTGCATTAACGGTTAAATGTGATCTATGAAGAAATTGTTCTTCAACTAACTATTGACACTTTTCTAAAATATATATTTCAAGGTTGTGTTATTATAAGGAACGCAATTTATCCAAATAAAGTAATCGAGCTCTTTTAAAAACATAA
This sequence comes from Pontia daplidice, assembly GCA_963693355.1. NCBI lineage: Eukaryota > Metazoa > Arthropoda > Insecta > Lepidoptera > Pieridae > Pontia > Pontia daplidice. Next base: position 333,555 of record CAVNZL010000087.1, read on the forward strand.
ATTCTTATATAAATGAACACGATATTCAACACAAGTATTTCATTTTAAATTAATTGACAAAACTTTAAATAGCTGCGCAATAAAGTAATGGTAAAGTCCAATACTTACAATATCTGGTCTTATAATTAAAGTGGAATATCTACTCATTTAAAAAACATGACAATTGTTATTGAATAATTATTTAACCTGTGAATCCGTTAAGTTATGTAAATGTAGGTTCTTTGAATAATCTGTAACGTATCTAAACTTCTTTTAAACATAATATGAGTATGACTTAATTATATAAACGGTTAGAACACTAAAATGATAAGTACAAATCATTGCCTGCAATTATTAACACTCATATAAACATATATCTAAAATATTATTATATAAATGCTGCTTATATTATTATGATATTTATATATAAGCCTTCATTTATAATGTACGTACTGAATCTTGAGTTTCTAAAGATGTTGTAGATTTGCCTGTATTTGAAACGACAAGAGAAACAATTAAATGTTGCATTAATTCATCATTAATATTCCTATAAAGTTGCTATTAAAAGAAGTGCGAATTTAGTACAACAATAAATCGATGCTAAAAGCAAAGTTATATAGAGTCAACGCAACTTTCAAAGTGGGCACTTTAAAGCCGTGAGTTATAAGATACTGGCCATTTCAAAACTTCGTTTATAATATAATTAATAAATTGTTGTACTGCATTATCAGTTTGTTTCTATTTGTATAGTAGATAGGTATATTTTTATTTGTATAGTAATAAGTTTGCAGAACCATTGAAGTACTGCAATTCCTTGATACCTGGATTCCTGGATACACAACGTCAGCTTATTATAATAATTTAATAATTTTTTCTCCGAGAAGTTTTATTTATAAATAATAATTTTATTAGATTTTTTTTTTATTTACGGTTTTTGTATAACTGATTTCTAATAATAATTTTGTATTTAATAACTTCCGTGAGATTTGATAACATTTATTGTACCGGAACTTTTAGTATTATACTTACTAAAAATTATCACCATTTCATTTGAGGATTTCAATAAAATATCTAAAACAATAAATTTTATGTAACTCCAAATGTCATACATAAGTTTATAGTAATACCCATAAACGGTTACTAACTTCCTTAACAGACTACAAAGTTACTCAGCATGACATTATATTAAACGGATATATGGTTAGAAATTAAGAAATTAAAATTAATTAATCAATACATACATTAACAATTCCATTCGATTACGAAGAAAAGAGCCTTGGAATGCTCATAAACTGTCGCAAATGCCACTATTAAACCATGCTGAATGGTCGCTTATAACTCAGGGCACATCTTAGAAATAGGTCAAGTTGGCTGAAAAGGTCTGAGCGTGGATTGAGCCCTCGCGAACCGGGAATGGAGTTTGAGTGTTTGACGGAAACTTTTTTAGGTTCCACAAACATTGGTCATATCTCTCATAACTATTTAGGTGTTTGTTGAATATTTGTTTGTATTCTTGATCACTATATGTTCCATCTATAATCTATCTATTCAAAAAACGTCGTAATAAGCATTCCCTCATAGGATTTAAAAACTATAGGAATATTATTAAAATAAAACAATATTTTACTCTTACAATAAGGACCTTAACAATAAGGAGATTTGTTAATTTTTGCATATTTTTAATGCTTGGATGCCGGATAACAAATCAAACGGTCTCCTTTCCATTACATCACACCTAAATAAAACTTTATAATCGGAGAAAATATTATTAAATTATTTAATTAGTTGATTTTGTGTATACTCCGTAACGCAAGTCAAGAAGTGTGTACCTGTGGCTTCTGAGCTCTTGGAAGGAGTTGGGCTGGCTTAATTGAGCATCAAAATCCTTACGCAAATGAACTACCAAATTGTGTGACTACCAAATAGTATATAATGTTAAATTTTTTAAAGAGTTCACAGAAAATATTAATTCTCGGTATTAGAGCATTTCTCTCAGATAGATAGAGCGAGCTCATTCTTGTTAATCTTATATAGGAAAATGAATTTATAATAACAATAAGAAAAGTTTTATCCTCCGGCAAAACTACTTCATCTCGCTAACAAAATAAATTAGCTAAGTTTCTCGATTTCTATGAATCCGTTAGTTACTTTATTTTAATCAATGGTGTATCAATTTTGTGTAATTAAAATGAAAGCGATATACCGTACTTTGTTGTTATCAAATTTGAAATCGATACATTTTAATGTGAGCAATTAATTTTGTGTCGATAGAACTTTGGTTGTTTTTTAATTCAACTATATATTATTATTATTATAAAACCATACTTGTAATTGTGTGAATAAATACGTTCATATTGCTGTCTTGGATCTGGTTATGAAACCCCCTTTTTTGGCAACCAAGTAAGGTGAAGGAAGGAAGGAAACGGGATATTTTATTACCTAATAATAATTATATTTTTAACACCATAACAAAAATATATGGTTTGGAAACAAACACACTTTGAAAACTTCAAATACCTTACTGTAAACGAGATAGGGCTTGTTGACAGACATACGAACAGCGATATCTCAGTATTAGTGTGGAGCCCTAATAACGAAATCAATACTCATGCAATTTTATTTTGCAACTTAAGCATTTGCTGTAGCTTGTAATACATAGATATACTCTACCTCAAGGAAGCTTACCATGGTATAATTTGAATATTTCTCGAAGATATAAACTAATGTCTATTTCGCAACCCGAGGCTTCGACAGCCATATAAAACACTTGCCAATACCGTTCATTAATTGTTAAAATCTATTCAAAAACCCTTATCATTAATCAAACGGATGCTCAAAATAAATCGTTTTACCTCTCATACATCACGGGCCTAAGCTCCATTTTACTAGAAAACCTATAGAATATATGGGAAATTTATGGGCAAAACGGTGTAAAGGATATATAGCCCACGCTTGGATTACTTTTTCGCGTTGAAATCTTTCAATAATTGAAAAGATCTAATTTAAACTATCATTCATCCAAAAGAACAATAAAATTATTCTATACGTCATCGGTGTTGGCATTTTTTTATTTAGAGTTGTAATATTCGTGATATTATAGTCCTAATATATACAATGACGCTCTGTATAATTCTTAATTTTCAAATATAGTTGGATGTCTCGAAATGGGCAACACCGGACGACAGATGGCGCAGCGATAATTTGTGTTCATTCCAAATGGCTTATTACACCCTGATTTGTTCGGGCCCCAGCACCATTATAACCTTGCGATCTGCAGTAACTAAGCAAATTTAATACACAACCTCATTTTTAGTGTTTGTACGAACTGCATAAATTTGCACAAACTCCATCTTTTGTCAAAGTTAATATTTTTCTTAGTGACATCATTGTTCCATTTTAACTATTTTGTGGGTAGACTCTTTACTAACTTAACATTATTTTGCAGAGATCGGAGTACTTTTTTGAATACTAACTGTCTCTCAAAGTATGACTGTTGAATGTTGGTCAATCTATATAGTGATTGAAACTTTCACGAATAATATCTACGTTCCAAATTCAAATCAATTTCTTTGTATGCGCAATGCTGTTTTACAGAAAACACACAGATCTTGTACGAGTGTAGATTGTATACACCGGAATTTCTGATTTCAAATTTAAATTCAATATTTAATATAAACCTTGATTTACGCGCATGTATTTATTCCATGACAAAAATTAAATAGTCTATATTAACATTGTCAAATAAATTATATTTCTCTATAGAAATTAATAATCAGTATGTTCTATTCCTAGTATCAATAAACAAGCATTGTAGCGTCGACAGCTCTGATTGGCTGTACTAAGCAGGTGCTAGTTTGGTACAAATCTAATAAAACTGATACAGGCTGCTCTAAATAGAATTTTGAATTTGTTACCGTTTAGTATGAATCGATCCATCATTATTTAAATTTAGTTGAGAATATGTTATTTTCCAGCTTTATTATCCATTATAATCAGGTTAAATAAAATTTAATCCTTAATAAAATATTAAAAGTATTTGTATTTTTAACTCATTACTTTTTTTATTGAAGAAAAAAATTAGGTTAAAAAGTATAAAAGAAACATTATTGAATTGATATAATCGGGTTATACAGTGATATATACATATAAGTTTATGAAAGAGTTTGAATTAAAAGAAAATCTCTCTTTTATTTAGGTATTGTAAAAGTAACCTCCCGTATATAGGAAAGAAAGCACATTGGTTCTGTAATCACGTCCCGTCTAATCCGACGCGGCTAAGGAAGCGACTTCTAATGTTGATTTATGTGCCTCTATCGCGATAACATAATGTAAAAAACATATGAACATATTTTCTCAGATGAATATTTTTTTAACATTTTGGTAAAATGATTGAAAACATATAGCATTTATTTATTCAGTATATGAAGACACATTTCTTGGCAGGTTCTTACGGTCAGGTGAGCCTTCACCTGACCGTAAGTGATACCTTCGCCCATGGAGACTCACAATGCCAGAGGCCTCACAAGTGTGTTGCCGGCCTTTAAGATGCCTATACTTTCTATTATTGAAGGTCCCTTAAGTGTTTGGAACTACCTCTATTGGCAGCATAACGTATTAACAAAAAACACGTAAAAATTATACGTAATAATAAAAAAGTTCTGAAATATATATATGAAATTATTTTTTATACTTTATAATCGATATTTCCATTAAATAATCATCCATTTATAATAAAGATGAACCAAAAAACAATAAAGTAATAATAAAAATAAATATATAAGACCCAAATCACAATGAACACACAGAAAGTCACAGAAATGTTGACCTCGGTGTACTTTGGATCGAACCCGGGAGAACCTGTTCGGCAGTCCGGTATCGTGACCATTGCGCCGACTTGGTGGTCATTCTCTTTGTATTTGGTATATCTCTTTCATTGAATTGAGTGATATGAATGTAGATAATCTTAAAAACAGTTCGCTTCTCCTTTTATAGAACAATTACATTATTGTTTGACATTAATGTATTTTTTTTTTAATATTTCAACAATTTATCTGAGAAACATCACTTGAAATATTGATTTAATAATCTCTTTCTTCTCGACTCTAAGTGGAATTTAATGAAAGTAAGGATTCCAGAGTATGTTTCAATGTAATTCGTTATTTTTTTCGCTATTATTGAGTCTAGGCTGTTGTTTATAATGAGTTCAGTGGAATGAAATAATCCTCTTTCAGTCACATGAAAGTCGTCGAGATTGTTTTCGAAACAGTATTCTTGAAAAAAAACAGTACGTATATTAAAGCGCTTACTATAATAATTTCTGGGTAATAAATAGTAAATAAATAATTTAAAAACCTGAATTGCTCAATTTCATGAGTTATAAGATATGGTTACCCATATGAATGCGGCTCATTAATTATCAGCAGTTTAAAAGCTTCCTCCTTGTAAATTTAAATTAATTCAACGAACATTAATGCGAAGACAATCTTGGCGCCTCGGATTTTACCGCTCAATCAGTGGAATTTATTACTAACACACTGATACGAGTATGTTACAGTTTGTAAAGCTGTGTATATAATCTACTTTATACATATTTTTATATGTAGACATGAAATTATACAGGCATCTTGAGAAAACGTTAGATCATTTTACATAATATAAAAAATTATATCGCTCCTTTAGTTACATTCAAACTGATTGCTAAAGCCTATTACAGGACCGCGGATTATCTGAATGACAGAAGTGCTTGGGACTAAATTGCTCCTGTTCTAAAAATTATAAGTTGTAAGCATGGTCAAAAAAAAGACAAACCCGACTGAGTTTCTTGCTTGTTCTTCTCAGACTCGGGCGCGTTAGTGAACAAGCCTATAAATTTAGTTTTAAGTGACGTGCAAATATGATCATGTAACGATCCTACTTGAATAAATGAATTTGACTTGACTGATAATTAAAATGTAAATTGTTTATACAGGAAGCTCAAGGTCAAGCGAGTACGAGGTGACACAAGCTAGGTTGTACCAGTACTTCCTCGACGTGTTCAGTGTATATTGACAATGATCCCGGATACGTCATATGGGGGCTCCGTTTGGGCCCTGGATGGTTTACTTAGGGCGCTTTTTAAAGGCCGAGTCCCACACTCCCGCGCCACTGCACAGCCCAGGCGCGGGGTCGTACAACGATTCCTCCAGGAAGGAAAAAAAAAAGTTGTACCAGTAATTGAAAAAAGGAAATGAAAATTTCATGTTTCTTGGTTAAGTCAAAATTTCAAAATTAATACCCTGGATCACAAATTACACTTCTTTTGACCTGTTTTTAAAAAATCCCTTATAAATCAAAACAAAACACATATTAAAACAATAAATTATAATAGCATAAGCTATAAAGAAGCTAACGAAAACTAATAATCTGTTATAGGTATTATTCGCTTTAAACGTGGTTAGTCACGTACTATGTACAAAAATTTTAGTTATTTTTTTATAAAAAACTAACAGTAAACCCCATAAACATCTACTTTAGTGGATCATTGACTAAATAATTGTGTTGCAGGTGCGAGTTGCTGAGTAATTATTTTATGCGCGAGGATTTACTTGTTCTATTGTTATATTTAAGCTTTCATACCAACAATTGACTTGGAATTTATACCAAAGAATTATTTACTAACAAAGCTTTACGGGATTTTTCGACAAACAAAATGTGTAAATTATATTACCCAGCGTATAATTTCATTTTAAAGTTCCCTCAAGATCAAAGCGAGACGTAAAATAATCAGTGACTTAACACAAAAGAGTGCTCACAAATTAATTAATTCAATTAAGAAGCGTCTGAGACACTATTTAATTAGGCTAAACAAGATAAACTTAATGCTTCATTTTAATTTCATTCAAGAATGTACAGATTCCTAAAGACACGGCAACACATTTGTTATTTTTATATAGACAAAGAACAAATTATTTCTAACCCTTTCAAATTGAGTGATGTACTTTTTATGATTAATAATATGATACACACAATTTCCCTCATTTTTTTAAGAGAACTGTGCACTCTATTAAATACAAATACACGGGTTATATGTAAAATATAAAGTACTCGATGCATGCATACAAACACACACCAAATTTTTCGTTAATAAATTTGAACTAACTCGTTGACTTGAAAATTTCTCCGGCCTATTTTCCTCATAAGAGTTCAAATTATATGATATTTTAATATAACTTCGCATAGACTGGTCCCATATAAAGTGAAGATGATCGTACTTATATTCAAAACTTTTAACAAGGGGTTACCCACGTTGATCGTTAGTAAGCTATCGATGACCTTCAAGAGTATTTAGGGTCAATGGTGTCATCAAGTTCGATTCTCAGTAGGACTCATCACTTATTGTGAAATAAATAAGATAAGATGAATGTACAAACTCGGATGAAGTCATAAGAAGGACAACATATTGGCCGTAACACTTCCCTTGCTCTTTCTCAGGGACCTTTTGAGCTACAATGCGAAGAGGTTTGGACGAGCTCGATTATTGTTAAAGTAAGCTGGATATTAGGGCAAAAAATTGAATATAGATGACAACAGAACTCTCAAAGACTCAAACTGAATAAAAGTATTGCTAATAAATTGGTCCATTAGAATTGTTACGTGACTTTCGCAAAGAAACACCTTATTCTATTAATTACAATATTTAAACTATTAGTATGAAGTGAATAGTTAAATTTGGCTGAAAACTACTAGCTAAGCAATTTATCACAATACCATGATGGATAAAAAGATTTCCCTCAAAAAAACTGAAAAACAATTAAACATCATACTGTGGACTTTGCCCCAATGCGTCAGCTAGTCATAATTTCAAAAATGAAACGAGAATCTCATAAAATGCAGACTGAGTCATTCGCTCCGCCAAAAAGAGTCCTTTGGGCGGTATAAACGGTGTGGAAAAAGTTTATCTGTCTGGATAATATTTTTTATGACTGTTATTTAGGAAATCGGTTAGGATAAATCTATTAATAAATGCATGAAATATTATGGGTCTAAAATATCGAGTAAGGCGGAAACAATCTACCATTTGCGAGGAATACAAACCGCTTTAGTTACATCTATGTGATGCTGATGGAAGTGTTTATCATAAATAATCCTATGAAGAACAGTATTTATCTATATCTTATGTGTAGCCATTATAGCAAAAAATAGAGAACCGTTTTTACAATACAATTGATAATTTATCAAATGCATATTTAGTAGTAATAAATTAATTCCCAAATAAATATAAATAATAAAAATATTGTTTATTGCTTCCATTTGTATATAGAAATAGATTTCAAAAATAGAAACAATTTCGTTCGATTGGGAAGAAGAAATGTCTTAGTAATCGTAATAAAAATATCAAGATTGCTCAAAGGACTGTTCCTTGTAACTCTGTAGTTATAATATTGCTTAAAATAGTATCGAACTTGTAATGAACAAAGTCAGGGACACGACTAATATTAAATAATGGTCTAGGAATTAGCATTCCAATAGAGTTTCATCCATTGCAAGAGGATTAGTATTCAATAGATACTGTATTTACTTGGTTAGCCCGGGAAATAGATTTAACTTCAAGAAGTTAGACGTATGCTCAGAGGAATTATTCCAGGGGAGTACTGAGAGTCAGGGGTTCGTAGTATTGATAGATGATTGCAATACTTATTATAATAAAAATTTGATGGAATATCACTGAGAATATTTACAATTATGGTAACTTTAAAGACTTCTTTAACAAGGAAACCCTTTCTCTAAGATTCTAATTTTGTTCTAGATTCACAACCGAGATTTAAATCTAACTATGACGGATTTTCTATTAGGTTTTGTTTTCTTGCTTATTTATTTAATGCAGATATTATTTATACTTACTAAATGCTAAACTTTTATAGCCAATAAAAACTGAACTAAAAAAAAGTAGTTGTACGTATTAAAAGCACTGTTAAAAGTAACCCCTGACTTCTAAGCGAACACTGAATAAACAGCTATGAAATAAATATGATAATCACATTTAAAAACAATTCACAGAAAGAACAAAAAAATGTAATGTCGACATTTTCTCATTAGCCTCATAATTTATTAATGGTAAAGAAAACAGGAACCTCTCTTGAAGAATTTTTTTTATTACTTTAGTAATTTGTAATTCTCTTTGATACTTTGCTCGTACTGAGTATTACTTGTGGAAACATACCTTTTTCACAGACGTGAAATGGACTAATGTTATAATGGACTTTATTATTTTTTATCTTATCATACACGAAGCCAGTTGATGATTTAAAATATCGCCAACATTAAAAAAAATACAAACTTTAGCGGAAGGTGAATAACATAAGGAAATTATTATTTACTATACCAAAAAAATTAAACACATAATTTAACGTATTCATTCTATGTCAAGATATTAAAGAAGTAATCGATATTTAAAATTTTAGGAATTTTATTTATTTTTCTTAATAATATATTTAAAATAAGTGAGAAACCTGGAAACAAGTAGTTTGAAGTTCTAGAAGCTCACGAAATAGTAAGTTATCGATCATCTGTAGCCGCTAACAACACGACTTGACATTGACAAATGAAGAGCGCGATGACAGATGCCACACCAATATTGGCCATATCCTGAGTTCTTGATATATTTTTCAAGAAGTGGATAACTAAGCTTTGTCTTTGTTTTAACATTCTGTTTATAAAATATTATATAATAAGTAAGTCTAACGTTCTGCATTTACAAGAAAAGAAAAAGATTTTTTAATTGCATGTTCCCATCGGGCATTATACACCATATTATGTCACGCAAAATTTGTTGATGATTCTGTGAAATATTTAAAAACACTACTACTAAATAGGTTTGTGCTTTTGTTTGCAATTACACTGAATTTGCTTGCTACTTCCGAATAAGCGTGTTAGTGTTAAATATTTAGTTCAAATCTCATTTAAGATTACGTTTACGATAACTCATATCTATCCGCTACCGCTTAGGGAAATCAAGGGGTTTTGGACTGCGTTATACATCAGCTTAACCCAAAAAAATAATTTCCCAAAAGACCTAAGAATGTATGGTGAAACAAATGAAATGTACACGTAAATTCATCTTGACCTTCGTGATAATTTATAGGATTTACGACCCTAAAAAAATCTTATGCATCTTAGAGTAGAAAAAATTCAGATGTTTTTGCTTCAATACGAGATTTTTGTTACTATTTCATTTGGGGTTTAACTATTGAATGATATATAAACTGAATTTGATGGTTGAGATAATTTGGTATGAGGTCAATAGAGGTCACTATTTATATCCTTGTCCAATTACAATAACGCAAAAAACGCTCACACACAAGACTTAATATTAATAATTTAAAACGATTATCAATATAATTATAGTTATGACATGGCCTTCGGTTGTCTTACAATTAAATGCTACCGTTACTTAAATAACCTACTATTATCACTATTATATAAGAAGCAGAAGTAGTTTTATATTACTAGACTATAAGTAAACACGATAATATTCATATATGTGTGAATTTTATCTATTGAAAAAAAATGTAAAATGTGATCAAACCCAGCCCTGTGTATTGATAATTTATTTACATTACATCGAGTTGAGTTCATTAATTCAAAAAACATAATGCCCTAAAGCTGCGCTTACACGGGCAACTAAAATTGCTCAATTCCAGTCAATACTTGTCAACTATGACGTCACGACTACATCAAGCAATTTACGGCAACGGTAATAAGCATCAATACTGCGCAATACAATATTGAGCGATATGGCGCAACTTCAGCATTCTATCTCCACCCGACCTCTCGCTCTCCTCGCGGAAGCAAGACGGCAAGCGGCAAAACAAACAAGTGCTAATGAGATATATACAAAAATTGCTAGGAATTTCCAAGTCCATCGGATATTTCCAAGACATCGAGCCATATGAAATATATGGAGCAATTAGAAGCAATATCGCCGAAATAATTTATTGAAATTGCTCCAGATCGGTCCATTCGTGTCGCCGAACAATTATTGCCCTCGTGTAAGCGAACCATAATTACTAAACCGTGTCTTAACTACTGTATACACGATTTAACATTATACATAATATTTACATTAATTCTTAAAGTATTTCACATACAATTAAACAACAAGGAACAAAGTTGTATCAATAAATATGAAAGTATTACTCCAGGGCTATATTCAAAGCACGTATCATTATAGGTTGGACAAAGGTAAAGCCCATAATAAGAGGATTTGTAACTTTCAACCCTTGTGAGAGAAAAATAATTAAAAGGCATTAAGTGCTTCATTATTAATTCATTTTCGTATAAAAAGTTGATCAAGCGAGAATTGTTTAGCCCTCTTCAAAAACCCAAAGGAAGTTTACATATCAAGGAGTATTTTCATTATTTTATTATTTATTTAACATATTTTGGTCACTCTGTGAAATTATATGCACAGATAGTGTGGCATAAAATATGGAGTCGTTCAACTTTCCATGAAACAACTGAAAACTCGAGTGCGTGTGTTCAAACATCATCAACAGAGGATTGAATTTTTAAAAAATAATATTTAGACGCTTATATTGTACAGTAAAACATGAAACTGGCATATTCTAGTCCAATAAATATAAGATGTACACGACACGTAACGAGTCACGAAAGAATAAATATTATCTCCACAAAAATTGACTTGGAAGAGTAAGTAGTTCCTACATACTATACTTCTTTTCATACATTATATTTGTAAGCGTGATATAATTTTTAATCTAATAATAATAACCCCACCGCTTACAGGTGGTTAGAAATATGTAGTTGTTCTATTGCTACGAAATGCAAAACAAAAGCCATGAAATCTAAATAGGTCATACTTGCGCTAACTAAGAATCTATTTGTGTTGCTATAAATGAAATGTGAAGAGCGTTGTATATTTTTGTAGATTTACCAAACAAAATCGTATTTTATTATATTGCTATACGATTTAATTTCGCTTGCATGACGCGAGATCATTGTCCACTCTAGATAACAAAGGTTGAATTTGCATAGAAATAAACAAGGGATGATTTCAGTAGATTTATGTGCTCGCTCCGCGCATACAGTTATTTCATAGTTTGTTTAGTTGTGTTTATTTTAATTGTAAGTACCCACAAAGGTTTATAAACATAGTTACCGACAAAAATAACACTTTATATAAGCGAGCGCTGATATATTTTCTTTAATAATCTTTGATATTAAAAAAAATCTGGAAAAACGGTCAGGGGTATAATAGTCAAGCTTGTATGAGATTGGAAGAAGCGACAGATGTATGGACTGTAATAACTGGAGATTTGTTGTCTCTGCCTACTACAGAACCGGCTTGACCTGAAATAAATAAAAACATTTTCAAATCAAAACCTAAAGGAACAAAATGGTTACACATAAGGTAAAATCTACATAAAAAATTTCACCAAAAACGAATATATAAGCCAATTTTCTAAGCCCCGCTAAGAATATGTTCAGTAATAAAATCCAGGATTGAGTGGCATTCTAAACACGACGTCGTAATTTGCCGTACGGAAATGTTATCAAGCCGGAGGCGTCGCGTTCATACTGCAATACTTAAATAAAAAATATTTGACTTATATAAAAACAGTATTTTTAACATTGCTCGTTTATATTAATTAAATTATTTACATAGCACATAATAACCTTGAAAAGTAGGCTTTTAGATAATTTAATTATTTGTAAAAAAATACTTGAAACTCTAATAATGTACAATTTACCCATTAAAGGAACGAAGAACAATATAAGGAGAATTAAGTAAAACATCAAAAATTAAAATCGGGTGGTTGAATAGTGTATGGCCCATTGAAATGCCACGGATCATACCCTGACCTCAGCTTGAGAATCGCATCGTGAACCACTAGGCTGACATTGACATATCCGGTAATGTAGCAGATTTTTTTTCAGTGACAGACTCTTTATTTGTACGAGGAGCGTGGCTCAAGAGATTGATATTCTGACCACGGCGCCGGGAGTAGGCAAAAATACCTGAACCAGTGTGGTCTGATGCATTTAAAGTTAAGGTGAGCTTGGGACCACAGGATATTTATAATAGTATTTCAAATACCTAACTTATAAACCATATATATATATATGAGTGTGGTATACTTCATCAACGTTTTAAGTTCATTCGTTTATCTCAAGTACCAACTGCCATTTAATGTTGTTTTTTATATTTAAGACAATTGACAATGCTTTTAGGTAACATTATATTAACAGTTTGCGTGCTGTAACGCACAGCGTTACATAGCACATAGCGTTGAAATGTTTTTAAATATAACTGTAATTACTAAACTAAATTAAAATCATTTACCTCGATGAGTGCAGGAAGATATAATTTACAGCTAATAAAAAACACATTACATTTGGGATACTGAATATAATATACTATGTCTTTTTTAAAGGTTGATAGAATATTATTAAAACATATTAGACACATCTCAAGGATATTATATACGTAATTAAAACAACAGAGTCGTGAAATTATGATAGGTGAAAACAAAGTGATGAAATTTCATAATTAACGAAACTAGTAGAGTATATTAAAACCTAAATTTGGGAAGTCTCAAAACTTTGCAGCTTTTAACTTACAAAATATTTTGTGAGTTTGGCATCTGCCAAAAATATTTTCCATAATGTTAGATTAGTTTAGATACATTAGATAAACTTAATTATATAAGTGCTTTATTTAATTAATATAAAAATATTTTTTAATTTTTAATCTACAAACAGGTCGCTAAGAAACTTTCAGGAAAAACGTAAGAGTTGTTTCGTCAGTAAACACAAAAACTAGACATTCATCTCTGAGTTTTTTTCACAAAACAGTTTCTTAAGCTGCTGAATTATATATTATAAATGCTAATATAAATGAGATACCGTGTACCATAAATTAATTCTTTATGAATAACTCAATTTTCTTGTAGAAATTAAATTACGTAGAAAAAACGCACAAAAGGCGGTCTGCGGAGAATCACTATTTCTGTTTCAGAGCGAAAACATAACATCGAACCGTAAATATACGGGACAATATTACGAGAGAGACAGTAATGCTTTTTTTAGTTATAAAATTAAATGTTGATTTGGCTAACATAACATCATTATTGAGTTAAATGAAATAATGTGTTCGGTAATAATCTTCGTATGAGTAATGAGTTTTGGTTTGAAGACTAATAAATATTTATCCCTGTAACAGGTGCTGTTTAAATTTTCTCCTCCTACGAGAAGTATCTACTAAAATCGATTGAATTAAGTATATCTGTATAGAGTAGTTCCTATAGTAACTAAATTGTATTTATGGGGTCACGTATATTAAAATTAAAATAAAATATACTCAATATATTTTAATTACATGTAATGAATTCAATTTAAGAAATTGTATTCATTAATTGGAGTAAGAAAGTGACAAGATGGTATCCCAGGGAAGGTAAAAGAAAAAGATTGTTGAAAAAATGGGATGACGATATTAGAGAAGTGGCAGAATTCATGTGGAATAGAGTGGCTCAAAACAGACAGGAATGGAAACGGTTGGAGGCCTTTGCTGATTGGCAAAAAAAAGACAGATCTGCAAAAAATAAATAAGTAGTAACTATTATTAGAATAAGCTGCTGTTTGGTTTGAAATTTTGTTGTCTGAATAAAGGCTATATTATTATTATTATTATTAAATAATACAATTTAATACATGTAATTAAAATGTTATTTTGTTTATCAAATACATACATTTCAGCATTGACATGACGCTAATAAAACAATATTTTATTCACATTACAATAAGTTGATGCAATCTTTTTATCTTAATAATTATAGCAAAAGTAAACGTCATCATTTTTACGCATGTCCGTCTAAAAACATATTATCCACGGGTATATTTCACCCAATACTAGCTCACAGACGACATTCCCCACATTTTCCGTCAAGATTGACACGCTACCAAACAATCGGTGTAGCACGCTTTAATCTGCCCAATAAATTTCTTTTATCTCCCAAGACGTCTTCTCGCCCCAAAAAAAGAGAATTCTTTCTCAAAACGGGCTTGTTTTGCGATTAACTTGACGTGCAACCGCGGCCGTAAGTCGTTAATGATAACGGAAACGTGTTGTGAAAAAACCACCTTTAAAGTGTGGACGTAAGAAAGACAATCGCTTGGTACATTTAGAATTACTTTTAACCGCTGAGTTGTGTAATGTTTTTAATGAAAAACTTTCAGCTCGACTGTGGTTGAAATCGAACGTGCAATTGCTCTCAGTTTCTTCGGTAGAAATATAGTTATTTTATTTATTATTACGTGCGTAGCCTAGCGGAATATTTTGTAAAGCCTCAAATACTTTATGTATTTTTAATTTATTTTATTTTTATTTCTCTATAAAGAGTTATATTTAGTTTAGAGGCTGGCAACACTCAGATATTAGTATGGTAAGTGACCACATGTTTGGAAAACGTATAGTTAAAACATTCGCCCCAAGTAAACTAATATTAGAATTTAAAGTCGTGTGTTTTAATTTATTCATAAAATTGCTTTTGATTCCAAAATGATTATATAAAAAATAGGACTTGTTTTTATGTTTATTATTTATATGTCTTTCATTTAGTTCGTGTGTGTGAAGGTATCCATTATCAAAGCAACTAGTTGGATCAGATAAACGTCACCATTAAAATATAAAGTATTTTTCCAAAATATATTTCAATTTATTTACAGAATCGAATTTGCATCGAAATTGGAAGTATCTGTCTATTGGAAAACATTTCGGTTTTTTCATTAATTATTTTTTAAACTCGTATTTACATTGTTCAGTTTCGGTTCAATAAATTTTAAAATATAGCCAAATATTATTTTGTATTGCAAGACGGAATAAACTATATTTTTTGTTATAAAATTCCGTACACACAAGAAAAACACTCCGCTTAACGTGAGATAAACATTCCAAAATACAAACATCAAATGTTTTATTCCGTAATATAAATAATATTCCGATTCACTGGCCCGTGGCGTGGCCCGTCACCTGTGGCGTGCCCGGGTATCCGGATCAACTGGGATATATCCGGCTGGCGGACTGAATAAGATCACCGTTAGATAGCACGTTATACTATATAACGTTAAGTATTTATTTGATTTAATATCTACTCGATTTCTTTAATTTTTTAACTCTGGTGGTGCAATGGTGGACACTCCGGTCTGCCAAACAGTGGGTCGCGAATTCCATCCCCGGTAACGTTATATATATTAAATATTTTTTAATCAGGTGCGTTAGTATTCATAATACAAACTATAAATAGAGTATCTTGGTACATTATTTTAACTAATTTAAAGGCATAGGATGAAACGTTTCTTCTGCTAATACAGCTTATAAATATGCTTTCTTAATTTAACGCTAACGAGATATGTATGAGGCAGATCTATTCTATATTTGTACCATTTAATTGTTTAAAATGCCGACTTACGTTAGCTATAGGATGAAAGAAAACATTGTCTTATTAAACAATTGAGTATTTAAGTTAATTTAAAAGAATGATTTCAATTAAATTCCAAATTCAAATAATATTATGACATCAACTTCGCAACGTATCGTATCAGGAAACGCTTGCTAAAAAGTAAAATTATTTGTCAATCCATACAACCACGTTACGTGGAATATAGGTCAACGAAAACAACTGTAGTCTACACTTTAGAACAAAAGAAAGTCAAGCTATATGCTCTATAGTGTTTTTCATAAATATAAAGAAATGTAATAATTGAATTTATTTATTACTAAAGTTACTTCATTTAACAGGGCACATTTCACACGCAGTCGATAGAAGCTATTTATCACTTGTGTCAGATGTCCTAACACAATTGATAAACTATGACATAATTTTGTATAAATACTTGTAATAACATATAGGCAACAATCTGGAAGTCCTACCCTGAATCCTGCGTTCGGCAGTCCGGCTTGGGGACCATTGCGCCAACTGAGTCGTCTTATACCAATATAAATATGAAAAATACTTTTAATAAGGGAATTTTGTTATTATACATGCAATTTTCTTAGCAAATTCTAGTATTGCTGTAATACCTGATTGTGACAGATAAACACATTTTGTTCAGTAAGATACAAGAACACGTATACAACAAATAATTTGAACATAAATGATACTGTAATATCGTATTTCTATTCCGTTACACCAACACTTA
This sequence comes from Pontia daplidice, assembly GCA_963693355.1. Lineage (NCBI taxonomy): Eukaryota > Metazoa > Arthropoda > Insecta > Lepidoptera > Pieridae > Pontia > Pontia daplidice. Next base: position 350,730 of record CAVNZL010000087.1, read on the forward strand.
ACAAAATGAGAATTCGATTCAGAATCAGTTTTTCCCATCGCAAAAATAATTTTGTAAGCATCGTCAACAAAAATACCTTATCTAATCCAAACGAATCAACAATCCATCCAATTGAGTCGGTTCAGGGTTGCCAAGGGAGAAAATGCTCTCGAAATAATTTAAACTCTAAAAACTGACTGACTGACTCATCCACAATATTTAACCAAACAGTTTAAAAGTATTTTAACAAAACATTTTATTAGTAACTAAATATTCCTTGTAATTATACCTGCACTCATTAAAATGAATGCACATGCACCCATGTGTAGAAAATGGGTTATCCAACACAAAACAAATTTTCAATTCGCAACATGACATTAGCGCGTCAACCAAGAAAACTATTCTGCCCTCTTATATAAGTGTACATATAAAGGTGACTATAACTGTTAATCTTAAATATATCTTGCACTTTCCAAAACTAAAACAGTATCACGATAAATATAATGATAAATAACATCAGTTGAATTTAGTTGAATAAAGACATATACAACACATATATAGATTTAGAGGTAAAGGCTTTACAGTTTATAACGGTTACAAAAAGCTTTGGCTAAACCGAAAAAGTTTATTATACTTTTTGTATTAGGCAACTTTATCCGGGATGGAATTGGAAAATACGACCAACATCAAAATTGTCGTATTCCGAATGAAACGGGACCCATTTCCAATTTCCATAATAGCTCCCCTCCACTTCATTAGGCTGTCTTTGTAAAAAAAGGTAGCGATAGCGACTTTTGAACCAACCTTTAATACTACTATTGTGAAATTAATTCTAAATCGCCAGACATATTTAACGTTATACTATTACAAAACGACGTCCAGAGCAGATTGGACAGTTGGAAAGCCGGACAAGAGGACTAACAAGCTCCAAAAGAATCTCTTAAACGTGGTATCACATAATCACCATAAGGTGGCGTCATCTAGTTTCTGAGGCCAAAATCAGTTTGAGTCGCTTTGCTAAGGGAGTAATTGAGTAGCATTGTAATATGCCATATAATTACTTTGTTAAACGATCAGTTAAACTTAATATGATATATGGTAGTATATTTGATAACTCTATATTAACAAGATAAACATGTCAAGGTGATAATAATATTAAGTGTTGGTAATACTTAATATTATTATTATTAGAAGATATTCCAATTTAAAAGAAATAATACAATTATACCTTTTTGGAAATATATATGCAATGTATATGATATCACATGATTTTATGCTATTAAAATTTCCTTTTTACACTATACTATGATGATAACAGACTACCCGCTTTAACCTTTATATTGCGCCACGTTTCACGGCCTCCCATCTATTTGTAAGAGTGGTTCCTATACAGATAACATCAAAGCCCAAAAAAGTGACTATGTGACTTCATATACTGATGATAATATGTCCATTAGAGATCATTTATGGCAGCATTTCTCTTTATGCACTAGTATCTCCTTGAGGCTGCTAGGGCCTTAATCAAACTTGATTGCGAGTTTTTCTAACCGCAGTTTATTGCGTTACTCACTAATTCATGCGCTTCCATACATTACGCTAAATCAAAATTTGATAGATTGATGTAGATATTGGACAGGGATAGTTGTTATTTCAGACGTGATGGATATTTTGATATGTATGTGACTTATTTATCAAATTATAGGTATATATTGACCTGGCCCATACCTACCTGTGCGTATTTTAAAGGTGACTATGGGTCTTAAGGAAATGGAGCAGCAGCCTCCCTGTTTATAGAAGCTATGTCTTTTCCAACGAAAATTTTACTGCGGTGTGGAAGACCATGGGAAACCACCATGTACGGTTTGGTTTGGGAGATGAAATGAAACACTCGGCTGCTCGAATAATACTGAATCATATTTTATAATGCCTTGGATTACTTTAGAGGAGAGGGTAGAAGATATACCCTCCCCGCGACACCTCGCGGTAGGTCAGTGCTTTTCTTTTCTGAATGCACAAGAAAGGGCACCTTCTGTGGTGAATGGCGCAGGCTTATTAAGCGAGTTGAAAATCTGTAGAGATCGAATCGATTGAGAAGAAGGCACTACTGCCAATTTGGTCTGACACTTTGAGATCATAAATTATAGTCATTTCATGATATTCCGTTATACAGTTATTGCATAAGAATATAATTCGGCGCAAAATAAGCTAGCAACTTCTTGATTCGCGATTTAAATTTTTTAAAAAAATCTTAAATATACTTTAATAACTAACTATACTAACAGTCTAACTAAGGCAGATAATAAAAATGCAAATAATATAATGAATTTTATCATTATTATTTCTATACAAGCAGACTAGTCCAATAGAATGATTTACTATAAAAATAAGCAACAAATAAATAATACGATGTTGCAAGCAAATAAAATGACCTTTTGTGAAGTCAATCAGTGAAAATAAAAATATACCAACTGTGCTGATGACATCGTTCTGTAAACGCAATATAGATAAATTGCATTTCTCCCATATTTAAAAGAATAACACTTTCGTAATTAAAAGGAAAAACCTCAGCTGATGATAAATTATTTCCACGCTCGTTTTAAAACCGGTTTTGTTTACGTTAATTTCCACTTATTGCGGTAAACCAATAATTAATCATAGCGATACAACTAATATTGAATATTTCAGTAATGTACTTATGGATTAATTGATTAATATACTTCATTTATTTTATTTTCGGAGATGTCCATAGCATGTGTTTAATTTCACGAATAAATTATTACGGCTTAAAATGTTATTAACGACTTATAAATTCAGAATTTCATAGACTTGTGTCCTAATAATAAATAATAAAATTTAAGTTCTATTAATCACATATTTTATTATTTTAATAAAACAAAGCAGATGAAAATAATGGAACCTTTTGCGGAATTATATTCGTAAAATATTAGTTGATATTGGCCTATTTCAACCCAATAACAAAGTGGTTGGCAGTTGACATGTAGAGGGTTGTTCTCGAGAGATTTAACCCTTGCTTCAGTTCGTGCTGGGACAAAATGGCTCCACATGTTACGACTTACGTTACTGTTATCTAAATGATTTATTGCCACTGCTTCGAACCCTATATTCATTAGAGTAATGTTTTTCTCTTATTAGCCTATATTCATTTTATGCTTTGAAAAAATACGTGTCGAGTGCCCGCTTTCATACATCCGGTGTCTTATTTATTTGGTCATAGACTAATACTGCAGATAATATAAGTGTTTGGATTATCTTCAGTAGTTCAGTAGTATGTAGTAGTAGTATGTGGAGGTTATATAGTTATAATCTTTGTGAATCTAAGAAATAAATGAAAAATACAAAAATCAATATATGTCACGCTACGAGCGAGTGTTAAGTTGAACGCAAGAAAAGAAAATCGTTAGCAGTGAACTTGGTCAACACTGCTCAATAAAATAATTTTATTTTGTCTGATTAATTTATAACAGGAAACATTCCAATAAGTTGTTATTATCATGATATAGTTATGTTACATTTAATCTCGCCCTTAAATCCATGACTATACTAAATATTTCGTATAAATAATAATACATAGAATAATTTTATAAGCTCAAATTTAGGGTTTAAATGAAAGTTTGCGAACATATATTGAATAAATCGAAGTATAAAGAATAATAAATATAATAATATTTCATAAAAATTATGAGTGTTTCCACAACTTCTCTAAGAAATACAGTTTGTTTCCTTTCAAATGCACAATATTTTGTGTGTGGTAAGGTATAAGAGTAAGCTATTAAATATTCATTTTATATTTTTCTAACAATAAAATTTCGCTGTTATTACTGTTATCTAATAAACCATCCTCTATCATAATGCATCAATAGAATAAACTATAAAGAAATACAAAACCATAACATTCTAAAAGTTTTGGAATAAGGTTAGTAAAGGAATTCATAATTATAATTTTCAATTAATCAAATCAGCATCCTTTCTATGCTTTTCAACACATTAAATACCAACCTTGGGTATTTATTGTTTCACCGAGAAGCACACCCACAGCTTCCGGGTCTACGAGGACTCGTGTTATTTCATGTAGGTAGAATTTCATATTAATATTTGATAAAAGCTTCATTTGATTTTTTAACAGATTTGTGGTTCCATATTTAAAAAATCTTTTTGCACCCAAGGCCCAATTTCATTGCTTCGAGAGAGATTTATAACTTTTTAATTTCCAAATACCAATTAAAAGGATTCAGGATTTGATAGTTTTATTTAACTTGTACCATCCATCCTCCAGGGGCGAAACGTTTGTCACTGTCGCCGTATTTCGCTGTTATGATTTGAACAATTCCCGAATAGAGAGCTATCTCGCATCTTCGCGAATGTCATTTAGTTTCTTTATTGCAGTATTTCTGTTCTGTTTCTTAAATTGCACTTAAACAGATAATTGTTATTATTAGCTGTTTTTTGAAACAATTATTCCATTTTTAAATAAGTTTAGTACTTCAATATGTTTCCATCGACATTAAACTTTTTAACTACATAATAGTTTTTAACTGTGTAATATTTGAGGTTAGGTTCGCTTAGATAAAAACGTTTTTTTGTGTGTTATTTTTATTGTTAACCTTATTGTATGCCAAATTAAAAATCTTGGTAAAGGATATATGAACAGTACACTTTACTTTCTACACCTTTTTGTTATTTGAAGTAAACTAATATTTAATTTTAGAATAGTTTCAAATTCAGTTACAAGTTTAGGAGCTTGAAATCTAAAACCATATAGAATTAAACCTTATATTTAGAATACAGAGTTAATTCTAACGAAAACTCCTCCCTTTAAAGTTAAACTTTATACATCCCTCAGCGACCGTTACGTTCAAATAAAATTAGTAGTAAAAGCTGTAAAAGTGCAACATTGTCATAGAACTCGACTGCCATACGTATACTTCATTTGTTAGACCTTGTGATGTATCAATGTGCAGGTGGAGTCCAAACGAAAATATATTTGTTTTAAAATTTAGGTATATCCAATACAGGTGTTTTCGAACAAATACTAGGTTCTCTTGAGATAAACGATAATGAATCATCTTAACGTAATTTTTAATGGTTTGTTATGTTATCTATTCGTCATTTTTGTTTTAACCAGCATGAAGAAAAAAATTGCATATTCTCTTAAAAATATTTAATTACACAAATAACTATACTTAACGATGAAGTTGCGTCTTAGTCTTAAAAGAAATATATATATAATGTGAATACATCAACTGCTTCAGCTTATGCCATAAGCCTGAGCTCATTATAAAGGCGAAGTCCCTTACTACCCACCCGCGCCATGCGGGTAAGTAAGAATTTAAATTTTACAGTGTTGTTCAAATAGCTCAGACTTGTAAATTACACAAAACGTGATATTATCCTTTATATCATATCTACTTTCATGGCGTGAAATATATTTAATTTTAAAACGATTTTTATTGATAAGTCGCCTTCAGAATACTCTGGGGCAGTAGATACAACTTAAAGTAATAATAAATATCAGAGTACATTAAAAACTTAACAAGCTTTTAAGCCACGTGCGGTTAATCTCGATGAAAATTCCGAAGATGTATTTTCACTATCGTCTACGCAACGCTTTATAAAATTACTATATCCAAAGCTATGGTTTAACGTAGGATACTCTCTTCATTTGTAACTCGCGATATTGCAAATGTTTAACTTTGAAATGCAAACTCTTATTTAATATGAAAAATCCTAGCTCTCGAATATTTTCCTTCGAAACTACTTATTTTGTGAAGTTTCAAATAGTTTTTTATTCCCGACTCCTGAATTGCAAATACTTACAAATGCTATTTCATAAATTTCACACAAAATGAATGTGATGTCTAATTTTTACATTTGAGAAAGTTTTCCCAAGAAGCTTTGTGTGTGCTTTTGAATGTGCGTTTGAATAATTATTCTATTTTTGTGGAATGAAGGCCATTTAAGATTAATAAAATATTTAATTACAATTCAAGAGTATATGCAGTACTATGTGGACAAAAAATAAATTCTGTCTGTGGTGAAAAAGAAATGTAAACAGTATACTTATTTCGTATTGTTTTTTTTATCACATGCGTGTGTTAATCAAATTATTTTTTGACGACTCCGCATAGTCATAATAACACAAGTCATAATAACTTGCCAACACTTTCCTTAATTGCATTTAAGGATAGGATAAATGAATTCCAGCTAGCTGATATAGCAGTAAGTTTGAAATATATTTCATCTAAAAATGTAGATACTAAGAGAAACTTGTCATTCGTTAGATACTTTGAACTTTTTATGGATTGAGTCTCTTGGCAGTCTGAATACAGGATAAAATAAAAACGCGTATAGTACACAGAGGATTTGAAAAGAGAGTATGTGTGTGGGAAGACTCCCATTCCTCTGAACACCTACGTAGATTTAGCGAATTCATTTTCTAAAGTAATTTGATCTCATTTGCTTGTGCAATGAATTTTCGCCAAAGACAATAGTTCTCCTTGTCTAAATAAATCCGTCAAACTATAAGTACGTTGGCGTGATGCCAGTTCAGAACTTTTAACATCAGTTAATCTAACGCGGGTTTTGGCGAAGGTTCAAGCTATTTTTTTAATTTTGGCACTGCACAAAATAAAATTGTGCACCTTAATTGCTTTGCCCCAAATTGGTGTTTTCTTAAACGGTCTCGGCAAATTAAACCGATTTTAGAAAGATAATTTTGTGGCCAAATAGGTCTCATATGTAATGAGGTTGGAGATCTGTTGAGTTTCGGCCTAGCACTTAGACACTTTGACATATGTCTATAACGTAACCTAGCTTCAGTACCCTTTCGTCTATACCAATTAGATTTTACTTGGAAAAGTTTTGTTAAAAGTTAATTACTGTAGTTTTTTTGGTGCAAGCCAAATACATATGAACATAACATAGCCCTAATAGGGACACACGAGCATAATCGTAAAATTGTATTTTTTTTATCGTGAACGAAACTAAGCTAAATCGATCAATATACTTTTCTCGAAGCGATCGGAGCTCTTTTCAAACCCCGTAACTGCTTTGTGAAAATCATTGTAACGTTCAAACTTTCAGTGATTAATGATATGATACGTTTAAGTATATTTCTATGTTTAAAATTTACTAGATATGAACAAATTTTTTGCCTCTAAGATCATTAATTTAGTCATTGACTATATAGTGATCCTGTATATATTATATATATATAGGATAGCTATTGTATGTCTTTCCTTAGATATCTCCTCAAGTCACTCTATGTCATTATGACGTTAAATTAAGCTCTTACATAGGTGTACTATATGAAGCAAAATGGTTTAGATTCAAATCTTCTAACTGTGTTACAAACAGACTTGGCATATCTTACATGCTAGATCAGTTAAATACATAAACACGGGTTAGCTCCCAAACACCGTATATAATAAGAAAAGGTTTTTAGGTTCACGTTTATTTTTTAACAGAAAGACTATGTTCAACCAAGAATACGTCCAAAACAGAAAACATAGAAAGCCAAAAGGAATTTAATCAGAATCCGCAATCTTCCCCTGTCGCAACGCTATCAATTATTTAGGCTTATGGAACACTATTACACCTCCACTGATTGCTCGATTCAATATCTTTAATAGGAAAAGCATTTTATTAAGCAGTTTTATTATAATTTTGCTAGAGATGAAAGTGTTAAAACTATACCCATACTATTACAGTTATAAAATTGAGATGTTTATAAAAAGTGCTCTCCAGCTACCTTCATAATTACGTTGGTATTAGCTATTTGATGTGGTAGGCGTGAATAATACTTGTATGGCCACGAGAAAGGTATATTACGGTTTGAAATATATTTTTATGTATTGGAATGTTGAGAAATATTATAAGCACGTCTTAAAACTTGAACTTAGTAGACATACCGCAAACATATGAAAACTGTTGATATAAAATATAATAAAAACTGACTGGTAGAGACCTGTTTCAACTGCGTTTTATTTTTGGGATTAAAAATTAAGTAACTTCAGTATCCTACTTTTTATTGCTTTATTTGACAACCATAAGAAAAGTCTATAAGATAACCAAACTTTTTAGATGCCATACCCAACCACTACAAAGTCATTCCATCAAATGTGGCCACAATTGAATTAAGATAGCGTCATTACGCGAGCTCGAGACCGAATGAAAACATCATTCCTCTGTCTCGCACTGATTTCTTTTAGACATTACGCAACCACCAGTTTAAAAGCCTATTCTATTCGCTTTGGTTGATGCCTTTTGTTTGTTTTATATGACAACATATATATAAACATTCCGTACTTCATATATTGTGGTTGTTGTTATGTGAGTATAATATATAGTATTAAATTACTCGAATGCATAGAAGAGGAAATCAACCAAATTCTTTTTGGACTGCTTGTTTATAACAGTGTAATGATTATTTCTTCTTGAGAATATTCTTAAGTAGTAAATTTATGAACGACAGCTAAACATGGACTTAATATAAATTTACATAGAAGCCTAGCTTTTGTAAATGTTAATAAAATTCGATCCTTACCAAAAACAAACTTCTCACCTAAATATACGGTTATATGGCCAGGGTGAGAAAAGTCAATTTATTCTGTTCGAGAAAAAAATCCTTTGCAGTTGAATTTCCGCCGGCCATTTTATTCGGCTAGTTTCATTTGGCTTTTTCAGTAATAGATTTTTTTGCACCAAAATTGAATATTTGCTGTTTCGATTTAAAAGGTAGCGGAGATTGGAGTTCGTTAGAACGTAATGCTCTGAGATTTTACTATGCTTTTAGATCATATAGATAGTGTTTACTTAATTTATTTAGTGGTTGAATGTGCGAATGGAAAACTTTAACGCGCGATAACTGTTTATAACACTGCCTTTAAAGATGAAGAGGTTAGCGTATTCACAGATTGAAATGGTAATATTTGAAGGTTTAAGTTTTGTCTGAACTGTAGAAATATAACAGTGTATTTCGTAAGAAATATTATAATGGTAGCCAAGTTATATATTTTATATAAAGTTAGATAATATACAGAGTGGATTTGTTGTGAGCTGTACAGCAAAAAGTATCTATATGAAAAAAATATGTATTTTAAAAGTATATAAATTAATATATATACATCATACTGGCACGTATTACATAAGCTATTAATAGGTTATTTGAATAGTTAATATATAATATTGTCTTTTATTAACATAACTATTACTCACTTTCTTTAAAACTTTGTTATTATATCACAAATAGTGAGTCTACTACTAGTAACACTGAAATTTATGTTACACACTTTCCCGGCAATATATTCCCCATTCTCTGATATAATTTTACCAGTTAAGATAAAACAAGGTTTAAGATTTCCCTTTGATAAGATTGTAAAAGCAGATACGAGATTTATCTGCTTTTCTTATAACCTGACAATGTGTTATGTTTGGAAACCAATTAATTTTACTATGAACACTACTTGTACAAATATTCTATTTGCCAACAATATATATATAACTCAACCATTAAAGGAACATATTAAAAAACTTTATGGTGATAATTATGGAAGGGCAGGGACTAATCTAATACACTGTAATTAAAAATATTCCCAAATCGAATGTTTTAACATTAATACATGTTAGCAAGAAAGTCATTTTTATAATATATTATAGAGTACAATATATACTTATATATAGTATACGTAGGTAGTTTGTTAAACATTCTTCTCTAAACCTTTAAAAGGGTCACTGTTCAATTTCAGAGTCATGTGAAGTTGGTAATGAGGCAAGTTCAAATGGGTAACTTAGAATTGCTTAACTCTAACTTAGTAATAGGAAACCTTCGGATTTACATATCACGTCATGAGATTATTATATTATTCAATATTAGTTTTATTATATATATTTTGGTTTTATTTTATTAATTTATGTTATGTTTATTTACATCTTGTGTTTAATCATGATGTATTTATTTCCAATTCTTGTATTTACCAACTATTGTCTTCATAATATTAGTCTTTTTCATTTTGTACAACTCTTGATCTCAGATTATGTTTTGTTTTAACCTGTTTTTTGTCGACAAGACTCACACTTTTATTTTAGAATTAGGTAAATATATACATTAACAATTGTTTCATCTATTAAGTCGAGAGAATAAGAAATGAAAATATTAATAAATAATTTATCGTATTGCTATCGTATCTTATCGTCCTATTTAAAACCAGTATGCCTATGAATAGCCCGATTTTGAGACTCCGCACAACAAGGTTTGTTAGTGAGTTCGTGATTTTTTCAACCTTTCGAGTCGAGTTGTGGTGAATTTATTGAAATAACTACGCTTTATCGGTCCCGATATGGCGGATGAACGATTTTCCGACCATTGGCTTTTAAAGGATTTTCGCTTTAAATTCCAAGTAGAAATTAAATTATTTATTTTTCTGCTTATGAATGGAATGAGGGCTTTCATCTGATTTAGAAGCACAGACAAACATATACGAATATATAAATATATAGTACAATTTTTAATATTGCTCTGTGTGATAGGTTTGACTTTGGTACGTTATATAATGTCTTTAGGTTACGTTATCCTATCTTTATATAACTAATGAAAACCTTAATAAAATTATAGCAGATTCCACATATATAAATTTTTGTCGTACAAAATTAACAGTACATTTGTATGTCTAATTGTTGTCTCTCCCAAAACTTTCTTAAAAACCAATACAACTTTATATAAAAATAATAATATTAGGCGAGACATTTGACATATTAATTGTATTTGCTTGCAACATTTATAAAGGTTTAAGTAATTAAAGCTTAGAAATACGTAAAAACGCCACCGTTTGGTTTTTTACCGTGAGCTAAATTGACTTGGAGATTCGAACTTTCAGACGCCAAGGGTCCTTCAAAAGTTGGTTTGTCTTTCGGAGGAAAATATTTGATTTGGCCTCGTATTTTATGCTAATTCTAATGGGACGCCTTATAAATTAATTCATGAATGAATAAGTGCCGAATAAATTATTTTTGTTAGAAAGTCATGTTTTTTGTAATTTAATTAATAATACATTTCTTTCGCCATTAAATTGAACTTAAATATCTACTAGTGTTCTCCATTACTGAGAAATGGAGCTGCTAACTCCAGATTTATGATGGGTTTTTTTAGAATTCATTCTAATCAAAATTAGTATTCTACATCATAGAATAATGTAAAATTGGAATTATTTATTATATTTTTATAATATATCTTTTTTCTCTAGATTGGCTATATGTATTGATACATGATTTTTCTCTAAATAGAGAAAAATATATATTATAACCGTGTTGCCGTAATTGTAATTTTATTATTGTCTGAACTAAAATAATACCAACATTTTTTGTTAATTTTGACAATTTTGACAAATTTGACAATTTTCCGTAGCATACTCCTTTGAAGCATCAAAATATTCTACTCATCATAAAAAGGTTGATTTATTTAAACAGTCACAGAAGACAAGAGGGTCTTCCTATCTTTTGTTTTAAAAAGAAATCTCACCATTTCACCCCTATTAAGTGTCTTATTCCGTCTTATTTAAGCTAAATTCCGAGGGTTGTGTCACTTAAGCCATCCTTCTCACACTTAAAACATTGAAAAAAGACAAAAGCAACTTCATCAAAGACAGGCCGAATGATTCGGACGAAAGCTCTTAATTAACACTACGAGCTGTGTTGCCATCAAACCATTTATTACGAAAAAATAGGGTAAATTCGGTAGTAGTTTTATGAAATCTATTTTATTTTATGATAAACTAAGTGTTTGCATAAAATGTTACTCTATAATAATATTGTCATAAAACGTGAGCTTGTAAAATAAAAAGAGATATTTTCTGGAAACTGTTTACAATACAAGATCTTTCTACATAATGGTTGTTAACATTCTTTATGGGGCTTGCAACACAGGCCGCTTGAAATAAAAATCTTGAAAGGATAATGAAACGTCTTTATCTGCGAGATAAGCTGAAAATTCGAGCAAGAACTCGCTAATGAAGGTATAAAGTGATTTAAATGCGGCAGACAACATCTGGCAAATGCACTTCATTAAAAACGTGCTAACCGTAGCAGAGTTGGGCAACGACTGACCGACTTCGAAATTTAAATTACAACGGGTGTTTTTTTTATCTCAATGTAGTTATTGCGGCGCTGACTGTGATTCATCAAGCCGCTAGTATACGTACGTATTTTGTTATATTGTATGTAAGGTTGGTTTTAATTCGCTAGAACTTTAACTAAAGGTATCAATTAGCAATTAGTTTCAATCGCGAGTTACCTAGCATCAACATAAATACTACTACAAATTAATTGATTGGTTACTTTGAAGAAATTATAGATCGTGCGAAGCGTTTGTACATTGTTGGTATCTACCAAAATATAATCAGTAGGACATTACTAACAGGTTTGAGTTCAGACCGGGAAGTAATTTCCCACATAGAATCATAACTAGCAAACGTGTCTTCTAATGTAATACTTGTGAAGATTCAAGAGCGCGAACAGAGAGGTTCGATTCTCGGCTATAACTAAGCAATATGTTTTCAGTTTACCTCCTAAGTCCTAACCTCATAAACAGATATTTACATAACAAGATTGAGGGTACAAAGTCAAAAATCACTTTCTTCCAAAAACAATAAAAGTTAAAGAGCACAATCATAAAAGTCATACGTTAGGGGTCATAAATTCAGCAGAATTTTTGTAAACGCTAAACAATACAAAAAGGAGGCTTTATAACAGTTTTAAAGTCTATTTAAATTTTATGAGCTTCCCGTTTTTATTGATATTATCTGGTGTTCAAATAAATGTTTTTTGTTTGAAAACTTTCGACCTCTCGCAAATAGACGCTGGAGCGAATTTTAAATAAAGCTAATAAAATGCTCTACTGGGCCGGAATTAAATATTGAGTTTGATGTATTTTTGGTTGGTTCAGTGCTCTACCTGAATCTGTTGCAGGTTTGATTTTAATTGCTAATAATAGAATTTATGTTCTGTAAAGGTAAAATGCTATTTTAGTGTGATGTCCATTAATGTCATTAGGCGTATTACAATATATTGAAAAAATATTCCAATTTAAACCCGTATTAATCTGAGTAAAAAATTTATTACTAATAAGATCTCGCAACAGGTATAAATTTAAAATCCGGTCAAGTGTGAGTCGCGTATTGCGTACAAACAGTTCCGTTCTTTTTGTGGATGAGCCTTCTTAAATAATTTATTCTATATTTTAGTATTCGTTATAGCTGAAAAACCATCTGTGAAAATTTCCCCTGTCTAACTATATCGGCTCGTGACATATAGGGAAAGTCTCAGTAATAGGTATTCCGGTTGCACCCAAAACTATAAAAAAACATCCTTTTTAAAGTATATAATAGGCTATAAGTGTCCTTATAAAGTTTGTATATAAGTAAAAAAATATAAAAACAACATATTGCCGTGGTACCAACATTACGATTGCGAAAAAAGTATCATCACCCATTCTGAATTGGGGTATGCTTTGCCTTTATCTGCGATACAATTGCACCAGCAAAACTATACACGCAATTTTGACCGCTATACTTATAGTTATTGGGTCGATAATACCGCGTATCGTAAGCGTTGGTGCTACGAACAATACGTTAGCCAGTGTGTCGGTAGAGCGTAAAGCTCTTTTACGTTCATATAGAGCCCTCATAAAGATGGTACGTGATATTTTTGACAACGGCCACCGACGCTTCGTGGACTTTTGCCGAAATGAATGTGGGTTGGCAATTGTTTTCTTAGAGTTTCCAATAAAGTTAACGGTAGGTTTATAGAGGTAGCTTTGTGAAGGTAACGCAGTTCGTTTGTTTTATTCTTATGTTTCGAATTAGATAAACAATTATTTTCATATTCGGCGGCCAACTGAAATAAGTCTGTTCCAAGTGTATCGTACTTTTGTTAGAACCCCAGGTTAACTAACACAACCTTTCTATATAGGGCCATCGTTCAAATTTAGCTATCAATATAGCAGTTAGATATGCAAAGAAGGAAAAAAAACAATTAAATTATAAACCCTCGAGTTTTTGATACAAATTTTAAAAAAATTATAATTTTTTATAAAAATCTGACATATTTTTGTGTAAGTTCCAACTGCAGTTTTTATTCATAAAAAACATTCCTTCAATTTCCTTATAATTTTAATTAGTTAATATTATTTAAATTGTATCTATGAATAGACGCTTTATAACATATATGAATTTCTTTTACAAATATTTAATACTTTACCTTATTTAGGAACCATACTTACGCTGTAGAGTTTTTTAACTACTAGTTCGAATTGAAATATCTTTGGGTCAGTCAGAAAATTGTGTAGGTCAGTTCAACTGTCGAGGGTGTGTACAGGATATTTGTAATATCTCGCTACTATTAATATTGACGGACCGTCAATATAAATTGATTTAAAAATTTACCTTTAAAGCTTAATTTACACGGGCAGAGCTAGTTCGGACATAAAACACGGACGTTAATCAAAACAATACATTTTACCTAATTAATCCAGTCACTGAAGGCATATCAGGTGTGACAAGTGATATTAGGGTAACGTGATAGCTTTGAATCAGCTTACAATTAATTATGTATAAATCGTAAATATCACATGGCGTTATGTACATTGTATACAACTTCGTTATATGTAAAGCTTCTATTTTTATATAATGTACAGAATCTGTTCTTACCTGTAATAATGGCTTAAAATATCTAAGCGTCCGAATCCTAATAAGTTGATTATTTATTAAAAACTCTACAGAGCTCTGGAAGTTTGGTATTATAACCGCATTATTTGCCACTCCAAAGAGGTTTTCAATGATGCTCGAATCTAAGCAGAAGTGATCCTCTAGTAGACTTTGATACAAGGTATATACAGGAAAATTCAAGGGTAAAGATATCAAGAATTTGAAATAAAAATTTCATTTACATAGGCCAAAGTTTCTTTTTATTTAGAAAAGTATTTTGTACAATATCACTAAATTAGTGTTTTGAAAATTCAACATTCCTTTACTCTATCTATTCAAGTCTATACTAGTTCACAAAATCCAAAGCTATATGTTAGATTCAAATAAATTTTCAATTATACAATTTATGAGTAAGAAAAATAGTTGCGCGTTTTTACAAGTTTTGCAATGTCTGGTCTATTTATTTATAAACAAACTATTTCGTGAATACTGCACAGTTATATATAATTTTTTGCGAGTGTAACCTACGCAAAATAATCAAATTTGAATTTGTTAACGTCCATCTGGGCTGCGTACAAGATCTTGTAAAACCTCGAAGACATTTTTTTCGTGTTTCAAATATAATTACTGTAACAAGTTTTGATATATTCAAGGAGATGGTTAGTCACCTATATCCACATACAATGTTTCAGGTTTTTACAAATCGCTTAGAAATGGCATATAAAACGCTGAGCAAATGAGAGATATCATTTTACACAAAACAAAACGAAATAGACGCCTTCGTCTTTTGTTTTAGATCTACAGCATCCAGGGGCGTATAAATTAAAACACGCTACCGTTAACTTATTCTGAATCTAACATATTACAACCTAGCGACATATATTTACAACATATTCTAATTATCACAGAAAAATAATTATTTACACAAAGCATGACGTTCCAATCTAGAAGAGTAGATTAATATTAACACGATTTTTACAAGGCGAGGTATTGTTTAAACTGCCATACTTTTGGCTGTCAAAACTATTTTTAAGCTGTACTAACATTTTGTGAAACAAACGGTATATTTAATTGAAACAACCTAAATGAATGGTGGTACAAACTAAACTACGTTTTAATTGAAATAAAATAATTTCTATAACTAAAAAATAACAACGCTTGATATAGCTGCTTAAAGATTAAATTATATAAATTTTATAGGCCTTTTAAAATTGACTAACAGTATACTTTAGTACCTTAAGTATACCTATAAGCTGTTCGTTGCTCAGTATACATAAATTCTACTAGAATTCGAAATTATGACGACATCTATGTCTACATAAATTCATGGTTTCGACTGAACTGTCAATAGATCAGTGTCCTCTGTCATTTAGGATGGGAAATACGAACACTCCTAATCATTTTCCATGTACGCGCTGAAATAGATATGACACAAAAAATTTACACGTTCATTATGAAGTTTGAGGAATGCTAAAGGAATACTAAAAATATATTTGAATGTATATTTGCTTCTCGCTAACTGTTTTCAGCTCGCGTGCTCATGTCACGTGATTATGAAGCAATCACAAATACTACGTTGACGTCATAAATTAAAAGAATGTGAATTTCGTTGCTGTAAAATAATTATAACATTTTGAAATATATTTGTATATATTTCAATATGAATTGCTGTTTCCAATATAAATTCGAAATATGCCGTTTGATATCTAGTGGGTTTATTTTATTCTAGTAACCAAATAATAACACTTTTTATTTAAACAAAGAATACTGAGCCTCAGAAAAACTTATAGGATTTATCTTATAAGTATGATTTGTGAAGTAATTGACAACAGTGAGGCGTTACAGTAATGTAAGTAACGCCGACCATTCACGGCATGAAATCCTCGTTCGACAAGATTCGTTGAGAATGATATGTAAGATTGGTATATTCTGCCTGATTATAAACCATAGTAAGATGAAAACGTTATTACCATTATATACAGTGTAAGACTGTTGAAGATTTTGATATTTAAAGTAATTTAAGTAATAACTTTACATCGTGTCGGTAGTGTTGCCTGTATACTAGAAAATGATAATTAATTCATTTATTAAAATAACACTTTAACGCCGAATAAATTTTCACTTATTAACGCATAGACTCGTAAAAATTTATGATTGAAATTAGGTTCATTTTACTATTAGTAAACGCATTTTTATCGAAGAACCACATTATCAATAAAATTACTAAAACGTATATAAAACTAAATTTTATTGATATGTTTTAAATGTGTGAAAAATGTTATTATGATATGTTAGATTAGTTCACTTTTTGATTAAAATGAGATTAATATAGACTTATCCAAATAATTACGAAAACTGTTGTTTCATTTCACACGCAAAAAGAATAAAGAGTTTCCACTGCTTAACACAATTTGCTCAACTACTCGTAGACCCATTTTTCATAATAAAATAGTCGTATATAGTCATAGCCATCGGTTTAACTGAAATACTCATCCATCATCACCATGCAATTTGACAAAAAGAGATTCAGTTCAGTAAAATTAGTGGCTGAGGGGAACCGATATTGAGTCAGTAACAATTAAATACATTAGGCTCCTTTGTATACGCTACGCTTCACGCGGAGATATGCATGTCTCTCAAACAGCATTTATTTTATCATAGCACAAATCCATGACGTACTAGTGCGTGACCATATCACGCGGTTGACATACGATATCTCAAAAGAGCCTGCCCTCGCCCTTTCGACCAAGTTATTAAAGTTTCACTACAACAGACAACCCGACCCCAATTAACCGATATTAGGCCGGTATAGTTATTTAAAGCTATTTCAATCGATACTTTGGAAAGGCTTAAAAATTCTCCATTACATTAGACTTCATTCCTCGCACCAGAGAAATGGTTAATATTTTCATTTCAAGTTTTTGCTTTTGTTTACGTGATACATTTTTACGAATTATGATTATTATTTGTAATCATTTGAAGCAAATTCTAATGCGTAATTTTATGTGTATTCGTTTGTAATAAATAAAAGGGAGGAAACGAAAGAGTGACCTGAATGAGCACAATTTTTTTATATTTTAATTTTCAATGTGGCTTGTAGACGTAATTATTACCTATTCTATTCTTTGAAGCTGCTGGCAATATATAAATAAAAGAATAGCTTAATATGCTGATCATCATGTCCAAAAATACTCGTCAAAATAAACCTCTAATTATCTAAGGTTTTTTCAGTCCATTTAAAATATAGTAAGAGATTATTTTAAAAAAATATTTTGTTTCATACTCAGTTCACGAAATTGCCCTAAGAACCAGCTTCCACAGCATTTAAGGAAAAGTTTGTTGGTTATACTCAAAGAGCCCAACTTGGTGTAGGTCAAGCGAATTACTTTATTTAGGTCATACTAACAATGCTGCAAAGTTCAGTATTGACGTGGAAACGACACATCGCTAGAATTTAATTTAAACTCAAGTGAACCTTTTGAAGGGAATTATGTCATCTCAAAGAAGTTCTCAATAAAATTTTTATTTATGAGATTACGACAACAGCGATGTTCCAAAGTCATCTATTGTTCTTCTGAGGTAGGTTATATCAAAGTTGTGGTTAATAAAACAATCGAAATTTTTGTAATGAACAATAATAAATGTCAAATGAGGCTAATTATACAAATTAAGAAGCTAGGAAACTCATAAATGATTTAAGAGTATAAAGTAAAGATCTCCTATTTAAGTACCTTCTATCAAATAATGGCTTTTAGGTCAGCATCTATAAAGTTTAATATTAATAAATTTTTTTTTTTTTAAAAACGTGGTATATTAATGCAGAATTAGGCTCACGACCTAGACATTGTGCGTTTAAATTTGCAATAGCGAAATGTCAGATTCGAAATTTGACTCGTGTCACTTGTCACACTTCAAATGTAAACTCATATAGAAAAATGCAGAAATGTAAAGCGATTTAAACTTATATTTCCAATAAAATATTATGTTACACAGAATCTGTTTTATTTTATCAATTAATTCGCGTCACATGTGACTTAATTCAGTTGTCAGATTTAAGCCATAAGCACGCGTTGTAATTTGAATAAAAATGATTTGTTATGAATAACAGATATATAAGTTTTTGGCAAACGTTTGAAAATTCTAAATGCTAAGTTGCTTAACTTTAGAAACGCTTTCAAAAGAAATTCAAAAAAGGATCATTGTCTGTAGATATGCAATAACTTTAAAATATTTGTAAAAATCGATACCTTTAGATATATTCTATGTGTTTCATGTGATATTATACGATAATTTTGTAATAATATTTCTATGAAGTCGTGAAGTCGATGAATATATTGTACAATATTTACAATATAGACGAGATTCAGTCAGATATAAAATTGACTAAGTATCAGAATTTAAATTCTCTAATTGGAAACTAGAGTTTTACCTATAAACGTATTTAAAGGAATGTTTTGTCCTTACAACATTTTTAATAAAGTGACTTAACATTCAATAGTTCATTCATAAGACCGCAAATATGCTTCTAACAATTTACTTTCTAAAAACAAAGTTGAAAAAATATTTAGATTTTGCGATAGTAGCTACATACCAACAATAAAACATTAATAAACTATAAAAATTAAAACTAAAATACATCTTCAAAACCCACATTAACAACTATTAAAGTTAGGAAATCGTTACCACTTATCACTGCACTAAAGTCGTATATTGTTCACAATAAATGTTCACTTAATGTTTATCTATCTTTTCACTTTTCAAGTCCTTCACCAGATAACCAACTCTGGTTATACGTGTGTCGCAAGGGGTGTCTGAATTGTGCTACCTGTAAAAAAGGTTCTATAAATTGTAGCAAATACAAAAAAACTGAAACTTCTCAAACTCATTGTTACTACTTAGTTATTTCTGAATAGGTATATTATTAATATTACGGTCTAATTACTGAAATAAAGAAAAATGCTTATATTAGTGTTTGATATAAAATCCCATCTAAAGTTAAATTCCCTATGATAATGAAATCACAGTAATTAAATAAAACCTACAAATATAATTAATTTGACAGCTTACTACTTGCTTTACATAAATCTCATTATACAAATTAATTCTAACTAGCATGTATAACTCATACAGCGATATGTGGATTAATAAAAGCTTACCCTTTTTTGTAACAGTAGAATTACTCAACGTTCTATTCGATGGTGCTAATATGTAGTGGGAACTGGGGGACTGAGGTGTTGTGGATGATGTGGCCACGCCCAGCTACAACAAAAGGAATTTGAGAATCGTAATAGTATACTTTATTGTTTAAATAGTAGAACATATTTGGGTCATGTATAGTATGCTAGCAACAATTAGTATTCAGCTAATGGACATGTGATGAGAATACAACTTTATCGCGTGATTTAAAATCAAATTTTTATATTTAAATTACTCATTGCAGATGCAGTCATTATTATTAAATTAATTTAGCGAAATTATTAACAAACATTATGTATTATTCGGCCATTAAAAATCCTAGTTGTTAGGTGAAATAAGTGTACTTAATTAAAATATTGTCTTTTGTAATTATAAACTGTATTATGATTTGTGTTGTTCTGTACTTACAGGTGGTTGGGCACTGTCGGTAGACATGGTAGAGTTAGTAATGGGACTCGTTGCGCACTGCGGCGACGCGAGACTCGTAGGAGACGTTATTGAGTGGGAAGATGTACCTTTATTAAGGAATTAAAATTTTTTTACAATTTTAACTATACGAGGTTATTCGTAATGCTAAAATACACATGCACAAATTGAGGGGGGTTTTGGTGGTAAGTAGGTATGTGAAAATATATTTGTGCAGCGAGACCCATCTGATATGGTCATTATTTTATTTAGCCGAAAATCTTTATTCGATAAGAATATTTTTATTGCTGTAATAGACAGTATGTTTACATACGATAGGAAAACTGAAAATTAACGTGAATCATATTTTCTTGCTGATGCAATGGATTATATTTTGTTACTAACAAAAATAGACTTGAATTTTTGTTATAAATAAAGTATAACTATCATAAATAGCTCACCCGATGTTAATATAACGGAGGTTCTAACAGATGAGTAAGGCGGCGGGGCTGGAGTGGATGCAGGCTTGGCCGTGTTGACTGTAAATCCAAGACCACTTCGTAGGTGAGGATTCCCGTATGTCGCTGCATACCTGACGTCTACGCCATGTATTATACCTCCATTGGGGATTCGGTTTACTGCAAACACATTGGCATTTATCACATCTCAAACGCGTGCGTAATACTTGACCATTGTATTATTGTGGAGCGTGACTCAACATAAAAGATTGACACATTCCGTCGTAGACTTAAAACTTATATTCGAAATGTTGACCTACATCATTTTTATCTTTGTTACATACAGGAAGTTGAAATTTTTCCCGTTTTATACAACTTCAATTCTCCGCTTATACTATCGAGATGCCGTCCTCGATAAATAGACTAGCCATCACAGTAAAATTTCAATTCTAACCAGTCTTTCCCAAGATCAGCTGTTCAACTCTTTATAAATTCAGTATGGATTTTGTCTATGAATTCATACTTCTTTTATTGGATCAAGGAATGTCATTCGTATTTAGACGTATTAGTGCGTATAGAAAAATACTGAAATATTTATTTATATTATTTATAAGTCTTATTCGGATTAAAATTACTAAACCTATTTATTATAGTAGAATTTAGAATGTCTAACAAAGGCATTATAAATCTGAACCTCGCTTACCTTCAGTACTGGGCACACCTAAATTATTCAGAGTATTGGAACTGTCTTGGCGTTTGGCCGATCGTTGTAAGGAATTGTTTTGAGATCCATTCCCACTGAATTGCATTGATGGCGTCTCAATACTTCTTGGTAGACTTCCGTTTATTGACCTGAAATATATTTTAATATCGGTTTCTGGAGATAAAATATATTAAAACATATTTTAAGTTAAGTAATAATAAAGTATAATTGCGTTTAATTTGTTTAATATAATATTTTATGGAACGTTGTGTTATGTACACAATACGCGTTTTAAAAATCAATTCTAACAATCGGCCGAGGTTACCATTAATTATTTTTGACAAACTCGAGAAATTCAAAACTTTTAAGTCTCACCTTTCACACTCCTATATATGTATAAATCAATACAATAATAACATCATTTGATAGTTCCACAAATATATTTGGCTTCCGTAAGGTAAATTTTCCATACAAAATCACTGCTATTGTTCTCGATAAAGGTTTGTTTTAGTAAACCATTAAGATTTTTAACCTCAATTCACACATAGGGCAAAAGCGGGCCAATTCTATCGCTGCCCCAAATTCGAGAAGCTTCTTTTAGACTTACCTATTCGGTGTTAGCTTATCAGCGGTCATCGTGGGTGACTGCACCCTCAAAGAACCGGGCGTGTAATCATGACCGTAATGGACGTACGTGGAATAACCATTCACCTGTTGTAAATGTTTCTTTAATGGCATACTTCACTATGAATACAGTACCAGATTTGCATTACAATTTTAAAGATTGAGTCTTTAGTGTTGCCAAGTGTGTTTGTTGATATACATAAAAACACGATGATAAGAAAATTGTTTACTTGCGGTATTATTTAAACAAAAATCACATGTAATATTTAACACAAATAATATATTATATGAAATTATATTTTTTTCGATTAAATAAAACTATGTATGTATCTAATAAATACCTTATAATCAGAATAGGCAGGATCACTATAGTCATTGCTGTATCTATATGGGAATGTATTGGACTGGTTCACCGATAGTGGTACAGTACCAGCTAAAGGTATACCACTGCCAAGCTTCGCATTTGAGCATAGAGTACTGTCAGAGCCTGTGTTTGAGTAGTCCTGAAAACAAGTTATTATAATGTTTTCAACACACCAGTAATTTATGTCTCGACCACAACTCCTGAACACGGTCTAAACAATATTATAATGGGATATGATGAGGATTGAACCGATTTCAAAAGTTACACATTCACGACTAAAACTAAGTCGTACAATAATAGAATGTCGAATAAATTAAAATAGTAAAAGTTAAGCTATTAAGTAAGACCTTATAAGAATATTCTTACAAAGAGAACTAAAACTCACAATTTCGCAGCTTCCATTCGCCTGTCGCAGCTCCAACTTCAAGTCACTAATATTAGAATTCCTATCATTCTCCTTATACAGTTCTTCGGCTGTAACCGTAACATCCGGTTTTTCCGTCACCTGCGCCTGCTTGTTTTTCCTTTGTTTCCGTTGACAGAGTATGACCAGCATTATGAGTGCTGCTACCATGATGGTCCCAGATGTTATGCCAAATAGAATTAACAGAAGGGGAAATGATTCTAAAACAAATAATAGTGTCTTAACGCAAAATCGATTGTATATATTTTGATTTTAGAATACAGTAAACAATATTAATTTCAGGAGATAATATTATTTTGCACTCATAGAAAAGATAAGAGAGTTTTCATACAAAATGATGAATCTGTGATCATATACGTAGGTATTACAATCATGTTTATATCATAAAAAAATCTTGTTAAAACTATCTTTACTTATAGTATTCGAAACAATATATGTTTAGTTACACAAACGTTATGGTTCAACAAATTAGTCGCTCTCCAAATATTTCCTAAGTAAACATTCAGCCCCAATCTCCCAAACAAGTAATTTTCCGGTGAAGGTAAGTACTCAACTGCATAAAGCGAAGCATAGGAGTTAACTGATGATATTATATATAAACATTATTTAGTTAATATATTTAAAATGTTTATATAAAATACGTACTTGTAGGTCGCAAAACTATGTCTATCATATCACTCCCATAGTCATTGGAGACATTACATCTGTATACACCGAAATGTTTAGACTGACTCCCTCTGATGATAAGCGTTGAATTCACAATACCACCAGCTTGGATGTCTTCTTGGAAAGCGTAGTCCTAAAAATATATCAATCATAATTTCATTTAACGAAAATAAACTTATAACTGAGCAACCTTGGCTCTATTGGGGTGTATTAAGTATATTATGCGCAAACGCAGATGTACATACTACTCTCTGTTTCGGGGAAAATGGGCGGACTTTAAAAAATTCAATATAGATAATCAAAGACGATCGGTTAATAAAAGAACAGATCGTAACAAATAAATGATGAAAAAAGAGTCCATGCACCTCGGTCTGGCAAAAATCTGCGCAAAAATCACGACTTTCATAATTTAATATGATGATATAATGATTTAGAAAAAATAGAATGTAATTTAAATTCTTGTATCACTCGTGATTCAAGAATCACTTTGGATAAGCTTCTATAAGGCTAATACAGCAAATTACGTTATAAAACGTAATTACTTTGAATAAAACACAACAAATTATAATAAGTTCAGCGACTATACTGCGTGTTTGGATTTACTTTATTGAAATGGTTTCATAAATAAAAAGCGATCTAGTAATGAAAATGAAAAACATTTATATAACTGCGTAACAAGAATGGTATCTTTTGTAATTTAGATGTAATCAGTATTTTTTTTATTTATAAAGTCTACGGTTTTTATTCAAAAGTATAATAAAGTATTATACTGGAGATCTAACGGAAGCCTGGCATACAAATGGTGAATTAAACTTCATGTTTTTCTGGAATTAGTCTCACCTGATCGTGGACACCATCGATCTCTTTTCCTTCGAACGTCCACACAATATTATCGATTTTTGGAACTGCGAATGCGGCACATTCAATATTCACTGTGTCACCCTGAGTCCCGAATTGCGTGTGATTTGATATTATCTTCGGTGGACCTGGAACAAAGGCGTATAACTATATTCTCATGAAATACTTCCACGTATGCCTGTGAACTTTGATGAATAATAAAGAAAAGTTTATTCTCATTAGTGTGTATACTAAGAACAATCTTTATTCAATATTTGTTCATACGTATAACAAATAAACTTACTGAAGGACAAATAAAGAAACAAGGAAATATAAACTTAGTTGTCAAAAATACTTTTTTACCATATTTATCGGTTTTTGTTGTAATTTAATCGTGCTAAAATACGATAAATTAGAAATTACTGTTATTTGCCGCGCCTTTATTATTACGTTTTTACACCTTCCTCGAAAAACTGACAATCCAACACAAAAGGATTATTTTATTTAGCACTCAATAGTATAAAGTTTATTGATATTTATACTATAAACTTTTTAATAGTAATATAAATATCATACCAATCTGAATGTAAATTGGTAGAGTAATAGCAGAAAATGTACATTAAAAAATTTAATTATCATTCTCAATTGATCCAGAGCGCTTGGCAGTCTATGAGAAGTCAAAGCGCTACATTTAAAACCATGTTTCAATAACTAGCTATCAATTACGTGAGCCCTTTATTTTCATCTATTAACGCCATAAAAGCACTTTTAACGAGATATATTAATATTACATATTTCTTAAGGTTTTACGATAATTTTATTCATATCGGTAGACCAGTTTACGCTTCTAATCTTTATTAATTTTGACTCTCGGAATAGTTTACCACGACGAATTGAGTATTAACTGTCTTATTTCTTTGTTTGTGGGCTATCAATTTAATGATAGTGATTTCTTTGATATAAATATGATTAAGAGTTGATTTTTTAAACCTAAAACTCTTTTATTCTTCACACATTTTTCAAAAAGGATATCTAACCTGTAATATAAAAGCGGCTATTACAAAAGATTTAAGCAAAATTCCTAAAAACTCAGCTCTTTTAGACTAAAAGATCGTACGATCACTCTTTTATTTAAGCTGAGCGAGCTTTCTAAGTCCTCCGAGAAAAGTGTTTACGCAGTATATAATTTCACCGAGCAAAATGAGACCCGAATACTGGAGATACACCTGCTGAAGTTACAACATCATTTATCCTGAAGTACTCAATATAATTGTTACTAAAATAATTGCAGATTTACAGAACTCTTCGCAGTAGAAGACAAATAAGGGTCACGAATAAACGTTAAATTAATTAATCTTCAAAAACTTCCATTCTTTCCGTATCCGCATTCATTTTATTATAACAGACCTGGCAGTAAGAACTTGTAAAACGAAAGATGAGACGATGACAATATCTCGAAATCCATTAAATACGCGACAAATCCGTGCTCATCCGGGCTATTTAACAGTTTAAATCACTTTTATAAGCGAACGTGATTTTATATTGAATAGACGTTAAAATTTAATAAAAATAACGGCTATTTTAATAGGCAACTAGGCCATGAAAAAACAATAACTTTGCTCCAACGGCCCATTGGAATCACTATTCTAATAGCTTCAGGTCGCCTAAGGTGTGGCGTTAATAGTGCTGATAAAATACAGGATTATAACACAAGCTGGCGCTTGGCGTTAATAATAAAACGAAATTTTACATCTGGTAAAAATTCTTCCTATATTAAAATTTAGACTGAGATAACAAAAATAGTACCGCAAAATGATCTCTATTAATGCGGTTTTCAAATAAAATCGTATTAACAATTTAACTCATAGATATTGAAGGTGAACATTTTTGTGAATATAATATTTATAAATTTACTTATCTATATAATATTTATGTTTCGATTTGAAGTCATCAATCATCTTATTAGCTGTTAGTTTTTTCGAAACATTTATTGTATTAAAGAATATATTTGAAAATACTTAAATGTTAAAAATGTAAATTAGGCAACAGGAGTGAAGTCCGATGAGTTTTGGCAAGTTAAATAATTCCAGTCAAGTCTATTTATAATATTTACGAGATTAAAGGTACCTTTTATAAATATTGAGGCTTCCGCCTCTATTTCTTTGTATCCTTCCACGGAGGCTATACACTTATATCGCCCAGATGTGTGCGTGTCGGCTGTTAGTGTGAGGTTTGTTGTTTTACCCACATTCTGTGAAAATACAATTACAGTCATATATTCTAAATAATATACGTTTATTTTCCTTTAAATAGCAAAAGACAATATTAACTTTTAATTTTTAAGATTTAAATAATCATCAATATATTTTTTATTCGAAAAAGTTTATTGCTGAAAATAATTCAGTTTATTTATTTTATCCATGTGTTGCCTGGAAGAGATCGCTTTTAAGCAATAAGTCCCGTTGCACTCATCCCTAAAATACTGCATAATATATTATGCAGTAATAAGATTTTATTTGCTAGTCATTTATTGTTATCTATTATGAAAATATATAGAATAAACACAATATTAAACTTACAATATTAGTGTCTTCTTCCAAATGCATCCACTTAAACTCCGGCGCTGGGTACCCATCCACATCGCAACTGAGCGTCACTTGCTTACCTAACTCAGCTTCCACGTCCGTAGGGCGATTGCGAAATGTAGGTGCATCTGTATAAATATATTTATGTATAGAACAATAATCGAAATTAAACCACGCATTGCTATCTATAAAATATTAACAATAGGTGTAGCCGAGACCGCTCAGTAGTAGCGCTGCGCGCGGTCAATCAAAATATTTGAAAAGTTGAGTATTTTAGCTATAGAAAGAATTCTCCACGTGAAAACATAGAGTAAAATTAATGAAATGGTTGGGAGATAAAAAAACTGTAAAATTTTCAAAATAGTAGTAAAATAAATTTTTGTGCCGCTGACCAAACATTGATTTTTGTAACTTGACCGCAATCATATCAAATAAAGATTTATAATTATAAAGCATTTCAATATGAGATAAATGCGCAAGTTAAATACAATATTGGTGGCGATTCTGATGTACACAATCTAAACTAAAAATCTCTAAATTTAGCTTTAGACCTGTCAAACAGTTTTAGAGAGCGTAACCTATTCTGGATATCTCTAAATTGATAGCAATAAGGTTTAAATTGTCAATGTAGAAATATATAGAATAGGTTACACACGCTTGACAGGTCTAAACCTAAATTTAGAGATTTTTAGTTTTAGAGGTGTACATCAGAATCGCCACCTTTATTTCTCGCTTTCACGTGATTCACTAGATGTACTTACATGAAACCTCAAGTATTAGTGTTTCTTCACTTTTCCCAACATCATTAAACACCTTACACTTAATAACAGCGCCATTGTAACTTCTACTGATATTTGGTAGTATCTGAAAAATACATTTACTAAAAAACCACATCAATTCACAAATTAATTTTAATAAATGGACCATTTCAGTGGCCATGTTACCTAGCCTGTATTATATCTAATATTTAAAATTCTCGTGTCACAATGTTCGAACTTGAACTCCTCCGAAACGGCTTGACCGTTTCTCATGAAACTTTGTGAACGTATTGAGTAGGTCTGAGAATCGGCCAACATCTATTTTTCATTCCCCTAAATGTTAAGGGTAGTCCACCCCTAATTTTTTTTATGTTATTTTTAGGCAACATTTTTAGTTTGTATTTTTTATAATACAACATACAAAAATACATACAATCCTAAATTTTCATCCTTCTACGATCAACCATTATTTTTTATTTATTTATTGACAATTGAAATCACATGTATGGCAAAACAACGTTTGCGGGATCAGCTAGTAATATATACTATTATTATTAACGCTGAACGACCATTTCTGATGTATGCGCTGATTTAAAATATTATTGTATTTTTAGATTGACTAAATATTGTATTGTTATCAATTATTAACTTATCTTACTGCTGTATTATTATTAACATATAATATTTTTATTATTTTTATTACAGTCTATATTTTGTACTTTGTTCAGTTGGTAAAAAAAACTATTCTATTTAACGTATATCTATTTTTCTGAACTTTATCTTACTGAACAAAAAAACGCGCAACAGGCACACTAAGGCAGCATCATCTGACAATATGAGTTGACGTTGACATCAAATGACTTTGACAATTCTAAATTGAAAACTTCTTTGATAACTTAATCTATTAATATTCAGGAGCAATTAAAAACTTCAATTGATACTCACCAGCTCGGAACTGTTTCCAATTATGGATTCGTTTAAAATCCATCTGAATGTCAAATTACTTGGGTTCGCGTCCGCTTTGCACACTGAAAAAATATGTTTGTTGATTGGATCTTTAACTATTAAAAATGTAAACAAATTCAATATAAAGTCGGAATCCGCTCAGATTTTGGACAGGTAAATCGAGATAGTACAAAAAATATAATTTTACATATATTTTTATATTTTACTATTGTTTATTTTATTTAAAGTAAGTATAAGTAATGGCCGTATCAATAAACTGTACAGGGTTACAAGACAGAATAGAGGTTGCTACTATTAGAGGAGAGATATTGTTAGTATATTAAACAGAATTGGGATGCGATCTCGTAATTTAAAATTCTTTATTTTTCTGGGAATAGTAATTCCTATATACCCTTTACATTTGATAGACAAAGCCTTTTGCCAGTGATGTACTGAATAGTAGAGAAATCTTTAAAACATTCAAAGAAACTTCTAGCAGTTGTACAGAAATAATCCAACGAGAAACAGGGAGCTGTGTAATGACTGTAAATCCCATTGAAATACGAAATAATAGTGGACTACCGTCAAATGGAAAATGGAATTTTAGTATTTGCAGTGAAATTTAATCGTCCCTGCTTAAACCCCCTTTTGTCAAGCATTGGATTTAAATTTAAACAAGGCCTTTGTTAAGATTTAATAATTGGTATATTTCGTTTGTTTTTGTCGGATTAGTTTGTATTTTGATTTTGGAAATGAAAGGTGTATTTTATACAAATAATTATATTAGTTTATTAAGAGTTTAGCACACTAGCGTGTGGGCTGTGCGTTAAAGAAATTATAAGCTCAGCCGAGAACGCGTTGCGTACTTTTGTGTACTTAGTAGATAAAAAACAATAGTTTTAATATATGTTCTTCTCAATTTACTCTTTCAATCGTGAATATCTATTGCTACTTTATATGATATGATACGAGGTAAATAAGTTTTATAATATTCCAACTTATTATATTGGAATAAAACTCTTTATAAAAGGAAAACTAATACATAAAATAATATACTGATTAACAAAAATACTAATCAGTCTGAAATCATATTCGTACTGGAATGATATTTATTATAAGAAATACAACAAACACACATTAATTAAATAATACTAAAATTATAATAATAATAAAAAAAAATGTTGTCATTTCGAGTTCATTCGAGTTTAATCGCTCGAAATAAACAAACAATTCAACCCACTACTAGTATACTAATATACTTCACAATATTATGAGAAAATAAAGATTACTTACAAATTGTAACATCCTGTCCTTCGAGTATCCTTTTTCCTGATTTGATTCGAAGCTTTACTTTTGGCGAATATTTTACCTGTAGACAAAATATATATAGGAATATTTATAATATTTATATTTAAAAATATTAATAACAGTGCTTTTAATAAATAGGTTTAAAAAATCTATAACTATTCCTAAAAACAGTGATTAGGTGATTATTTTAGATAATTAGACCTGTATTTATGTTAAACTGAGTGACAAGCTTCTAGAAAACATACTAAAGTCCGGTCTAGATTAATGAAACATTCATGTTTTTAAAGATGTACACGTACAGATGTATGAGTCTATTGTTATGTTTCATTTATGTACTTTTAGATACAATGAATTAAAACACAAATTAAAGTTTATGTTTGACGATTTAACGTAAGCTTGTCATTTGTGTTCTTGTAGAGTTGATGTACTGGGTGGCGCAACATTAAAGATCCTATTTGGTTCAGCTATAACATTTTTTCTAAATTAGAAAACTAGATTTAGGTTTTTTTAAATGTATGTTTGTGCCATTAAATTTAATGGCACAAATAGAGTATCTTATATCTTAAGCAAACCCTTTGTAAATTGAGGAAAGAAGTGGAAGAAAAATAGAAGTCAATAAGTAGATAATCTACTCATAACAATAATCCAGTAGTAAAGAAACCGAATCCGAAGCTGTAATCCGAAGCGTTAAAAGCGAGTTAGATGCCGCTAGACTTAGCTGGAGCGAGTCCAAAAGTACAGGCGAAGATAGGCGGAAGTGGCGGACGTTAGTGGTGAGTCTCTGCACCTCTGGGGTGCCATTGGACAACAACAACAACAACTATAAAGCTGTATCTAAAGCGAAAGAGTTATCTTACCTTGTCGTTTCTGAGGTCAAAGAAATGCATGATTTTTAAAAAAGTTCTTGAAATTAACGATTAAATACAAAACCCAATTAATCATCAGATTATAAGAATCGGTATTTGACAGTTGACATTCACAATTTTTGACTAAAAACTGTATTAATGGAAATTTATTTAAAAGCGTGCGGGCCGAAATTCTTTTTGCGTTCATAAATTTGAAGCGCGAAAATTCATTAAACGCATTCAATACTGGGAGGGTACAATAAACAAAATTCATTACCTTAAAAAAGTCCCATAAATATTGGAGTGGGCTGAGCTACCATAAACTGGCGAATAATATATGGTTCGTTTTGACTGCATTTTGAAAGAACAAATCGCTAAGGTTTACGAGTTTTTTAGCACCAAATGGTCCACTCCGTATTTGCAAGGATATTCTTTTACATTAACCGTCAATGCTATTGAATTTTTTGTCACGTTCTTGTATTTCAAAGTAAAACAAGACCAGTACAAACAATATCAAATCGAAGAAGAATACAATTTTGGATAAATTTCATACAAAATTTTTGAGTCTCTCACGTCCTAAGTCTGAAGAATTTGGTTTTATTTCTTTATGCTGAATAAATATTAATTATGAATTCAAAGGTATTTATTGTTACGAATGTCTGATATCACTGTTATAATAGAGTTTATAATATTACAAATTACGTTTATGTCATATTTAGAACTTCATTCTGAACCTCTTCAATTAAGGTATACATATAAATAGGTAGTTTAATAAATGAGATACAATACGAAGGATCCCAAATAGCCACACGTAAGTCAATAAAGCATATAGGACCGTCACACAACATTGACATACAAATGCCTCGATACCAGAGATCGTCCCTGACCATAAAAAGTAATTGGGTATACCGTAAAGGGTTCTTATTTTATGACCAACGAAAAATGTATGATAAACAAACGACTTTTATAACGGAAATGACGATTACAGCCGTCTCGATGTGTAAAAAGTGTTTCAGTATTTCATTCTTTATTCCAAAAAGAGGTTTTATACCCCAGGTCTATGTGTGTGCCCTATATTTGAGTTACACTCGTTCATGCGGCTTTCGAATATTGGTTAAACATTTGTTTTTTTTTTATTTATGTTTTTCTATTATATGGTACAAGTACTTCCCTCTATTAGTAAGACAGTTATTGAAGGTCCATGTAACACTTGTATGCAAGTTAAAAGAATGAATTATAATATATAACTAATTTATATTTGATAATTCTACATTAAAGTGAGGGTTTATGAAATGAAATAACCCCCGTTTTCACAACAACATCCGTGTTTGCTCGTGTTTCTAACAAGATATAGTATATTAAGACGTTCTTGATAATCGCGCGTTCAACCAACAAACTTTATTATATAAACATCGAAGATGTGGACCTGAGTGTGAATATGAGAACCAATTTCAAAAATACTCTTAGAGGCATAATGTAAAAGTCCATTTCGTTTAAACGTTAGTACTGTCAAATATATAGCACAGCCAATGCATTTGCTGTGGGCGTTTGACAGACGTATTGCAATAGGATTGGATGAAGTCGCGACCAAAGCTAAAGAGAGCATTTACTTGTTCATTTCAAACAATTGTACAAAGCGTTTCCAGGCTCGTTTATCCTGCGACCGGAATAGTAATTTCCTTTGCCGTACGAAGGACAATAATTTTTACGGCGCTCTGTAATATACCTATTTCGCTATTTATTAAGGTTACATCAGTACGTGAGTTTTCAATGTCTTTTGTTAGTATCTGGTAATAATAATATTGGGATTCATTTCACACAGGCTCGGTTGGCGCCAAGATAAGTTTAATAGCCCGTGTTATGTGTGGCAGCAGACACATCTTATTAGGGTATACTTCGATTTTTATAAATATATATTACGCCCAGTCTACAGACAACACCTTCACAGATACCTTACTCGTATTTGGTATCGAACCCACTGTGCGGCCGGCTAGATGAGCTCCGACTGGGTGGTTAAATAAGTATAGTGAAAATGCTTTACTAAACATTTTCCTAAAATTTATGATGTTAAATTTAAAAGTACAAATTTACGCAATGTTGATTTAGTAGGTGCTTTAAAAATGTAATGGATGTCGCCGCGCCCCTCTAATGGGTATACCTGAAAATCAGTGCTGGGGTTTATCTCAGCTTATGCTGAATGGACTTTCCGATATAAATATTGTTACATTGTTATTATTTCGTTTAAAGTATTTTAGTTTTGCACGGCTGTTATAATGTTATTTTTAACAAATTTGATCATGATTAATGATGTCATATGAAACTAAAACAATGTAATAAACTCTATTTCCTCTTGACTCATTTTGCTATTTTATGGACTAACTGGGAAAAGTCAATATAAAATCAGTCTTCTTTATCTTTCAAATCATTTAATAATAATTATACGCAATAAAAAAAGTATTTGATTTTGACAAAGTTGCACGATGTCTAGATGGAGACGATTAATATGTACTGGCTCGAGGCTGGTATATCTATAAGTAGTGTTATCCCTATAGTACATGATATATTCTTTTATTCGTTTTGAAATGTAATAATATCGTCAATCTGATAAAAAATATATTTCATTCGAAGCTTACGACAATGAACCTTAAGACATGGGCTGTAATTCAAAAATTTTAAAACATTAATACCAATCGTAAAAAGAGAATTGAGTAATAAAATGGATTTTATTTGAACATGCTACCAGCATTAAGTGGTCAAAACTTTATAAATATAGCCCGTTTGACATGTTAAAGCTTTTTTGAACATTTGAATGATGTAAAAATTTTATTGCAATGAGAAATTAGTTTCTTCGGGGGACATTTTTAATGTCGCTTAAAAATTATACTCTAATATAATGTAAGCTTACAGTCCATTGTTGAATTCTGAAACAATAATAGTTTTTGACATTGCGGTCATACCTAGTTAAAAGTTTTGGTTGGTTTTCGGACCAAGCAGGTTTAATAGGAAATTACGTTATTCATGTACCATACTAACAACCTAATTTTTGTATTTCATATTACATTTCAAGATATTAATGTCGATGACCGTAAAATCAATATAACACGAACAACTTTAAAAGCATTAATGATTAATATAATCGTAAAAACTTGATGGACTATTTAATACGGCTATTTGTCGATGAAGCGATGCGGCTTACCATACTACATACAACAAAAACAGTAGCGAAATTTTTTTTGACATCACATTAATATGCTCTTTACTAATATTTCGTATTACTTAGAATGTTTAATTTTGCTACTCTTATCTAAGGATCATATTTCGGATTGGATAGCCCCTTTATGATTTAACTTTTGGGCGAATTAAAGCGAAAAAGTTTGAGGAACCAAAACGTATAGTTTTTTTAATCTGTTGATCTTTTTGTAACGTCCTTCCCGTCTATGATGGGTGGGCATGAACCATTATATTCCTGGCAGAGCTACAGGCCTCTGGCCAACAGCGAGATTCCATTGAAAAATTTGGGCACCCATTTTGAACGGATGCGTCTTGGTGCACGAACCACTCTTTCGACATTCAGTACTAGCTAGTTATTAGTACTCGTACGTAGTAACTACTACTGGTAGCTATTGGACGTGTTCCTAATAATTAGCAGGTATTTCATTTATTGTGGTGGGCGCCTGGAACAATGTCTCCGTTTGCCAGTCCCGCTCTTACAGCCGATACGTACAACTTCAGAAATAGCTATTAGGACTTTAAATGACTACTTTTAATTACTATAACTAATTTTATACGTTGCTGATGGTTGAATTAAAATAAATCTCTTTTGCCCGACAAAAACATTTGGTCCGACAAATTTTTAAACAAAGACTATATGAACTAAATGAAATTTGAAATTTAGAATAAGAAAAAATAATTATCTGAGATAAAATTACATAGTCAAATATGCATACAATACCTAGAATAGTACATAAAAGTGAAATAGTAAAGTGGCTTTTCTTCCCTAAAACTGTCCTGATTATACAAAATGAAATGAAATTAACTTTAGTGTTAGTTAGATTTACTTTTTTATTTCGAATGGCATTTTTATAACATTTTATTCGACAGATTCATACACATTAAGTTATGAAAAAAATTTAAATTCATACAAATAAAGATCACATACCATAGGGTAGAAGATTCTGCTAAACTTTCAAGCTATCTAACTAATCCCTAGATTAGTTCTATGTTAATAAAACGTTGTTTACATTAACATTAACACTTATGTGAACTAATTGCTGATCTCTAATTCTAATGAATTGATATATAATATGTAATCCCAAAAGTTTCAAAACTACAAGTACGTGGACTGTGGCTCCAAGCCGAATACTTCATTAATACTCTATGAGTCCAGAATCGTAAATCAAAGGCTTATATCCAATTAGAGGTTCTGCTTGCGTTTGTATAACGAAACGATTTAATTTAGAAAAATAGCAGTCCATGCTATTTTCACCCAGTGTTTTATCCTATTTTAGGATCATGAAATGTATAACTTTAGTAGGGCCTGATCAGTTTTTTCACTCATTTGGTTTAATACATACAAATTTTATACACTCTGGTTCTTGTCTCAGTCTGAACACAGTAACAAACTGCGACAAAGTACTCAAAGCTTCGAGTTATGTAAATAATGTAACGAATTCGCATTTATATTCATTAAAGAGGTTTTATTTGAATAGATTTTTTACTTACACGCTTGCAAAGCCTTTGTTAAAGAGGAATCATTGTATTATAAAAACTTTTGAATGAGGTTATATAACTATTACAGACTACCGAACCAAGGGTCTTGGTTTAAATACCCTAAACGGTAAACGTATTTTATATATGATATAGCTAAAACTTTATCAGTCAAACTATTTTAGGATTCTCGTGTAAACAATGATTGCCTCCTTTATTGTATATTATATTTAATTACATTTATACATTTCTTTCCTAATATATAAATACAATCTAAAAATATCTTTCTTAGCCAACCGACCGCGTGTTAAATGTGTCCCGATATAATATTGTATTATATTCGAACAACATATTCGGGTTTCCATATAGCTCCAAATATCTACCGATATTTTGCACATTAACTATACAACTTTAAGCTTTATTCTGTTTGTGATTCTTGTTGCCCAGTCGTTTGGGTAATAACCAGTCGATATATAAATTATTAAGAGCTGCGGCTCGATTATGCCCAACTTCGAAAACAGGCAATAGCTTTGTTAGTCAAAAACATTTGTAAGAAAAGATAAATTTTCGCATCCCTTCGACTCCCCAACTAAATAAACTGAACGTTGTGTTCTGAATATCTGAGAATCGAAAAAGGTTCGAAAACACGCTGAAGGAATAAATAAGCAGCAAAACAATGAATTTGTTTGTTTTTAATCAAATGTATGATTGTGGCATTTTATCTCTTATTTAAGGCAAAAGTAAATGTTAATTTGATAAATTATAGCATCAATCAGCGTTAAGGCAAACTATTTATAAGATGTTGTTTTCTGTATTATTATAGTCTGGTAGGTACAATGTTTATAGGACTTTTATTATACAATAAATATATATAAGAGTCGTTATTGCTGCCTCGGTGAGTTCCTATTTGCAATACTTGCTTTTTGTTGAGAAATTCGCTTTTCTATTAGACAATTCAGTTGTTTCAACAATTTGACGAAGCTATTTAGTAGTTTTCTAGACTTCGTTTACGTTGGCCGTGAGCCTAACTTGGCGAACCTAATTGTTTGTTTACGATCAATAATTCGAGACGGAATTTTTCGTTGGTTTTTGATACGGAATACTGTAGATAAGAGTATTTTAGAGGAATTCAAATGAGCGGGTAGGTATTTTTTGTTATCCAAGTTTAAAACGCATTTACGCACTCGCAACAATAGGTACAAGTGTGTAATCTTCGTAAAGTTAGCTTGAGATTGTTCTTGATAATTATGTGTTCTATATAAGATTGCATTATTACCATGAAATGTTGTTATCAATATAATGGATTTTATAGGCATGAAGGTGATGGGTGTTTTGTGATTTCGGTGCCGTCTTTCTCACCTTACATTTACATATACACATTACTTAAAACAGGATTGAAATGCAGCCTAAACATATATCCAACGTTTGGCTAGACATAAATTCCGAAGTCTGTACAAATTTGTTTATAGAAATGAAGATTTAATTTCAACTCCCATTAAAACATTTTCCAGAAAGAAAGCGCACATTTAGGTTACGCATTAAAAACGGAGTCATCGTAACCGGCTCCAATTTTATAGAGAAACGCTGAGCTCTGCTGTCCTACTTTAGTATTCTCAGCTTTCCGCAATTGCTTGTTTTTGTATGACAGTTTTAAGCCCATTAACGCCCAAATGATCATCTAAAATATTCTTCTTGTTATTCGTCTTCATATGCTATATATTCACATAGATATATAGCATATGAAGACGTATTATGGTTTCGCTATAAGATATTTCTTAGAACGAACGCAACGTTTTGTGCTTTTGGAGTTGAAGTTAGAAGCTTCGGCTTCCATTACATTGGATAACCTTATGATAGTGCAAGACGTGCTATGGTGGAGTGGTCGTGTCTTGACAAATATTTCGGGATGATGACAGCGTTTTCTGTGAGTTATTGTGACTTATTATTATTTGTTCAATTTCGGACGGTAAAGCTACATACTAGAAAGCAGCTTTAACAACAAAGACTCACCTCAATTAGAATATTTGCCGCTCTATACGCTCTATCGGCAGTGTTCTGTGCTTGACACGTGAACGATTGGTTGTGGTGTTCTTGTTTTGGTGTCATTTTAATCACCGACCTGTCAATCATACAAAAGAATACTAAAAATATTTAAAAAAATTAACTAATGGAAATAGTATTAAATAATATAAAATGATTCGTTTGTGGTGTATAGTACTTAAAACGAGCTATTTCTTATACTGTAAGAAATACGTTTTCTGAACATAGAAAGGAATTCTAGACAAATTCATCCCACTAACCAAGTAGGTATTCAATTTTTTTTAGCTGATTCGATTAATGAGCAATACAATAATAATACAATTTCTAGCTTTTCTTTTGAGGATACAGTTTTCGTTGTTGCATTAGTTACATTGAAATACTTAAGCCAAGCAATTAAAATTATTGTTAGTATGGTTGGATTAAAAAACTATAATCGTGCGTCCGTATAAGCTGTAATTAAAAGTGAAGTTTGTGTAGATAAAAAAATACACTATAATTTCGACTGAACAAACATCGATTTCTTGGAATCATATTTGGGTTAAAACTGTTTCAACTTTTGACGTACGTGTTAATTTGTCATTCATATTCAACTAATAATATGGGTTGGAATAGTGAATGTCAAACTTTATTTGTTTTGATGCGTATATAGAATATACTCTTATAACGATCTTATGAAATGGAAATATTCCTCAAGTTTCGAAATTCAAATTCCAACAGATGTATAATAATTCAAAGATGAAGCTCAATTATCACAAGTGCTTGACACTTGACATAGGTAGGGTTGTCGACGATGTACTTACCTGGCAGTAAATCTCTGTCCATCAGGCAACGGCTCTACGGTGTAAGTGACACCCTGCGTCAAAACGCCGGCGTTGCTGTCCACCCAAGTTATCTAAAGGAAATATTAATGATTACTTTAGGATTTCACCTAGACAGGCTTATATAAATGATAAATCGTAAGAGCTTAAATTATATTAAATATATCATTAATCAAATTTTTGGAAGGATAAAATAAAAAGAAGTATTTAGGTAGTTACTTATAAATAATTAATAATTATATAAATAATTATATAAAAGCTTTATGTTTTGCTATATGGCCTAGCTACAGATGTATTTGAGATTTTTTCAAGAAATTACCAATTATTAATAAAAGATCGATCTTAGTAATTTAAAGATCCATTCTGTCTGACAAACCCTTTAGTAAGATACTAATTTGTTTCCTTGATGAATTTGCATTCCCCTTATCCCTTTGCCATAATATTAATTTTCAAACACAACAAATGAATTCTGTTTTAAGCTCTCCTAAGGGTCATTTTAACTTCTCGACCACAAATAATTAAGATACATTTCATAATATTAGGACATTAAGAATATTTATTGTATATTTTATCTAGCCTATATAATAAATAGTACACAGAAATAAGTTGATATTTTTTGGTTATTTGTTTATAATTCTACATTTTGGTTGCGCCCACATTGTATTTAAATTCCAACAAAGTTCATGGTTTGAGAGAATTTTCAAACATAGTTAATGTTAGCATTATGTTTAACAAAATATTAGCCTAAATTAAATTTTTTGAATGCTAAAAGCATATTTCAATTTTGAAATATAAGCAAAATTATTCTGAAACAGAACAGTTATTTGCATGTCATTTTGAACGCGCTTAAAATTCAGAAACTTTAATTAGTTGTAAATGGCAACACTGGATGAATTTATATTTTTTTAACTTTCTAGTGCAAATGACGATTATTTAACGTTGATATTTCCAACACTAATTTTATAATAAAAGCTTTGGGCAACACTTTGTCAACTTCGAAGTTTTTGAACTTTGATATTGTGTTTGGACCGACTTTGACTTTTTACTTATAATTAAGCAACAGTGATAAATCATGAAATCCATAACGAGTCGACTTTTCTGTTAATACCATGTTCGAAAAATAAGTTACAACGACCATTCAATAATATAATATAATATAATATAATATAATATAATATAATATAATATAATATAATATAATATAATATAATATAATATAATATAATATAATATAATATAATATAATATAATATAATATAATATAATATAATATAATATATAATCAATTTAACAAAATTATTAACAAAAACATTACATCAAACCTTACGTATTGATTAGCTCAGTATGTACTAAACAGAATTTTGCGTTTTTTGCAGCAGCTAGTAACTTAAAAATGGGTACATTGTTAAGTAATGGTATTGAAGGACGCGTTTGAAATATACCATCAATTTTCAATCGAACGTCCATAATTTGTATGTTCTCACCCAGTCAGCTATTATGTACTTCATCGGAAAACGACCTCTATTCTTAAAGCCACAACCTCTATAATCTATTATATTTACCTCTGCCGGTGGTTTCCCGCCTACAGATATGCACTCCAATATGATCAGTCTGTCTTCAGTTGTAGAGTAGAAATTGCCTTGAAGAATTTTAGGCGGTTCCGGCGGCACGATTACGCTTAGGCGGGCGTAACGCGACCTAATTGCTGGTTCACCTGTACAAAGAGTTTTTATTTGAGTTTAGTACGGAATGATACCTCGTTACTGATATGATTTACATACGATATCAAAGGCAAATATTGTTTAGGCCCAGTCATTTTTATAAAAGTTGAAAGGTGTCGTATTTTGATTCAACACTCTAAGGTTTCTTCATTAGAGAATAAATAAATCTTTCTTCACGTTAGATATATTTCGTGTTTACCTTGTTTCTGAATGAACTAAAAATAAATTGAACCCGAATTTCAATATATCAGGAACAAAAAGCAAATTTTTTACCAGTTCACATAACAATTTAATATTCCCATTAATGCATGTAGGTCTTTTATTATTATACAGCAATAAATAAAATATAAAGGATTGCCAGCACTTTAAACAAGATTTAATACGGATATCCTTTTTAAAATACACACCTCGTTAACAATTACTAAAAAAGTCTGCCAAGTATAAAAATTTTACATATTATCCTATACCATCTTTGACAGTGAGGTGAGGTCATACTCCAGCTACAAGACTTGAGACTATAAAGGCCATCATTTCAATAAGTTTTCCCAAAACGTGATTTAATTATGCAAAGTTAGCATACAGAAGATTACGGTTTGAAGACGTAAGCTGCAGCGGCGAGTTGTCCGGGAATCACTCTTTAATGGATCCAAAAGACAATGAGATACCCTTCGCATAGTTTTCTATAACAAAGTACCAACTTTGCAAGTTAAATAGTGTAAAGTTGCACAATTTCCCCGCAAGCCAGTTTGTCCATTGTAGTTTCGCTTGATAAAAACTTCCATTAGTTTATATAATCTTTATTTTCTTCCCCTTTGAGGATTTGCTATAGTTTGTTTTTCACTTCAATTGCATTTTAAGGATTTTAATAATATTGGCTAGCTAATCTTTATATTGCATAAATTATAAAAAGTTCACTAAATATTTTTGAAAACTAAGTTTACTACTCACTAGAGAAACCACAATAGATTATTTTATCTTCAGATAAAACTAACTTTAAATTAAAACACTTTTTCCTCTTGACCGTTTTACTCCTACAAAGTATTAATACGCAAATCTCAATGTCATAAGCATCAAACGAACGAAATATTTTGAATAATTGATACGCAAAAATACTAAAAAAACATTCGCTGCAAATATTACGCTTACACAAAGAAATAAAAATTTTTATAAAACGAGTACTTCGAAGTCATACTAATCTAGTTATCAGAAAGTCGTATTGAGTAAAGTAAAATAAATTCTTTATGAAAGTATCAATTTATGTAATAGAACCTAACGTAATTATAAAATCAAAATCATTCTATCTATTCAAAAAACTACGTAAGCAATACATTTTTAATTCTATCAGCCGTATTTATATACATTTCACATCAAATACAGTTTGTATTTGATCTAAAAATATATTTACAGTATAAAAATACTTTATACATCAGACATTATTAAGCATAATTTTATAGCACCCATTTAGATGGCGCGCGATTCTTTAACGTTGCTATGTTCAAAACTATCATGTAATATTTTATCTCTTCCATGTTCATTGTAATGATATAATAAAATAATAACGCTTTCTTTTTCAGGTAGATGTAAAATTGTTAATCAGAAATTTTTAAATTTCTTTCTTTTCTCTTTCTGAAATTCAAAATCAAAAATATAAACTTACACTGCCTATAAATAGTAAAGTCACGTCAAAGCTCCTCAAGAAAAAGCCAGACGAGTAGAGGCAAAAGACAAAAGACGTGTACATTGATAAGAAAGTTTTTTTTTTGAATTTATGTTATTCTATGGCTAGCAGTAGATTGCCATATACTGTAGATAATTAACCGAACATTTTTGTACGCTCTAGTGTTGTTTGTGATGATTTCAAATACAGATTATTACCATCCTTTTTTAAATATAATAAAATAAAATTAAGTGTGACAAGAACATTATGTTCAAAATTAGAATGATTTTAACATATTGAACTTTAAATCATAATTTATATGGATTACTTTCGTATAACCGGTATGCAGTCAAAGTTATTTAATTAGCATGAACTGGTATTAATTAATACGAAGGATAAATAATTCAATAATTGCGGTTTATTATTTTAATCGAGTTTGTATTTCATCAGTTGGAATTCAGCCAAAATGTAAGGCTTCTGAGTGGATGTATTTCCACTTAAAAGCCTTTACATTTTGGCTTTATCGATACGTATTTTTTGTCAAAAAATTACATCACTCATAATATAACTTTTAAACTCATAAAAAGGTTTTGTTTGAAATTTCGTTAATCTCCGATACAACTACACACTAATTTTAAATTATCTATCTATCAAGAAATAGACGGAAGCTTTTATAACAATAAAAGAACTAATTGATATAATAAAATAATTAACCAACTAGGAACGCACCAACTAAGACTTTATAGCTTATCACTAGCATTAATTAAGACCGGAAAACCTAAATGCACTGAAAATGTTTTTAGATTTCCTCAATAAATGCCCTACTCAACATAAAAAGTTGCATTTGAAATAATAAATACTAAATTTAGGGCGTTCAACTCAACGAATTCTTCAGGTTTATATAGATCAAATACTTATTAATAATAATATAGAAATATATTCACAAAACATTTTATAGATTTCGTTAATCATTAAAATCTCCAAAACTATTGGAAACTCACAGAACAATACCTTCCTCTTAAGTGTGACTTCTGTAATGGCCAATCATTCCTATTACAAAAGCTCTGGAAATTGTAGGTAATCGAGTAATTTCATTAGTGTCGTCTTTAAGATATTATGAAATCAATTATTAATATTTTCAGGAACACTATCATTATTGTAATTTTATTTAATAGTTTTGATGTATAAATTTACAAAATACCGAAACAAATGAAAATTGATTATGTTAAAACAAAAATGAAGAGATTCAATATGTTAATAATGATGCATTTGCACAGACAGAATGGAGTAGAAAAGACATGTAGACGAAGAGATACAATCATAAATGCGAAAATTGAGAAAATCTTGAAATAATTTAATAATGACAATAAAACCACAGAAGCAGAAAAAACATTCGTTATCATATCGCTGACTACAGTGACTAGTCAATAATAGCAGTATAGATCGAATCTGAAGATCCAATTAGTTGCATTTCAAAGCTAGATTTTTTTCATATATCTACTATTCAGACTGTTTTCTAAAACCCACCTTTTTTAATAAGAGCAAACGCGTTTATATAAAATGAATTGTATCATTTATTGATTAGATATATTTAAACAATTTACATATGTAGGGCTCCTAGTCATAGTCATAAGGCTCCGTCATAGTCTGACTTTATCTTTATAAATATAATTCTTCTGTGAGCGTGTATGTCACTGAACTTCTCTCAAACAACTGGACCGATTTTAATGAAATTTTTTGTGTGTGTTCAAGGGGATCTGAGAATGGTTTAGATTCAATAATAATAATAATAATATAATAATAAATAATAAGAATTTTGTCCGCTGGACAATGTTTTTTTAGTTTTTAATTTATTAGTTGTTGTTGATTTTGGAATTACATTGGATCCGACAGACGGTGCTACCATCACAGTGTCAAATTTTAAATAATATTCGAATAATTAATTGTAAATTGAAATCACATGTATGGCCAAACAACGTTTGCCGGATCAGCTAGTATGTCTATATAAAGTACTGAAGAAATAACTTTTGAACTTATTTTTCAGTTTATCTGTTACAAACACATACATATCTTACATGTTTTATGAATGTTCTAGAAAAGGAATGCTCCAATATAAATGAATATAGAAGCAGAGGAAAAATATAACAGTTTCTCACTGATTTAATAATGTCTTTACCATATAAAAACATCGCGACGTAAACTTTTATATTTAATACTCAGAATTAAATACTTGGGTTAAATCCTTTTAAGATAAGGCTCAAACGAAAAGGAGCAGTCGATTATCTCAATACAGAGTTTAATGTAAATCTTAGAACAAAGCCGAATGGGCCATAAGGCCGCTTCGTAGATAAATAGGGTTGTCAAGTGTTTCGAGTCCCCAAGATAATTGGAAAATGCAATTGTGAGAAGACTTAAATGGAACAAAATTATTGTTGGCCTGTGGGAAATTAATGTTTGTTAAACTAGATATGGTAAAATATTACTAAGGTTTGTATTTATAAATAAGTGCATTTTTTAATATTATAGAAATAATGTATGAGTAAAAATTGCAATTTTAATTGTTAGCGCCTGAACCTTTGTCATTCGGTCCACGAGCTGACTTCTTCTTTCTATATCACTAACATAGTAATTGTGGTCGATAAACATTTTATTTATTTCAATTACTTTTTAATCTGACTAATCATACGACGTTGTAATGCAATTTAGACACAGTAGTGAAATGATACAAACGATAATAAAGGGAATAAAGTTTATTAAGTCCTTATATAAATTAAAATCGACAGCCCTGTCGTTAAAGGAAATTCCAGCAGATATTCGGAGCAAATTTATCAAAAGGTTATGTACAAAGGGTAAATTAATTTCATGATCCTTTGCATATGAATAGAACGTTGACATTGAAGAAACTCGAACGCCTAGCGATGTTAATTTCTATGTTATTCGACTAATAAAACTGTTTAATCTCTTTGTTAAGTGACAAAGGAGTATAAAGCTACGTGCTTAAATTACTAACTACTTGAATTATAATTT
The DNA here is from genome assembly GCA_963693355.1 of Pontia daplidice. Taxonomy (NCBI): domain Eukaryota; kingdom Metazoa; phylum Arthropoda; class Insecta; order Lepidoptera; family Pieridae; genus Pontia; species Pontia daplidice. The sequence goes on from CAVNZL010000087.1 coordinate 395,511, forward strand.
ATTTTTACGTTGATTATACAATTTTTATTTCTACTTTTAATAATAACGTTAATGCAAGTGTGACAACTCAAGAAGATACAATTTTTAATATGAACTTACTTTCTTTATATGAACATTTCAATGCTTAAAATATTATTTATTCATACTGGAATGGATGCCTGGAAGACATTGTTTGAGAGCGATTGTTTTGTATAGGTTTATTTGTCTTCCTAATTATTTTTCTCATTGAGTGTAAAATTAGATCCAGTACAGATTACATAACAAATAAAAGAAATTAAATGTATATGCTACATAGACTTTTTAGGAAAGGCTTTTTGGAAGAACTAAAGCGCTTTAGTAAAATTTACCCAAAATTTCCAAGTTGAAGACAGAAGCTCGATTTAAATCATGCACCAGGAAGTCATTTAAGCCACAAAAAGGCTTTTACAGTTGTAGTTATTACGGCGGAAGATAGCATGAAACAATAAAAAATACTCAAGAAAACTTGGAAACAAATGCACAATTTTCCTAAGTAAAGCATCAGATGCGGGTAAAATGCGTTTATATTCTTACATTTGCTTTCCTCTTTAAACTTACGACGAGATTTCTGCTCCCAACAGGGGAAAATGACGACATTTTTATTTCAAACATAAAATTATAAATTTGTAGTTTTGTACACTGAGATCTTGCCAGTAAATGAAACTGCAAATAGTTTTTCTAAAGGAGAATATTGGAAAAGTAGTTTCAAATGCTTTTTTCTGAGCTAACCCTTCTGTAATGTGCTTATTTATAGCCCCGATTGAAAATTGTTCATCAATTCATATATTGCAAAGGTGTCTGTTTTCAACTTAGTTACATTTACCTAAAACAGGAATTTGAAAAAAAATTGTATAGGGTAAACTTTAACATCATTATCCATCGTTTTTAGCCAGATATTTTAAAAACTTTTTTTTAAAATGGCATGTTTGATATTGGTTTGAATCACAAGCGTAGCTGAGAATCGAGTTTCGAAAAGGATTATTAAAAAAGCCACACCCGCGCACAAGAACTTTAAGTGGAGAGAGATGATTTACTAAGATGTATCTATCAATACTTTTTTGAGAGACTTGTACAAGAAAGTCGAACGATTTCAAATACTCGTGAGGAAATACTATCTATTTTTACATTTGTGGTGTATTTAAGGTTTAGGATATTTATTTTCTCTTAAAAGACACTACTGTTACTACTGTACTGTTAATAATTAATTTCTCTTGTAAGCGACAAGAGAAAAATAATTATTAACAGTAGCATTTTTGTCGCTCACTATTTATTAATATTGCTTACTTCGTTTTAATGAAATCATCGGTATACGTACAATTTTTAGATAATTTTTATTCTAAATACGATATTTATATAATGCAAAGTATTACTAGGATCAATAAAATCCATCATACACCAATTGAACAAACCAATTATTCATATCTTCGCTTTGTGAATACTTATTGTTTGTACAACCTAATCACCACAAATTACACACCACTGTGTTGGAGACGATGAAACTTGGCTATTATTTGTTTCGTGTGATTAATATTGATCATACCCCAATCACGGAAGGCTAGTTAATATTATAACATGGTACTGTAACTGTGTGGCGTATGAACCGTATGAACCTATTATGTTGTATTGATAAATAACTTGATTTAATCGACAAAAAATTTGCTTAAATATTTCTAATTAGTCTCTGTAAGTTTGGCTCTTTATGGCGAGTCAAACACAAGACCACTATTAGAAAAACCTTACCTCGTGAACCAGAGCTGACTTGGCACTGATATTTTGCGTCATCTTCTAGTGTTACATCACGGATATCCAACGAGTAGTCACCTGCAAAAAAGATATATTTTATTTTTTCAATCATTGTGTACGTCAAAGACGAATACAGGTAATAGATTATTATTTTTCTTATATATAGATCACACTTAAGTTTTCGGAGTTGGTCAAAATCACCTCTTTGACAGTAGAATGTAGTTCGTTTCATTGGTCTAATAAAAAAGGTCAAAGAAGTATAGTTCTGGGGATGAACCACTGCAACACGAGTATTTATAGCAGTAACTCGCGATGTTGGTCGCTATGAAGAATAAAATATTCAATGCTGTGCGCCGTAGGACTGAAATGAACAGGCATATGACCTACCACGAGATACATGCATCCTTAGGAATAGACATGAGACAAATACAATGAACCCTACACAAGCATTTGGGCGTGACAAAGCTGTGCTAGCGGTGGATCCTACACAATTTGACAGAAACTCTAAAATCGGACGGTGTTACTTGGTACTGTGCCATGTTCGCCAGATTCAACGAAGGTGCGTTAAATTTCCTGTGTCAGGCTCAAGGCACCTAATTACACATAAATCAATAATGTACTACTAACTTGACTTCAACCAGGACTAATTTCAGACAACGTCGTATAGCCTCATAAGCTAATTATAGGTTTTTATGGGTACAAAAGATAAGCATATATATAACACACCCGCCAACACAAATGTTCATCACACAGATGTTGACCCTGCACCGAACCTGGGACCGTCCGTCAGTCTGGCACTGTGCAGATCTCTTCAGCAAATAATATTGAAACAGACGTTTATATTTTGCTAAAGGAGTACGGGTTAGTACCCATACATATTCGCCTAATCGCGATACGGGCTATTTCAGTTTTTCACAATTAAATTTTCTGTTTTTGTTTTGGTTTAGCCTTTCACTTGTAAAATGTAAATTCCTTATCACGATGCAACTAGGTCATAATTATACCTGAATAGTAAGCTTCTCCAGGGACCTACTTAGCGCTTAGACTAATATTACACTATAAAATACCTGCTGTTTTAAGGTTAAACTTTATATAAAATATAAACCTTAAGCGATTTATAACAAATACAAGTTTATTTCTTTCAAACTACTTTCTAATACTCAGTAAGCTTTAAATCTTTAAACTGTAATGTCAATTCTATAAAAAAATATAAGGGTTATTATTTATAGAATGCACAAAATTATTATTACGAATTTGTTCACCACAAACAACACCACAATGTCAGACTTGAGATACCCACGCTAAACACATGACCCGTGTCTTACAGTATGTACTTGAAGAAATATTTAAAAATTGCGTCAATTTATTGTTGAAATATTTAAGAATATTATTTGAAAATCTTCGTTCTGAGAAGATTGAGAGCATTTTATTATTAGTTCATTATAAGAGGTCAAATCTCCAGCGGCTAAATATAAAACTCCTTTGAAAAATTTAAATGGTCTAAGATAGGTAAGGGCTTTGTAGAGTCCTATTTCTTATTATTTGTCACCTGACTGGATGTGAAGTAAATTTTGTTTTATTTGAAAATATTTCATATAATTCTGTTGCCGCTATAACAGTAATGAATATATACATTATTATAGATTACTTTTTATTTAAGGTGATGAGAGCCCATACGAAAACCGCGATTTTTTTAAATAAAATTTGCTCGGATAATAAAGTACGTGAGTCCAATTCACACTTGCCCGGTTTTTATATTCAAAATACCCTCGATTATTCGTAAGGACAACTAAATAACAACAATAGCATAATTAAGAGGATCCTTATTTTAACCTCTTATTAGTATATACTTTTGTGTGTCATATTAACCAAAATAGCAGACAAGATGAGGCGTTACTTAACATAACTAAGCCATTTAGCTAACAAAGGTCCGAAGTTTGTTACAGCGCTTACAAACTGGAAACTTGTGATGAAACTTAGCGTGTTTGTTGCTGACTGGTGTCAGTTTTAGACATCTTTAGGATATCATTAATTAGTATATTCTAAAATATATTAAAAATAATTATATATTATAACTTTAATAACTTATCTGAAACCTATCACTTTAGAGGTTATAATTTTTTGATTTCATTCGGAGAGAGTTAGGTTGTGAAAGAAATTCCTTCGAAACGTCAAGTTAAGGATATTGTAATTAAAAAGATTAAAACGAGTGACGGAGAGTTTCTAGCAAAGTCTCTGATAACTTCCACTAATTTTTTTTTTTTTTTTTAATCATTTATTCAATATAAAAACACAATTCATACAAAAAAGCAGTTACCGTGCCGCGAAAACCTCACAGGGTTTATCTGTGCTCGGTGAGTCGCTATACATTCAATTAGTTATAATATACTTTTTAAACTTAGATTTAAACATTTTAAAATTACTTTTATACAGTTCCTGTAGCTCAGATGGAAGTTTATTCAAATAATAAGGTATCATATAATTAGATAATCGTGTCCCGTACAGGTTGTTATATTTGGGCAGATTATATTTATTTAAATAATCTAGTGATCTAAGGTGGGTTGGTCGCTTATTTTCCACTAAACAATTTGTTTCATGTGACTCAGTTAACATCTGGTATTTGATTTTATCAAAGACATTCATCACATTGCAATAATTAAATAAATCGATATCATCTTTTACTAACTTTTTTAGAATACCATTTGGAATAATCATTTTTAACATTTTTAGCTGTAAATTATATATAGATTCAATGTATAAAGAATACGTTCTGCCATAACTGCTGAGGCCATAGCTAACAACAGATTCCGCCAGGGCCAGGTACAAAAGTCTTAATATTTTATACGGTATTTTATATTTAAGTATGTAAAGCTTGCTAATGACTGACCTTAATTTGTTACATACATGTTCCTTATGTGGTCCCCAGCAAAAACGGCTATCAATTATAAGACCAACATACTTATGTTTATCCACCACCTCTAGTACAGGACATTGACAATTAGTTACATTAAGGTGTAAGCAGGCGTGTTTATGTGCTTTAACAGCTGGTATGATAGTTGTTTTGTTATGTGAAGAGTGTATATGGACTATTTTAGTTTTCTGTTCGTTTATCACCAGACCAAGGTCGTGAGCCCATTTGCACATACTAGTGAAATTTTTTTGTAGCCTATTTTCAGCTTCCTTTATGTTCTTACTAGCCACTAGAAGGCATGTATCATCAGCAAACTGAAACACTGATCCCGAACCTATGACATTACACATATCATTCACATACATGAGGTATTCAGTGGGTCCAACTATGGAGCCTTGAGCCGTGCCTTTACACGTCAAGGTCTTTACACTAAATTGATCTTGAACTTTGACGGTTGTATACCTATTGCTATGGTAGTCCATTATTAAATTTAGAAGGGGACCCTGTATTCCATTTTGTGATAGCTTAGTGTAAAGGGTGTTATAGTTGAGCATATCAAACGCTTTGCTGAAATCTATGAAAAGAACAAGTACATGCATTTTTTTATTTAGGTAATTGTTTACTTCATCCGAAAATTTACTTAGGAGTTGTGAAGTACTTTTATGTTTTTGAAATCCATATTGATTTTTACTAATGATGTTGTTTAATTGTAAGTAATTATTTATTTGATCACCCAAGAAACGTTCAATTATTTTATCTAGGCAAGACAAAATTGTAATGGGTCGATAATTATTGTAGTCATTCTGTTTTCCTTTTTTATATATTGGTCTTATCACTCCTATTTTTAAGAGGTTAGGGTAAATTGATGTATCAATACAGCAATTGATAAGGTGTGTTATCACCGGAACTAAATGATCAGAGAGGATCTTAATATCTTTGGCTCTAATACCATCGTAGCCGGGGCTCTTATTGTCATTCATATTTTTAATGATAGATGCAACCGTGTCCTCGCGCGCTCGCTGCAGTCTGAGCGTTCTGTCAGGAGATATTGTGTAAGTATTTTTATTTAATAGCGGTTGGTCACAGAAATGACATATATTTTTTGTGTTATTTTCAAATTCTGAGGCAAAATTGTTTGCTATTGTAAGAGGATTTAATTTGAAATTTTTAATTAGTATATCATCAATGCGGCTTGTTATTTTACCGGTAAGATTATTTATAATTTCCCATACTTTTTTACTATTTTTAAAATTTTTACTAATATTAGATTGTATTTCTTTATTTTTTAAGTAGTTAGCGTATTTATTTGTTTTATTTCTGTATATATTGTATATAAGTCTATTTTTTAAATTATTTTTATCTTTTGCCCAAATGGAGTATAATTCATCACGTTTCTTACACATTTTATTTAGCTTGCTATTTGCCCATGTACACGCCTTCCGTTTTTTATTTCCACCGTTTTTAACACTATATTTACATTTACTATAGCTATCATGAAAACTGTTATATATAAAGTTTACAATATCGTTCGGGTTGCTATATTGCAAAGGTAATTTCCAATCAACATTACTAAGTTCATGGTGCAGCTTGTTATTGTCTATTTTGTACATAACCTGTCTGTTGCTAAATGACTCATTCGCACTGATAACGCCCGAGATGGCACAACCGGTTATTTGATGATCGGCTAGTGAATTGTTAACTACCGTAGTGTACATATCTCGCGAGTCCGTGTTTCGCATAAAAACATGATCTATGCATGATTTGGTAATTGAATCTCTGCATTTCTCTATTCGTGTATAGGAGTTCACCCCGCTGTTGAAACCTAGACTACATAACGCATTTAGATATCGGTTACTATAGGAGTTACTTTTTTTTATATCAATATTGATATCGCCTATTATAAGGTAATTATCTTTGGCTGATTATTTATTTATCAAGGAACATAGCTCAGTTGTAAATCTGTGTTTTGAGGTGTCCGGAGGCCGGTATACAGCACACATTTTAAGGTTGTATTTATTTATAAAAATCTCACCGGCTATACATTCAAATTCCGATGTGGATGGGGATTCAAGTCTATTAAAGGTAATTGTTTTGTGAACATACAATAAAATCCCACCACCCTTACGTGTTATTCTTACGTCTGAGTATAAGGTATAGTTAGGTAAATTAAACATATGAACCTGGTCCTTATTTATGTTTACCTCCGTTAATACAATTAAATGAATAATATGTTTAGATTTTAAAATGATGTGTTCCAGTTCGGCAAAGTTTTTCTTAGCAGATCTTATGTTAACATGAAAAAATAAAAGTGAATTAGACGAGGATGGCACTACATTTGCAAAGTCATTCCAGGTGGGGCAATTTGTTTCAATAAAATTAGGATTGTTAACTAACTTGGTGAATTTTGTTGTCTAAGGTATACACACAAGACAAACTATCGAAGCAAAAAATCGGAAATCAATGAAATAAAAATAAGGTTAGTCACTGTTACAGAATGACTTTGCGTTTTGTATATCTTGCACAGATCTTATACTCAGGATTTTGGTTTTTTCAGCTTTTCGTGCCAAAATATTACCGTTTTTACACCACACATATTTATAAAGTCCCTTTAATTCTTCTTTTGTTTTCCAAAGTAGAAAGGCAGTGGCTGGGGTGAGACATTCGCGGAGGTAAATTTTATCACTGTCTTCCCTACCGACATTCTCCCCGGATATGTCGATGTTTTTTGCTGCATCCAGCCACGAGTCTCGGGAGCCCTCCTTGAGTATTACTGCAATCGTAGACTGTACCTTCCTCTTAGTGCTAGATCTAGGTTTCTTCCTATAAGTTTTAACTATATCATCAGGGTTCTGATGAATCGTTACGGCAATCTTCTGTACAACTTCTTCGATGCTTTCATTCTCGGTCTCCTTAATGCCGCATATTTCAAGTTGATTAGATAATTGCGATTGATCTATTTGTATTAATTTATTTTCCAAAATTTCATATTTGAGGTTGATATTTTTTAGGTTGTTACGTAAATCTGAGCACTGATTCTCTAAAGTTTTCATGTTTTTTTCTTGCAGTTGCATCTTGGCTTCATATTCATCAATCTTATCCGAGTAATATTGTAAAGTACGTTGTAATTCTTGTCTTATAACTTCTTTCACTTCCGCGCGGATTTCTCGTAATATTCTGTTGGTATCAGTGTCTGTGCCCGTGGGGCAATTGTATTCGTTATCGGTGTTATCATCTACATCATCGGCATCTGGTAAAATACATGATACGCGTTTGGATTTGCTTGATCCTGTGCATTGTTTACATTTCCAGTCCACAGAATCTGTGGCGTAGATTGCATTTAGTTGCTCAGTGGATATGGACACACATGAGGCATGTAACCATTTACTGCATTTACTGCATTGGAGCCCAGGAGCTTTTTTAGTTATTAGTTTTGCACATTTAGAGCACTTCACCATTTTTTTTTTTTTTTTTTTTTTTTTTGTTATGTAGGTAGACGCGTTTATTTTACAATCAGAGTAACGATCGCGCTTAAATGTGAAATGTGACTGTTCTAATGTAAATTAGAATCGTTTAATAAGTTTTACGAGGTAAGAAAGAAACTAAATTTACTTTGATAATTTCGCGTTAGAGAAGATTTTTTAATGTACACTAAACCCAATGAAATCAAATTATTTCAATAGGAAATGATATTTTAATAAACTAATTATTCAATGTGTCTCGGAGAAAATCAATAGCTGTTATAATTAGATCTATGCACACAGCAATGTTCTCGATAACAATACAAACTTAACTAATTTTTTTTACTAAACTGGTATTTGAACAAAATTTAAGCGATTTGAAGTTTGGATATTTATTATCAAGAACAGGTAGGTAAAATGGAAATTTTAGATTTGAAACTAATAAATATATGTGAAGTGAAACGCAAGCGCGATATTACCTATAAATCTATATATTAAATATACCTATAACTCGCATTAGATTCGATACATACCTTCCTCATCACTCCCGATCATTTTATACCGGTCGTAGCCACTGAGGTCCCTATGAAGACCTAAGCCAAAGTCATCTTTCGTCCATTGAAGTTGGCCTGCTTTGTTTTCAACTCTACATGGGAGAGTTACTCTTGATCCTATGACTGCAGTCTGTAAAAATATTTTTAAATTGTATATGAATCCAACTACCTACAAACAAGGTTTTACTACTGAAAACTATATCTTCTGTGAATATGTTGGTGACGTAAGATACTTAGCTATACAAACCTTAGTAGAGTATGATGCGATAAAGCATTTCTAATAAATGATTATTACATTGATTAATAAGAAAATCGTATTCTGTGCCATAGATTTTTGGCTTGACACAAGCCGGTTTCCTCAGTTTGTTTTTATTCACCGTACCAGAGAGTGTTATGTTAGTGTAATGTAATTTACATATGGAGTAAAATATATTGGTGCTGTGACGATTCGATCGTACGACCTCGAGGTGAAGAGCCGCTCGCTGAAGCTACTAGGGCTATATAAAATAGAGCCTTTATAGCAACAAGCTTATAATTCAAGTCAGACAACTTTTCATCATTTAATCTAACAGCAATTCTAGTTAAGCTTCCTTGTAATTACACGTCACTTAAAATTATCTACTTTATCACACTTTTATCGCCTACCTTCATGCCTACAGCGTGTGTATCTGACTAAATTAATAAAATGTTGGATTAATAGCATTGATAAACTAAAGATCGGATGTTACTCTTGTATGATAACTTTGCGTGGGAAATTGAGCAGCTGTTGACTTACCTTTCATATTATAGATAGGTCATTGGTTCCTAATTGTTGCACATAATAATATAAAAAACGTGAAATTCCTTCTTTATTAGACGTATAATATTGTACATGAAACTATGATATAGAAAAAATAATTTTATAAGTACAGTACATATACTTTAGTTAAAATTATCTCGTATAAGGAAGACTTACTATTACTATATATATACTCTTCTCACGCACGGTTCTTAAAACCCATTTTGAAGTATGTAAAACTGAATGTAATGGCGAAGTTGAAATATTCAACCTAATGAAAGCGAATCGAATGCAACTTACCATTAGAGTAAAGAAGGCTTTTCTCAGGCTTACATAGAAATTCTAACACAATTTTAAAAAGCTTTGTGGTATTCTAGATAATGTTGCTCTATTTCTGCTGAATCATTTGCTAAACTGACACAGAAATGCAGTTGTATGAACCTCTTTAATCCCAGACACATTACTGTGTCTGATTTAGAGCAGTGAAATAATACATTGGTTAAACTTCTGAGACTTTAGTAAATGTTTTGCAGGGAATTTTAAAACCTATATAAGTGACAGTTTGATCATTTCGCAAAGATTACATTCAAATAGTACAGTAGTAGCTATAATATGATGTAAATTATAAGTAAAGGTATCAAGTTGGAACATAAATCTCTCTGAAAAGTAACAAATTTTGAGTACTACCAAAAACTCAGAATTATGACCGAATAATTTGTATAACAAAAGTATAAATATTCGTACCCATGTGTAAAAAAATTTGCACTTTCGGAACTCCTCTCAAATTTGTATAAGCAACGAAATAAGTAAACCAAAATCTTCAAGTTAGCGCGATTTTCAAACCCCATTAAACCTACAATCCCGCAGCTAGTTCTGAAAATCTGAGTTACTCGTACTGGAAATATTAAGGAACAGGAAATTCGCTTAATGTCTACCACTGATAGCTATGATATACACTCATTAATTTAATGAACCAGGCGATTAAAGTCTTAACTCTCCTTAAATAGAAAAATTTTCTATTTATATATTTTAAAAGTTTCTATTATAAGCACTAATTTTGTATACCACTGTAGTTATATAATTTAGTATTCATTATGTTTTTTTTATTGCGTATTTACTTCACCCACAGAGTATTGTATCTATTATTTATAATTGAAGGATATTATAGGGACAGGTATTAGCGACAAATATAAAACAATAGGAGTGAAAAAAAAATGGGAGTAACAAAATTCAGTTGTTGAACAAGTATAGACACTTAGTTGGTATAAGTGATACTACGTGCTGTCCGGTTTGTGGAGTAGTAGAGGATGTTACTCATGTTCTACTGGAGTGTGTTCGGAATGATAGTGTTAGAGGTAAGAATTGTGTTGGGTCTGGATCTAATGTAGGATGGTGCAATAGTGCGTTGGCTTTTCCTTTGTCAACGAGTGCCAATGGACTATACCAAATCGCTGAGTGCTTATTAGGCTAGTGAAATGTACATAAATGGGAACGTATGGACCGTCCTAATCGCTTTGCGATCAAGGTCCTTAATTAAGATTGAAAAAAAAAATCAGTTGTTATAGTATTGTTGACTTTAATAAAAAAACTTATTACCTGATCTTGAGGTTCCATAGCGAATTTCTGCTCGTGGTAAGCCCTGACCCCACTGACAATAAACATAGTCCGTAACAAGAGAAACAACGGCACTCCCCACACTCGCGATCTATAACACGACATTTTCATATCCTCAGGAAATCTATTTACATCTTGGAGGGATGTCCGCTTCCCTACGTCTCCTTGATTTTGAAAGGCGCCATGTTTATTTCTGGTTGCCGGATCTGAAACAATAGAACGGTTATATGAAGACAAACTTGTGTATAAATAGAAATTTATTTAAGGCCTTGTCTAGGCTAACTGGAGAAGTTTTTAGTGGGTTCAAGGCAATATGATGTGAATACAAAAGTTAAGCAATTGCTTACAACTTTGATATAAAAGTTTCGTGCCAGTTGCTTGGACTTTCTATATGGTATCATGAAATATTATTCTCTTTATGTTAAGATAGGAGAGATAGTCGTCCAGAAATTTATAATTTAACACTCATAACGTAAACTTATGCGTGGCGGCCATAATCTGTAATTATTAAACGTAATATCACGTATGTAACGTGTAATTTTTTTAATGATATTTTTTAACACTTCAGTGACCAAACAATCTACCGTTATTGTAGTCAATGAATAAATAAAAGTTTTAATAGGTTCAACAACGCTGGGATGAAGTAATCTACATCTAAATATACATACAGTTGAGAAATCATTTAACGTGAAAAAGCATCGAATATTCGAAACTATATATATTTTTAGTGTAGCTACGCTCTCACTGGATATACTACCTAAGCGTAGCGGGTTAATCAAATAAATAAGTTAGGAAGTCTGGGAATAATTTTAAAGTTCCAAACTGTTGTCCCTTTAACACGATTCGCGCTTTTAGTCAAGTTCTCATTCGAATTACTCATAATTTAAGTGGTTTTATCTTGTTTTAGCGCTGGAAATGTTATTTTGTCGTTTAATTCATACATTTGTATTAATTATGTTTATTACATTTATTGTCAGAGTATCCATATACCCAGCTGATGTTTATGCCGGACTGCCGAAAAGAGGGTCCGGATTCGATTTCCGGTACGGTCAACATTTGTGTGGTGATCATATTTATTAGCTCTGATTTTAATAATATATGAGTATAACTATTAGGGAAACACAACCTATAAATCTTAGGGATAACCGACCGTGTGTGAAAGTCTATATAATACGATATAAGCGATTTGCACAAGTATCACGAGTGCGTTGGCGGGCTTTTAATTGTCGGCTTTTGAAGAAGATTAAGTCGCACGGGCAGTGAGCCGAAAACGTTCAAGTGGTATGTATACTTGTGACGAGGTGGCACGGCTGGAATTTCGTATCAGCTGTGACGTATGGCAAATAAAGAGCACGAATATGTTCATATATATGCTTAAAATGATACTCAGCTGCGGTCAAGTAAATCAGCGTTTAAATTAGTCAATATAAACTAATACTACCTCAAATATCATTAAGAATATAACATAAAGTTGACTTTGACATGTGAAGTAATATTTAATACCACGTAACTACTGCTATATCCCGGAAATGGTGTAACTATAACCAGTAGTGAACTTCTATTATCTATGTACTTGTAGCGTAAGAGTCAGTAAATGTGGTATACGACAAACGTATGTCATTTGTTTCGGATTAATGAAATACTATGTATTCCTAAATTGGAAGCTAGCAAACTTCTTTGACACGCTCGACATTGTTTCCGTCCGTAAGATTTAATTGTTTGACAATTGACAAAGAGAACGGTAATTAAGTATACATAAATAAATGCCACTGTTAAGATATTAACGCTTATAATTTTAATCTAGAGCAGGTTTTACTTTCAATGGAAATACAATTTACTGAACAGTTAATTGTATGAAGAGTAATTACAGGAAAGCTCCTTTGACTTTAGCTGCCTCAGTACATGCTTTGTTCTTATATTGTGCTTTTAAATTGACACATGACATTTTTTGTCTGTACCGAACGGAAAATGTGTGACTAAGAAAGTTTTACATGCATTGCAAATATTTATTAGATACATTGTAATGATTTTAAATATTATTTTTTTTTATAACAAAACATAATGAAGGTGAAAGGAGATTATATTAATGTTAGCTCCTAGCCTGTACGGGATTTTCTCATTCCCAGCAGCAAAATATTTCTTACATTTGCTCATTACGGTAATCTTGGATTGATTAGTTGACATATATGATACAGTCTAATGTAAGGCTTGAAGCTTTACTTTTTTTGACGTTTGGTAATCAAGCTTTATAAAAGCTAAAGATTTACAAACTATTCAGTCTTTTTCATTTTAAAATGAGCAAACAAATTATTATTAGCCGATTATTAAATTATTATTATGTATTTGAGATGTTTGAGTTAAATGATATTTTTATGTATGCTATTTATTTATTTGAATATAATTTGAAAGAAATGAATTAATAAACGCCATGGGTTTACTAAATTTTATTGCTCCACTAAAAAAAACTAATTAACTTTAAGGTTTAAATTAATATATAGCTTTAAATTAATATATAATAGCTGTACTCAATAGTATAAAAAATTTAAAACCCCTTTACTTAACTATTAAATGGGTTCTAATTCTATACCTTGAATAACTTCCACGTGTTCAAGTCTCTAATCTTTGGAGAATTCACTATTATGAAAGTATAAAAGTATCAAAATGGTGGCGATTCTGATGTACACACTCTAAACTAAAAATCTATAAATTTAGCTTTAGACCCGTCAAACAGTTTTAGAGAGCGTAACCTATTCTGTACATCTCTATTGATAGCAATAAGGTTTAAATTGTCAATGTAGAAATTTATAGAATAGGTTACACACGCTTGACAGGTCTAAACCTAAATTTAGAGATTTTTAGTTTTAGAGGTGTGCATCCGAATCGCCACCATTATCCTTCTATTAAAACTGTTGAAGTTAATATCTAATATCAATCTTTCGGCACCTTCAAAAGATACGAGATCTGTAATTATACTTTAATTAATTTATCGAGGTTTTCACTGTATACATCGGATTTTAAAGATTAAATAGATCAAAACTTGTTGAACGAGTTACACTTATTAATTATAGCCGGGCGTTGTCTGTTGAATCGGTTGGGTATGTTTTTTGGACTGATTTTAATTAAAAAATAAATGATGCGATTATAGGTAATGTTTCATATACATGTTTGTTATTATAAAACTGTATATACATACTCAATGTAAAGAAATAAGACGGTCCAATGCTTTTTAATTGACAAGTTTTCTTAAACTCAGGTTAGCCTATTAAAAAGGAACGGAAAATGTGTGATTTAGAAAATTTTACATGTATTAAAAGAAGTATTTGTTACTTTCTAATGATTTCATTATTATATTTTTTTTACAAATACAAAACATAATTAAGGAGAAAGGAGGTCGTTTTGTTTTTATAAAAAGAAAAAAAATTGCCTTTCAAATAATCTGTCTTTTTGTATACCAATGAAAAATAAATTGCGATAAAAACAAATTAGGATTATAGTTGAAAGTTTGTATATATAAAAATATTAAGACTTGAAAGCAAGTGTTATTAGGAAACATTAACAGATAAAACCCTGTACTTTTTGATGTACCAAATTTGTTTTCGACGCGAACTAGGTGCAAGGTTTTTTTATTTCCTTTCGCTACTCTTGTAGTTTCGAAGTTTATAATTTAAAGTTTAAATTTAAATTCTAGTTATATTATATACTATCATATGAACCTACCCCCAGTGTATTATAGTGTAACTCTGTATTAGTTCACCTTACATCCTAAAACTAGTTTACTTTTCAAAGTTATGAATGAACCAATCCAAGATGGCCGTTTTTTTGTCCAGGTTGCGACTTTAAACATTACTGACAATATAGCACATGTGCTGCCACTATAGAAATGCTTATTGGGAGTATAACATCAATATATTAAAAGTAAGTAATCCTTATAATATTGTCTTATTTACTAGAATATCGATTTTAAAAACTTTTATATTAAAACGTTAATTAATTGTCAAATTTTATGTATTCAGTAATCGGTTCTCGGTGACTATTTTAGTTTATATTTGCTCACATCAAAAAATCCTTTTAAAATTTCTATTGATATATATATATATTGACGTTTTGAAATGATTGAACAGGAAAAGGTGTCTCAAGTACCACTCCAGCTCAATCACGAAAAAGTTAACCACGTCAATTGTGTAATTGAAATTTGTGGGCTTTTAAAAGAAAACCCATTTTCCAATATTTAGAACCTTATCATACTTATTATCGTTATTTATTTGGTAACAGACTAAAACCAAAACATACTTTAAAACAACCTTAACCTAAACTTCTTATTCTTATAATCATATCTCATTCAAGTATATCCTGCTCTCGGGCAGATTTAATAAATTTATTAACTAGCGACACCATTCGGTATCGGTAATTTCTAGCGAATCGTAGATGATGTAAAACTGGAATCATATTTTTATGACCAATAAAAAAACGTTTAAATTTTTAAATTATTCAAATAAAATAAATCTACCTGAGTTTTAACTATAAATGTCATCTCCCTCTTCGTTACAGCGTAAACCCATTTCGACAGAGAGAGACAAAACAGTAGTTAAAAGAGTGAATTATTTTTAATTAAAAAAATACTTCAACGCGTTTATTCGCTGATCACGAATCCTATAAAACACTTGAGATAAATAAACTCTTGTGGATGTCAGTTTAATATGGTATGAATAATAATAAAAATATATGATAAAATCAATTATTTTCGAGGAAGCACTACCTTTTATTTTATCAAGCACAAAGTGGACTGGACAAATGCCGTTTAGAGATTATTCAGCAATATATTTAAATACTGAGGGTATGTAACAAAATCACACACGTACCTACAAAACACGAAACAACATACAAAAATGTACTTTATCTCATGTGTCATTAAGAAAATGGTCAGTGTGAGTGTCCATGGGCGACAAAGTCACTTAGAAACACGAAAACTTGCCTGCCCGTGTGCCCATATTAAAGAAAAAAAAATTAGGCAAATAAATGTATATGAACATTACCTTCTAATTTGCGTTATTTCTTAGATTTTCATCAAAATCACTTAACTCACAACCGTAACAATAAGCAAGTCGCGTGCCACTGATGTTTCCGACGACGACTCTTGTATGTATTTATATCCACCCCAGTCGAGACTTAATGTGACTTAAAAATAACTAGCCCCTTGTAAGAAAATCTTTTTCAAAGTATTTAAGTTTTGTATAGTACTCTCCGTATAGTATGGGTTGACAATTACTGATGCAGGCTCTTAATGTTTGGGTGTTGTTGAATTTTGAATGTGTTTAGTAAATTTTTAACCGCAATCAAAAAAGGCTTTCAATTTAATCGTATATATAAAACTCATCGTTGGAGTCGATGTATTTTTTTGACAGATTGAATAGACAGTATTAATAATAGTCTAATATGATCAATAATCTCTCTTTTTTCTTCTCAGTTATATATTTCTCTGTTAAAAAGCTACTTCTTTATGTTATAGTCAAATGATTTTACTTTGTTTCTTTTTCTTTCTGTTAAAAATTTTTAGAGATAAATTTGATGTGGACGTGGATTTCAGTTGTTTCTGTTTCAAAATGCTGAATATTTTAACGTTACTTAAGTAAAATTCCAATGCTTATTACACACCTATTCAGTTAAATAAGTTTTCGAAGGTAAATAAATTTAATATTCCTGAAATCCTTTATACAATCCCAAGATTTGTATGTTTGTAACGAATGAACGCATAAGTTTCATCCGTTCATTTCAGTCCGTTTAGGATTGATTTAAAAAAAAATACATAAAATACCACTTTCATATAGGAGTAATAGATGTAGAGCATCTATTGAATTTCTTGTAAAACGGGAAAATTAAATGGAGGATGTTGCAAGTGTAAATGCTACAACCATCTTGTTATATTATATGGTACCATTAAATAAAAAATAATACTGTCTATAAACAGTTATAATAGACAATTTTAAAATCTATTTAAATAGGATTTATTTCTGACTGCAGCAAATTAACTACAAATGAAATTACCGAATTTTCAAACTGCAGCCAGATTGAGGTGTGCTTTCCATTCCATTAGTTCACTGTCTACCAAATTTATATTTAGAACCAGACAGATGGAACGGAAACGGAATAGCGTACGATATAAATCGTCTATATGAATTTGATTGACGCCTATTCTCAACCTTATTCATAAAAACTAAATGACTTACTGTTTTACGTTGTGATGAATGGAGATAACGTACTTTAACTGAAATGATGCATTTTTTATGATAGGTGAATATATATAAAAATAGAAAGTTGAAAATTCAATTTGCTTTTTCTTAAAATAATATAATATTACAAAGAGGTTTTTTAGAATATATATAATTATAGCCGAGACACTGGTTCCACTAAAACCAAGATAGTAATGGCGAACATTTAATCAAATATTATATTAATCTATGAAATGAAATATTAATGATTATACAATCATGTAGGTTATCTTTATCTACAGAAATACATGTACTTAATCTCAAAGAGGAAATTAAAGCTGGCCGTCTTCCTGCGTTCAGTATCTTGTGTTAGATATTAAATTATGCATTGAAAGGGTATTTTGCATGCAATATAAATTATATACAAGATATATATATATATATATATATATATATTATATGCTCACCATGGTTCAGCCCACGCTTTCCAATAAACGCGAAAGTTTGTAAATACGGATGAATGGATGTTCGCTGCTGTTTGCGTAAAAACTACTGAATGGATTTTAATGAAACTTAATAATTACACAGCGATACAGAAGAATACGCAGAACTCTTGATATCCTACAAGTCAATAATAATCCAAGCGCATTTCAGCGATATCAAGTTTCTAATGTTTAGGACTCAATAAAAGTCACAGATGACTTGTACATAGACTGCCAGAAATGTCCACAGCTACAAATTACAGAGCTGTCAGCGTGATCAGATGCGTAGATAATTAACTGGCCCCCAATTAGTCGACGGCAATTAAGGCTCTTGATGGACTAATCTCATGTGATCGGCGTGATAGAAGGAATGATTACGATGTACTGATCAATTACAACTTTTAACTGATTGCTTCTGTAAGTACAAAGGCGGGGCCGGAAGCTAAAATCTGTAGATTATAGGTTATTTATAGTCTATGGTCTTCATATTCCGCGCTGTAGCTTCGTTGTCACAAATGTTAATTGATTATGTTGGCCGTGATAATTATTTCTAAGTATATTTAGATTCCAATCGACAATCGCCGCCCTCGGAGATTGGAAAAGAGGGTACCGTTGTCGATTTCCCGCATTATTTTTACAGCTTATTGCCAAAATTCTGTTTAATCAAAAACGACCTTACAAACAAAAGCTCCTTGCAGGCTTCACTCAATCTTACAAAGCCTGTTACAAATATATTATTATCATGACCTGGTGCGGATTTTTTAATTTATTAATTGTCGATACCATTCGTATCGCTGATTTCTGGCAAAGAACCGTTCGCGAATCACGGCGGGACCAACATTTGTGCTATGAGAATAATAATCCGTGTTATAATATATAAGTATATTTATAAAAGTTTATAATTATCAGCTGTGAAAGCACCCGCAACACACGCTATAAATAGCAAAACTTGGAGTTAACCTAATGTGATATTATTGGAAAGATTAAGTTTAAATACAGTACAATTTTTCCAGAGGCATTGCTTGTGTTTAAACTGCAATTATCAAAAACGGGGCAGCTCTATACCTAAGACACTTATAAGCTGATGTAGATTAATCATACAAATATTGATTGAGTTATGTTCAATTTCTAGTGCATTTTTGGGGCATTTTATAAGATTAATTCAAATATGCTATAGGACTAAGTAATCGTAAGTGCTAGTATATATATATATATAATATACTCGTATGCAACAAATTTAAATTTGGAACGATATGCAAAAATAATGAGTAACAAAAACCTCGTACTCCATCGTTACTCACATCGATTAAATTATTTTACTCGTCTGTCGCTGTTTAAGATCAACTATAATATAATAATTACAGGAAGAATACATTTGTTAATAGAATGCAGACTGATTTAATATATATGGCATAAAGTTGATGGAATTGTGACCACAGACAACATACAACGCACACGCACCATCTGTGATGTATGTTATCTGTAGTAAATGTTATTTTTGTTGTAAAGGTCACATAAGGATATGACATCTCAAACCAACTTCTGTCAATTGGCATATCCCTTAAAAGAAATACAATGTTTAATACTCTCGGGTGTCGATAACTCACGGAGTTTTGTTTCCAATTTAATGTAAATATTTCACGCTGAAAATCAATATTCATTATTTGCGTGTTTTATATGGATGGAGTATGAATGAAGGATTACGCGCTTTTTAAATGATGTATAAGTTTTATTTACGCGTATATATTTTATTTTGATTCGGTTCGTCTCCCAGGTCCAATGTTTTAAAAGTCAATGCTCTAAGTGTAGTGATAGTATTTGATTAAAGAAATATTTAGATTTCTCTTATGACGCAATTCATATACTGCATTATTCGAAACAGATACTTTTAAGTTCCAAGAAGTGAGCTCACCTTTCATTCTAATGCCGACCTAATTGTCCATTACATAGAGCCGGGTTTCATACAACAGACTTGATACGCTAACGTACAATCAAGTTCAATTATGAAGGTAACGTTCCTCGAACACGATCGAATTACTTTATACCATGTGTTGGTTTAAAAGGTACTGATTTTCTCATATATAACCTAACGAGGTTAATTTATTTCCTGTTATATTGTGTAGCACATTGTAAGGTAGATTTTTTTGCGGCGGAATTACTTGTTCAGTTACCAACTCAGAATATGCTTTTTATGTAAAATAAAAATAATCTCTCGAACCACGGGTCTCGTTAATCTGTATTAATACGAAAACTTCATTGAGATCATTAAATAAACTCGAACATAAGCTAAAATAAAGTTGAATGTGTTAACCGCAAAATCACTGTCTCATGGTATTTTTTACCATACAATCCTTCTGGGAACGGATGCGACGGGCACCTGTTTATAAACAGCCTTTGATAAAAATTTCAAGCGAATTCAACGTTATACACCCGCACATAAAGAACATATCGGCTTGCAAGGCTTTTTTTCGCATGAAACATAAACTGTTTTAATGATGTGCCTGGTGGCTTGACAAACCCTTAATCGGACCTGTCGATTTCCAATTTATTTTTGTACAAATGTTTCCTGAATGTATTATGTAAGGAAACACAAACTGGCAATGTAAAACAACGTAAAGCAAATTTCATGTGAGTTATATCGCGTATTATCATAAACAATAATGTAGTTATATAACTAATACTTGAAATAGTCATACTGTTATTGTAATACTATATACAGGCACATTTAATATATAATAAAACAAAATTATATTACTCAAGATTAGTTTTGTTCACTAAATTTGTAAAAATATAAACATCATTACGAAATACGCCGACACAACATCTCGCAACGAAATTCCCTTCATATCATTTTAAAATGAAAATGTGAAAGACGTAAAATTTTCATCTCACTTTCACATCTTTTACGAAACGTAATAACCCTCGCATACATACGCCTAACTTCAGGCAATCAACTTTTATTGAGGTCGTTCTAACCAGATTCTAGACCTAGAATATAAATCTCGCGGTTCCGATGGACCTTAATGACCGAAGCTAATCTCTCCCACGTATTGTATTCGTAAAATCGTGCTAACTGCGATTGAAATTAGCCGTTTTAAATCATTTTCAATTATGTCCTTTCAGTTCTGCCCCTACAATGGAGCAGTTAGAATCTTCAAAATGGGAGATTGACGGTACACTATGATTGCAATAAATCAGTTTAATAAAATAAAATGAATAATTAATTTAAGAAAAGTATCATAATTATTCATTTTATGAATTCATCTAGAGAATAATCTACCGGATGATCTTTACATAAAACAACAATTAGAAAATATAAATAATGTTATGATAATGATCGGCCTTCTTGCTGACAAGGAAAGCTTTTTAGTTGACATGCAGTTGATGTGATTTTACACCATGTGAAAAAAAATATAGCAGTTATAATGAATATATAATATAAAAGCCTTCAAAAGAGTTTGAAAATATACAATAACAAAACGCCGCTATTCAATGTATACTAAAATTATGAGAATAAACTGTGTGCCCCTCATTACGCTTCTATCCGTACTCAGTCAATATTTGTGTACACAAATAACGTGACGAAACGTACAAGGAGGGTGAAATTTCATTATACGGGTCAATTTTGACATCCGTCTTTTAGGGTTGACTGATGAAAATGCTTGTTCATCGTTTAATTTAGAAACATTATGTAGTGAATGCTGCGCGTAGATAAAAATAAATGTAATAATTTAAGTTATAGGAACTTCAATCGCACTATCTTCTCATGCAGTTGACACAATTCAAAGATAAAAAATAAGACAGAACAACAAAGGCTGCGCATGCGTGTCCCGAGGAGCGGTTTAGTGCATTTTCTGCATATAACAAATCACTTCAAACTCTATTTGTAAGAAATTATGATTCAAAAAGATATTTTTTTATAGTTTACAAAAACATTTTTTTTTAATCGTGTTGTACGGAGAAATTGTACACGCTTTTAGTCGGTAAATAAAACAAAATCGTAATAAAATTTATGTTTTTTAAGTAAACAAAAAGTCATCGACTTCTTGTTTACTTTGTTTTTTTTACCTGTAAACGTATGAGTTATATTAAACTTATATTGTACATCTGAAAGAAAATAAATTAAATCGCCGCTATTAAATGCTACTTAATTTATGTAAAGTGGTTGATATTCACCATCATTTCAGCTTCGATCAAGTTTATGTCTCGGTGATTGGTATATAAACAGGTTTCTTGTGGGAACATTCAATCGTCTCAAATTGTCGTTTAATTGTGAGTGAAAATACTCTTAACGTAGATGATAAATACTGAGGCTTTATTTTAATCAATATTTTAAATTAAGTTGATAGCTGATTAATCTTTACATATACTTAAATTGTGTTAAAATTTAAATATTAATAATATATTTTTAATCTTGCAATGATCTTTTATTTATAATATATTATAATAAACAGGATGGATGTTTCTCAATTTGGCAGCTGCCCTCAGGGGAGATCGGAATGGATATGGCCCGATAGCGGAGACGACCGAGAAATTATGCAAAAGAAACACATAATTTACCCTAATATATAAGACTAGCAGAGTGTATCAATTCCAAATCGAAATATTAATTCATTAATATCATTAATGCCTACAGCCATCGGCTACCGTTTAATTATTTTAATTACACAACGGCAACGTTAAAAACACTAGTTAAAATGTTTCTCAACGATGGGTTTTATAGTTTACCATTAACCGAAGAAATGTCTTTATTAATGGAAAAACCGTAAAATGCTTTACTAATACTTCCTTTATACTTAATTAGATGTTAAAACTGTGAAGCTGTTGCCTATTCGTATACACTCACAAGCAAATATACCAGAACGGTTATAAAAATGTTAATAACCGTTGAGCTATAAATGCCGGCTTATTGTAATAAACAACTGAATAAAATTAATTCATAAGAAGTATAAATATTTTACGATATTCACAAATTAATTTTACGCGAATGAAAGTCGGGCATGTTATATGAACTACACTTTTGTCTCCATTCTTTTTAACAGTGCAGGTGATTTTTATGTGACAGAATTTTAAGACTATCAGTTTGTATATTTGGAAGTGAATAATTCTTATATTAGAACATTAGTATTAATAGATTCTACACCACAGACAAGTAAAAACAATGGGTATTTGTATTTCTTGTAGCTTGCATACTGCTAATTTCATATTAATAAGTTAATTATTAATTAATATATTAATATGAATATAGTGGGAGACAATTGAAAATGAACAAGCCTATAAATTTAGTTTTAAGTGACGTGCAAATGTGATCATGTAACGATCCTACTTGAATAAATAAATTTGACTTTGACTTTAATATATTCATACAATAATAGGAGATTATAACAATAACTTTCCTATACCTTGATCGATGATATGCATGTGGTTGTAATATGCAGACAAAACTGTGTGTCCAAAAAACGATGCCCAAGAGTGTACATCACAATTGACATGTAATTGATATAGCAGCAGGCGGCCGAGCACATCTAATTAATATGATAATGTATCAATAACAGTACTATCGGGACATCTCACAGATGCCCATTGCTCTTATTTACACTGATTGAGGAATGAAATGCTCGAAAATCGAGTTACTCATTTCAAAAACTTCGTATTAGTCAAAGTCAAAGTTTAAGTTAAATTTATTTATTCAAATAGGATCGTTACATGATCACATTTGCACGTCACTTAAAACTAAATTTATAGGCTTGTTCACTAACGCGCCCGTGTCTGAGAAGAACAAGAGGGAAACTCAGTCGGGGTTTTTGATCATGCTTACAACTTATAATTTTTAGAACAGGAGCAATTTAGTCCCAAGCACTTCTGTCATTCAGATAATCCGCGGTCCTGTAATAGGCTTTAGCAATCAATTCTCTTTTAATAACATTACATTTTATTTTATTTTTATTATTAACATTACATTAAATGCTTGTGGTCGTCTAAATCGGCTTAGACTCGTTAATCACTCCATAGCTATAAGAAGTCATTAATATTGCCCATACATATGTTATGAAACAATCAAGTTTGTGTAAAATGTTGACTGAAGGAATGTTGAATATTGTTAGCATGAGTTTGCTGGCAAATTGGTAATCATGCGAACAAATGTCGTACCTTATTTTATTTTTATTATAAAGGCACCGTTTTAAGCAAAGTACTCACCCGTCTATTTTCATCAGCAGTATCATGAGAGAGTGTGAGACGATATCTCAGTTAAAAAACTTCAATTAGACTAATTAATAATATCCAGCTTTTATGTATAACCCAAAAAATAAATTTCTAACAGGATACAAAAAAAGCTAACCTCAATAAATCTAACTGTCGAGTGAAAGCAATAATAAATATTTATTATGTTTAATCGTACAATCTGTATGGCGCCAGAAAACCTGTTTGAATGTCATAAATGTAAGACATATTTTAATTTTTAAAGATTATTATAAACATGCTATAGCAGTAATTAAAAATTGCTTATTGATTTATTTCCGCAGCCATTGTTGTTATTGTCACTGATAAAAGTATTCTAATCAACTATTCAGATATCTATACTTCATCAATTAAGAAAACTCGTTGGAGATAATAAAATATAATAAATATATATATCTAATATCACGTCAGTCAAATTAAATAAATTGGCCAGGGATTCTGCATAATCTAAACACCCACAAAATTTGGACGTACCATTATCAACCTACGCAGGTCACACAAGTTTTGTTACACGTTTTTTTTCTATTGCAAATATTTTGGTTAGTTTGAACTGTTGTGAATTTTGTTCCAAACATGTAGACGTAAAAAAAGAACTTTGCGTTAAAAATAAATGCGTTTCCTAAAATATATGACAACTACAACAACAATTGGTTGTTGCTACGTAAATATCCAAGGGGTGTGGAATCTGTGGAAGCACAGTGCTGCAGGTGGATTTTTCTTTAACTTGGAGAAGTCAACTACAAAGTTACTCTTACTTTCTGTTGAATTGATTGATACGCAAAAAACTTTCACAATCCTGTCGAAAAAAATACCCAACGGTTTTTTTTATATTTTTTCCTTATACGACTATAATACGAAACATATACGAACAATACGAAAATATATAATAGGATTTTTACCGTTTACGATATGACCTGACCTGTCTCAAAGCATAAGTTAAGTTAGAGTTAATTTCTATTAATCTATTTTTAAATAATATATTCTAATATTTGCTACAGAAAATAACAAACTCGAGGTCTTGGTGTAAGGTAATTATCGGCCGTCTATCTGTTGAAATAGGGGTCTTTTTAATTTGGTTTCCCGAAGCCAACCCTAACTAAGAAAAGTTAATGGACATTTGTGTATTTTCTTGATTGCAGCAAGTTTTTGCTGAGTGAAACTCGCGATTGAAATGCAATTAAAAAAGATCTTTCGTTCCGATTGCGTCGTTTTCATCGAAATATATCGGAAGGAAAGCTTATTTTCTCAATTAAATTCTGAAACTTGGTTAGTTACGAAATTATTAATATCAACGTGAATATAAATACAATTAAAAATTAATAATTTCTACCTTGGTATTCTAGAAATCCACTTCAGAGGCTGTTTAAACATAAAGGTTCGTGTCAAGATATAATAAATTGCAGAAGAAAGAAGTTTCATCCTCCTATACACTATCAACATAATTATCCTTCTTTCGACTTAAATAAAATACAATTAATCGTACATGTTAGACCTTATAAACGACTAACGCGTACATATCATTTCATGCATGCTATGCTTACATGTTTTCATAATCATAGAGTTATCGCACTTTCGAGCTTCAAATAGTAAAAGCTCATAAAAGTATATTAAAATTCGAGTGACATTAAATCTGAAGGACTGTGACTGAATAGTGCGTTAATAATAATTTTAAGCTTGGCTTTTAATTTTTTATTCACAGTTCTAGTAGCACCTATTTTAATCGTAAGCTTACTGATTATATTTTAATTCCAGCAGTAGTCAGCGTAATATTATGACTGAGTCTTAAGGTACATCAGTTAATTTGAATGCATTCAGACTCTACCACATCGAAAGGCCGGTTCTATGTCCGGTCGTATTGCACCTGCCATGCGAGATTTTATTCATTTTAACTTGCTCCGAAAGAACCCGAAGATGTGTAGACAGTTTTTTTATGTAAGGGAGATAAATGATTTTGGTTTGGATTGAAATATTCCCACAGTAATAGTTCTGTAATGGTGGATACTTTTTAGGGTATGAGTCGAAATGAAAAATTCATAAGCCCTCAGAAATTGTCGACGCCCTGTCGCAGATATTTGCTTATAAATCGATGGCTTATCAATATCGGAGCACATTTCATATAGGTCGGTTAGCTGCATCGTAAGCTTTGAAAGATAGAGTTTGGTAATTATTGTAATAATATAATACGGCACGGGTTTTTGTATAAGACCGTCTCTTTCAGTTTTTCAAGACTCAAACGATTTACGTTCTATATATGTGCATATAAGAATACTTCAAGTTTAACGCTCTCTCAGGAAAACTGGTAAAATGAAGCTTTGAAATGTCGCAAAACACCAGACAATTTATTCAGCGTAACGGACATGGAATTGTGTGTCTTAACCCGTAATGAAAAGGTTGCAATTTGAATACGTTAAGTTTTAACACCGCAAGCTAGTTAGCTTCGTACATACTTTTGTTCATGACAATTTGCACTTTATTACCCTGATTTAAAGTTTAATTTGATCTGGGAAAGAACTGGCGTTTAAGCCAATGAATTCAGCATAAGAGCCACGCGCATCGTACCAAGAACTTGTTTGCGACATTTCCTTTTTCTGAGATGTTTCAAGATTTTTTTCATTATCGCTAAGAATATTTAATACAGATGAATGAGTCACTTGATATTAATTCCGAGGGATATTAGCGATGTAATCTTGAAGAAATCGATGTCTGTTTTCTGTCAGTGACGAGGGTAATGGACAATGAAGTAATTGAATGTTTAATCTGCATTGTACGTTTCTAATTTTAAATCCAGTCTCCGTTACTCAGAGAGAGAAAATAATTTTTATCTTTTTTTTTTCATTTATTACCTTTTCATGCAGAGCCATATATTTAATTTTTCATATATATATAAAACATTTTTGGCGCTACAACCGCGTGGTCTGGGTTATATTTCTGTATATATTTCATTATTATTTATTTATTTATATTCTTTATTTGACGACATTTCCTTATAAATCATTCCATTCCTTCTACGAGTTTTAAAATGCACACACGAGACAAATCCATTGGTGTAAAAGCGGGATTCTAACGAACGTCCTCTAGTCCTCTTGATAGTCGCACGTTGCAGCCACTAGACCATCACTACTTTCATCTCAAATATAATATAATAATTTTTTAGTTTAACATGAAACACCAGGTAGACTTACAATTAATTCGATTATATCCGAAAAATTAACATACATTTATGCGTCTCTTTTCACTAGCGTAAAAACAAGATTTGACAGGAGACGAAACAGTGTTTTAGCTATTAAAGTACATCCTTGTGTTCTCTTACAACAACGCCTTAAACAACATTTTGTTAATAAAACACAAATCTAGTAAAATTACAAACAAAAAGAGCTTTCCGCAAAGATCTCATTATTTCTGACACAAATCCTTATTAAAAACCCGGAAATCCCAACACTTCATTTAAAAGAATAATCTTACAACAAAGCTGGTAGATTTTTTTTCCAATTGTACGATATAAATTGCGTGACAGTTTTATTTGGTGTGGGTACTGTTACGTCGAAAAGTTAATTTGTTTATATGGGATTTCTTTAATGGATTTTTGACACTTACACTTTACATTAAATTTATTTACATTAGATTTAAAAAATTTCCGTTTTATATTCACCATTCTGTCTCATTTTAGATATTTTAAGATTTATTTATGTTAACTAATGCATGTTTATAAATATTTCTCATAACTGATGTATGTTTAGTCGAAATTCAAAGCGTGATTGTCAATAAGTAAAAGTAAAATGATTAATGTAGAATTGCATACGCCACAAAAACTGGCAGAGCATTATGAATGTGACATACATAGCGCTCGCGTAACCAAAAGACAATATTAACGACATCGTTTGAACTTTATTTTGTACAATAAAATCTAGAGATTGGATTCTGTGATACCAGCCTTGTATTGACCACTGTGGAAAGGGACAAAGCGAATGTGCGGCCGATATATCACAACTAATGGTAGCTTTTGATTATCACACTCCCACTTTCTTCATCATATTTAACATGAAGGGAGAAATTAGCCGAAATGTAAATTTTCTGATATAAACTTTTATCGGATCTTTGAAAGCTGGACCCCAGTTGAGCTTTGCACATCGTATCAGCCTCGCAATGGCGGATGTCCTGCCAGCATTCAGAGTAATCCACCACGAAGTCTCAGGTAAGTAACAGGTTCATTTAACAGGTAATTAAAATAACAGGTTCTAATGGAATCACTTTTCGTCATAGCAGTACTAAGTATAATTGCGTTTTCGTAAACCTTTTTTGAACAACAACGCTATATTTGAAAAGAAATAATGCCGCTTAAATAAAAACTTGTTTGAATTTCGAGAGATAATATAACGGGATCGCTATCCTTTTATGTAACTAAAGTTAAAATGCAATAAACATATATAACGATGTTACGATTTTCGTAAATAAAACTCTGGTTCAAACACTACCTTTTAAAAAAAAAGTAACAACTCATAAAGAACTAATACACGAAACATACATGAGAGCAGCCCTTTAATAGAGTAATACAAAAAATCGCCAAAACGAAAATCATTTAATTTTTCGAAAATGTTTGGATACGTAAACTGAAAAGTTTATTTTGCGAACTGATATTGAATTGATTAACTAAAAAGAATATGAAACAAGTTATGTACCAGAAAAGTCTTGTATGGATTGTATATTATATTTTATTAAGAAATTGGCTTTTCCTTCAAGTAGATTTCAATTCTGCTGGAGTGAAAAAATGTTTGTAGTCAAATCTATATTGCCATAGACACGCTAATAAAGCGATCAGCAAAATACCGTTAACTTAGCGTAAACGCCCACGAAATACGTAAGGTATAATAATTGTTTTATAACAAAAGTTATCTTAGGTAAATGATAATAAAAAGTTACGCGATATAGATCTTTATAACATAGAGCCGAAGTAATAAAACAGATAAAATTGATTTCTTCAACCGCAAAAAAGGCTCGTAAATTATGTTTTATTTTTTCCTCCGCTCTATCAAAATGGGAGGTAGAACTATAACTCTTTTATACTGGCTATAAATGTCAAAATTTCCTTTCGAACTATCAGTATTGATAGCAAAACTGTACTTTTTGTACGCCCTCGTAAATAACGTATAGCGAAATTATCGAAAATAATGTATCTCTCATAATAGTATTACGGTGACAAGATTTGTCGTCGCAGTGGTACTTTGCAGTTACTTGTGGTAGTCGAACTGGAATGAGTCAAAGACACTTATTCTAATAATAGAATTAACTCTCAATAATGGCATTCTTTTTACATTATTCTATATAATTTTGAAGAAGATATTTTTAATCGATTGAGATAAAATTATGTATAAGCTTCATTTTAGATTACTATGCATGTATAAAAGTCAGTCAGTCCCGAATAATTGAATGTAGCTAATTATCTACTTCCATCGCGTGACGGGATTTATTACAAAATGAATTATATCATGGCGTTTTAAATTAGTAAAGGTATAAAAGTAGATTTTTTTTTAATAACCACATTATAATGTTTGTTTGTAATGTTTTTATTTCCTGTATGGCTCGAAAGACATATAACCTAACCGGTTGTTATATAGTAAATCAGTCAGTGACGTATTCATGTCAAATTTTGTCTATTATTAGAATTACCGTCTATCACAGTTTGAAGTCGGAAGTAAGTAAGTACTTTATTTAGCGTTCTTATATTTTGATTGACGTATGAATCGAATTTGGCACCATGCAAATATTTTCCTTTTTAAATTATAATTTGACGACTAAAAATACCAACGGCATAGTTGGGTCAGAGATAATATAGCAAGACACAATTGACACACGGTCGGTCTGCCCCGAGGTAAGGTATTTATAGCTCGTATTAACTCAACTGATTCACATATACAGACATATATACTTTTAATATATATGTACGTATTACATAACCCAAGCCAACAGATATTTGATAAAATTTATCGTTATTATTAATCAGTCTAGTTTAGTACGTGATTGTGTTAAGGCAAAACTTAAAAGCTTCTTAAGGGAATTTTAAATCTAGGTTCATATCACATTTCAGACGGCCTCAAGAGAGCTAGTCCGTATCGAGCAAAATACAATAACATTTTCTTTAAATTTCAAGCTAACTTTTCCCCTAGGCTTGAGTTGAAACTTTACACCTCAAAAAATTTGAAATAAGAGAAAAATAACATCCAATTTATTTTTGCTATACAAATTATGAATTTTCAGTTTTTCAAAATGTTGGGTACATTATAAAGCATAGAGATAAGATAAACTTCCATGATCATTTGACAGTTCGCTCAAAGGCGGTAACGGCGAGATGGTTTTTGATTTTATCTACAATACGTTTATAGGCAATTACCCTAGTGGATTCGCGAGACAAAACCTCAATTTGAGAAAACTCAAAATGTTTTGCGGTTTGGTAACGACCCTTAATGATTATTGAATGTAACATGGACGTAATAGAAAGCAGTGAAAGTTGTGTTGTTTTCATCGAATAAGTGAAAATGATTTATGACAAATTTAAAGAGTAAGCTTAAATTTAAGGTTCCATACCCAAAGGGAAAAATGGAAACGTGTTACTGAGACTTCGCTAGCCGTTTTTAAGTAAGTTCATGAAATAACCGTGTCGATAAAACGGTTGAAAATTTCACAGACCACGGCTGTTGCTGCTATGACGAAAAATATTATATTAAAATAGAATAAAATATAACAGGATTCCCATAGATCAAATGTGATTTTTTCTGTTTTTTATTTTATTTCATCTAAAATGATTGTATGCTTATTTGTTTTCTGGTCAATTAGTATTTTTACATTCTAAAAAACTGAGTACATAAGGAATCTCTTTACCTCTGAGCACATTACAATTGAACACAAGATAAAAGTAATACTAAAAGTCTTACTGCCAACAGTAACGATAAATATGAAGGTATTACTGTACCTTGGGTAAGAAAAAAATTTAAAGCAATCTGTATGCGAAAAGCCAATAGACAAAACAAGTAAAGAAAATAATTACCCCATTCATGACTGTTTATAACTTCTTTATATTATGCTATTTCTATCATTAGCATATTATTATCGTTTAAGATAGATAAGCTCCGGTATCGAGGCGAAACATGCGTCGTATTTGAGGTTTTCTTTTCATGGAATATTGCTAATAGATTGGTCTAATAGAATTGTAGTCTATGAATATCCACAAATTCCACGCCTGATTTCTGCAGACGAACGTAGTAGATACTGACACAACAATAGCAATTTTGTTTAAAGAATCACACGCGCTCTGGGTTTTAATAATTCATATCACCCACAGTGTATAAACGTTATATAAATATTTCGTCGTAACGCGTAGCGACTCGCAACATGTGGTTATTTATTTGGTTCCAAGAGCCTAACACAATAATGATATAAATTATTTTATAAGAAGTGTCGGTAAAACACATTTGTATTTTCGTACATTGAATACTGACTGATATCCAAAAACTGGATTAAACCATTCATACAATAGCTTTTGTTACGTTGCTGATGTTAATCTTATAATTTTAAAAAATTGCTCTAAAATGATATAAACTGTGGTAGGCCTATATTCTAGCGCGTGGGCGATCTTTTCAACAGCCTAACGTGACCGCATTTCGCAAGATTTCTCCCAAAACCGCATAGTATCATTTTTTATATTTAAATAAAGATTTGTATTCTAGGCATTCTAGACAACAAAATACATTCAGTATTCTGTTTCGCCAACTAGCTACATTAGCATATTAGTTCATTTCAAACACACATTAATTTAGATAAATATTCTACAACTGTCCCAAAATACTTCATATTAATGGCGACAACAACAACGATGACAAATACGTATATTTTAAACATATAATCTATGTAGATAATGTTTCATAGAATTTTCATTATATGGTCAAGGTAGAATGTACATAAAAAGCTGACCTGAATTGCTATTAAGTAGACTTAAGACTTTAAGAAGTGACAATTGTCATTCTGAATTTTTGACTGGTGTCGATCGCTATGACACCTAGAAAAGAGACCGCTATTATAACCACAGTGAGTGCATTTTATCTCTTTTTTTTTAAATTCCTGCCACTACTTTTATATCAAGGACACTGCGTTCACAGAAAAAATAACGATGCAGTGATAATATAAAATAAAAATTCATTTAAGTTTATCCGAACAGCTGTCAAAATCGTCAAGAAAATTGCCACGTAATCGTATACTTAGTTGCAATTGTTATTATCAAAACACGCTCAATCCCAAGCGAAACACTCATGCAGGTTCTCAGATTATATCACATAAGAAAACACGCAAAAATGCATTTTATCGTTTTGTTCTTAAGGCGCCAAATACGATGTGAACAAATCCAGGTCACTTGAAGGTAATTTAAGCTCTGATAAAGTATGTAGTAGGTTCGCTTCGTTGCAAACAATGCTAAATAAAGCCATAAGAGAAAATGTTAACAGTTTTTGATTTATACTTCCTTATTGGTTTATTTTCCTGTAATAAAATAATAAAATGATTTTCATATGCAAGTTGTAACATTTCAGGCCAATGAATTTAACAGGTGTCAATGCATCGTCATTAATATAAAGTATAGGACATATATAAAAACTACTCAATCAATCAAAAATAGGCTCTAAAAAGTAGCATTAAATTTTAATTTACATTAAATATTGGATTATACAGCAGTTTTATCAATTTAGATATATGACAAAAATTATATGTTAGTATATACGACTGCATTAACGAAAGTAAACATGAAACCTAGCCTACGAAATAGGCAAATAAAATTGGCATAATAAAATTATATCATCGATCAAGTGCTTGAGTCCTTGGGTCCTTGAACATAAAAATAACATAAATCGGTGTCCTAGTATAATGTCATGCCCCACTTAACGTAATATGACTTCCATAGATAAGTTATAATACGTTTATAGGTTTATATTTGCTAATGAAGGTTTCCGTTCCTGAATATTTTTAATTAGTTTCAGGAACCATAATTTAATTAAGCTTCCCACTGGGATTTAGGAGGAAAATTAGTCACTTGTGAAAGTAATAAACTGGAAATCATAAAAGGGTACGGCCGTAAATGTGACGTAGAATGAGTCATAAAAAAATTGAAGCTTTATTTATTTGAGCTATATTGATTTTCCGGAAGATTTTCTTGGCTTTATTGGATGAAAGTGAATTATAATTTATAAGACAGGATATTTTAAGTATAAAAATTGAAAATAGAGACAAAACTTATATTTGTGTTTTTGTCCAAATTAATGCTTTAATGTTTAAAAATAACAATGAAGACTAATTAATAATGATGATTGTTTTTATACGATTTAATGGTACTTAGGTCTTAACAGGTACCTGAATGACACTAGTTTTTCCTTCACCGTCACTGCAGAATCTAACCAACCAATACAACCGCCATTTTGACAAAATATGATGTAATATGCTATAAAACTTATTATCGAACATTATAGTTTAATATAAAATATAACAATAATATTTATTGCAATAATACCATTGGTAACTAAGTCTTCAACAAATTACTAAAATATGCTATGAATAGCATGATAACTAATATATTAAAATGTAGATATTAAAATAGTTTATTGAACATTAACTGTTACGCCTACGCCGCTTCTAACTTTTGTTTAGATACAATAGCAATATTTCGTTTGAAAATAATTTTCATGACAGGAATTTATTTAAATTTTGCTTTGCCTTTTAAAGTCAGTGTTTAGTGAACGATCACCAGCAGGCTCGACGTCAGTACCCAAACGTTTAGTCGAGTGACGATCGATTGGCGATTGAAAAATTCTAAACGATTTCAGGTTTTAGTCCATTTATTACAATGAATATATTATTCTGTGCCATGTAAAGGTCATTAAACAGTCATCCTGTTGCTGATAAATATCGAATAGTTTATTTCACGGAAATGTTTATTCTGAACCCATGAAATATCAAGTATCTGATGCCTTCATACCTAGTATAATTCTAAGAAGTCTTGTTTGTGTTACTTAATTTTTATAACCCATTCCGGTGATCCACCTTTGTTACAATATTCTTCTCAATTTGTTTATATATTATGAAAATGATTTTCGCCTATTGTAATTAATATAATTCACAATAAGAAATGCATACAAAGAACACATGAAATACATTCAATAGTATTATAATATTGGATATTAAATTGCAAGAAATTCGACATTTAATCTCTGTAGTTTATCAGTAACTTTATGAAATTTAACCAAACACTTCCGTCCATTCTAAAAACATGGTTTTCTATACACCGTTCGCTAACAACAATGGAGGCATTTTTATTAAATTATTTTGAATTGCCTACATTGAAAGTAATAAAAAATGTAAAATATTAAAAATGCTCCGATTCCGTTGTATTCCTTACTAGAAAAGCACTGTAGTACCGAGTACTCTAGACAATTGACAATCATGTTATTTGAACCGAGCGTCACTTGAGAGCGTTCTCACAATAAAATAAAAAAGTACAAAAAATAACAAGAGCCCACTGATCTCAACAAAAAGTCGCCTTTGATGTGATATTATAAGTACTACTGAACTCAATTTCAATGTAACCAACACTTCTCGATCGTACAAAAACAATCTAATTAATTTGATATGTTTTCTGACACTGCTGTTGACCATAAGTAATATATTCCCAATTTAGTAATTTTAACAACCGTATACTTATATGCCTGAGTTATTGATATTGTAGTCCTCACAAATTAAATATTAGTTAGTTGTATTGATTTCAACATTTTCCGATTGTTCACGACTGGACAAAATATAGACTAATAAGTCTATAAACAAAGCAACACCATTAAGTCATAAATCTATTAAATTTACTCTTTTGTATAACCTCATTATTCTTGTGTAATTTAATTAGTACCTAAAATCGCATTTTCTAAATAGTCTTTTACTTTCCTATATGCGTATACGCAAATATAAAAATGCGTTCCAAATTTATGGCTTACTACCACTACCTTAAATATTCGTTCACCTCTTTTTTGTTGATGGTCGAGTCTAACGAGTGTTAAATGAGTTCCCATGGTAGGGTCGGTCACGTTAAAAGTTAGAACGGGTTTTTGTTGAGATTCCTGACTTGAGATAATTGACCAACAGGTGCGCTACTGTTGTTTATTTTGTTCAGCCAAGGGCGCTTCTGACTAGCCCTTAAGTGTTGCGAGTTATGTAAACAACACGTATTTTCATTCTAAACAAGTAACATTATAATGCCATAATTATTTAACTAGCGAATTCCGAAAGGTTATGAGAAAAACCACTTGCTCCACGGAAGACCTATAATCTAGCAGTCGGATGTATTCCTTAGTTTCGTCCAAAATATTTATTATTATTAAAATACAGTCCGTTAAAGTGCTTTACATTTTGATACTATAAGACAGATTCAAGAAGAATTAAAAATAGGCATAGTTTACATACGGCTTAGCGTAAGCTTTTCGCGGCCGATGTCTAGCTTTCGGGTCCCAGTCGTGTGCTATTTCTTTCCATGTGTGCCATATGATCAAGGATATGATCAAACATTATTAAAGTTGATAGAAACGTTGATGTATTACGATATATTGCATGAAATATAACACTGATACATTTTATAAACAATATTGGAATCATATCACATCAGGTGAGCCTCCTGCCCGTTTGCCCCGTTTTATAAAAAACAAAGAAAAATTAAACCAAAACTTGACAGGATGTAGAACACATAATTTATGTCATATAACGGTTTTTTAAGTAGAGCGTAGCTTTGTTAGGTGATTTTTCTCAGATGTAATCGCTTACACTATAATTAATATGCAAGATCAGGTCAACAACGATAGTAAATTAATAATTTTGAAACATTTGTACCTTATATACCTTATATACATTATTAATTTCCATTAATATTATGTTCATTTAATTGACATAAGTTTATGTTTGTTTTTTGTTTTATTTATATAATTTGTTTAAGTATTACTAAAACCTACACGAATTATTTTATGTTAACTTAAAGAATTGAGAACAGTATTTAAAATATATATTACATATGTTGAATTCTGTGAAAATTAAGTTTGAAACTTTGGTCCGACACTGAGTTTCTGGCGTCTATACTACGATACAAGATGTTTCCATTTCCATTTCGTAATCGTAACACGATTATGAGTCTACTAGATTTATTATTTTATTAATATTTTTTATTAAGATATTTTAAAGATCTTTTTTCGAGTTAGTTATATATACCGAAGAGATTTTGTTTCCAAAATCCATTCGACAATTGAAAAACGTAAATTACATGTACACCGAATTAATGCGAAAAAGTTATTTATGACTTATGCCAAAAATATAACTTTAGAATTGATATTTTGTAATTTCATATAAAAAACGTAACTTTTTCTACTAATATATTTTAGCTGAAATCAATAACGGTAGCTAAAAGTGAAGAAGCAATTTCTCAATACAGCTTTTATCCAAACCAGTATTCACATTACGATGAGTTGAACTTAAATTAAATCACCTTATTAGAACCACTAACGGGTGAACAGGTTATTAATTTATTCGGTCGTATCAAAACATTTCGACTGTGATGGATTAATTTGGAAATTAAACGTTATCTATACTTTAAATTAATTTTTAAAGTGTTCCGATTTATTGTGGTTTCGGTTATTCACATGTACCTAATCTCCGAATCTACTCATTTATATAAAAAATACGTACTGATTTTTTTATCTCAATTTTTTAATTCGATGGTTAATTTTTTTTTAAATGTTCAACAAAATGAGTTCGACACCCTAATTATAATGTTACTTACAATATATTTTACCGCGTATCTTAAATAATCGTAAGTCGATTACCATTTTTATTTAAAATAGTTCTTGATAATGACTTGCGTATTCAAAAGCAAAAACCACTAAATAGTATCGCGTTTCGGTTACTGTCTTTTTAAAAAACCGACAACGCATCAATGACCGTAATCCGTCATTTCCTAATCGAACGAAAGTAACACTGTTTGTCTTTTTCACAGCGCAACCAATGAAGCGGGACTGATAGAACTTGATACGGTGAAAGCGGACATAGCCCTTTTTGTCATGTAGATACTAAAGGAGGTTTTATTAATTTAAATTCTGCCTTCATTTACTAGTAAATAACAATTTTTCTACTATAAATTGTCGTAATGTATTGAATGTTATAAACGAGTCTATTTCAGCCAGCACAATGAATACTAATCGTAATTCTTCCGTTAATCTAGAAACTATGATTTATATATAAAATAATTATCTGTCATATTCACAGAGTCATTAATCAGTCCTATTCTTAACTTAGGCTAATGCAAGGTGTATGAAATCTTGAATTGTTTTTTTGTAAAAAATTATTTCTCTGACTGTGATAACTAATCGTAACGTAAGTATATTCATTAACATTTTTTTATTGTTCACCTAAATCAAAGACATTCTTATTTCTTCAAGCGAGTGATAAGGCTTCTGTGCATTGTCCGATATCATCGTACCACGTGTTCTCCAATGTACTACGGAAAATATGTCAATTTCGGGAGCCTATTATGTTAGTGCCAGAATTCAGTACTTTTAGGAGGCACTTCACAGCTCAATTCACTTGATCTATGATATTTAACTTATATAAGTATTTAAGGGCATACAAGAAGCGATGCAGGATATAAATAAAATTTGCCACAGATTAAAACAGAAACGACGTTAATGCTAACATAAATACGTTAATTAAATTAAGATAATTAATTTATTACAGTTATTTTGAGTTTAGACTGTACGCGTCCCGTTTGTCTAGATCCACAACTAATCGAAGCCATTCACAATTCATCACAGCTAAACAAATATTTGCCCCGGATGTGAATGGAATTTCCTTAGTGAGAGCTTTGTTACGACATCAATCAAGAGTGTTGTCCTTTGCATAGTGATAAGATAAGTGATATCATCTAAGTGAAGGTAGCTTAAACTTAGTTGACCTCTTTACAATGAAGGTAGCTTAAACTTAGATGAACTATCTACAATAGATATATTTTATTATTAGTTTTATTATTAGCTTGTTTACTATTCATAATTATTTATAATCCACCATCTCCTATGCGAGAATAAAGTGACTAAAATTGTGTTATTAAAAGTTTTGGATATGCAAGTATCATATTGTGTGAATTAAAATTACTCTGTCATTATGACAAACTAATCCACCTAATATTTTCCGTTAAAATTGCCCCGTTGTTTCATTATAAACTTATGTCACTAGACATAAGGTAAAATATTTATTATTAATGGATATTTTATCCATAATGAGACAATACTTTGATTACTCAAAAATTGAATATTTATTTATATTTATGTAATATTTTTGTTAAAGTTATAATTTAGTAATTTATCATAAAGAGTTTTATAAATATTGAAGCCAATTTTTTTGCTATTTAGTATTTCATAATTATTAGTAATATATTTTCAAATATTACTCATGCCACTTTTACAGTGCTTTATAAAATTTTAAATGAAACCTAAAATATGGCACATTTTGTTTCAATTAAATTATATTTAAAATAATTACATCAATAGACAAAGTTAACACTCTATTAATTATCTATCACCTAACATCGTAAATACTTATTAAAAGCTCCCTCTTTGTAAAAAACAAACTCACCTCGACCTAGAAGTCAACAAAATCCATAAACATTACGCACTTTACAAAGAAAACACAACGCGCTAACAGAAAACACTTTTCGCTTAATGTTTCAATATCCATAATTTTTTTCACACCAAAAAGGTTTAAATAATAATTCACAGCGCCACAGATAATAATTCGTCATTCGTATGTTGACGCACGTTCGAAATTTAAAATTCAAAATGCCGCGGATCGTAGAAAGGGCGCGAATTGTGACACAACCGTATGTTTTGCGCCCAGCCGGTAACTGAGGGTGTAGTGTAGGCTTCGCTTGCCCTGGCCAGGCTGACTGTCATAGAATCGATAATGTGCAGAACCACCATTTACAGTGATATACATTCTTGATATATTAGCGCTATATCTTTAATTGTATATAATATAACAGTGCTTGTTAATTATTTATTTTTAAATTTCTGTTATTTTTATAGTTTTATAAATTATTTTTTTTTTTTTTCAAAGACCCTTTTAGACGCAATTAAAGATTTTGTAAAAAGAACTTAATAGAGTCTATAAAGATGTTTTTCTATTAAATAAATCTACAGAATTAATAAAATACGAAATGGTTATTTCTAATGTGCTCGCAAAATCATGAAATATGTGATACTTAAATAAAATTTAATTAGTGTACTTATTATAAAACAAAAACCGATAATCGATTTAATTATAACTCTTTGCCACCAATTAAGAGATGAAATAGCATATCTATGATTTTCACACCAAACTAATCTTTGCCTGGAAAACGACCTTAATCTGAAATCCCTTTTCAACTCCTCGTGCCTCTCTTTATTGATCTCTTTCACTCCTTACTACCGGTGCAATAATATTTATCTCTCTATCCCTCGTTTGAAAGCTGTATATAGTCACCTCGCTCGCACCACACTGCAGAGTTTCAAAAACAAGGTAGACGCGTCGTGTTATCAATGTACAAGACATTAGAATTTTTTCCTAAACATTAAACAAACTTGCAATACTTTGAATTAATTTGAAATTTTTTTTTATTTCACAGCGTTAATGTTAAGCTCTGTGAAGCTGGAAAGTTTTAATCAGTGTTTTGAATTTCGATTCCATCAGATTTGCGAGAGCGAGATTATAATCTGATAAATTTGGAATTTGGCTTTTACGATTTTAGTTGAAGAAACAAACGACTACTCTATGAAAATAATAAGGCTGTACTAGGTTTTTTGTTTCAATTATTTATTCAACCGTGCATTAATTAATAATTATTTACGTTCAAATGTAGAACGCAAATATTTATGAGCTGACAATCTTCTTTTATAATAACAAGCTAATTTTTAATCATAGTAATAAGCTTCTATAATATCTTCAAGTAAGCAACATTTTCTCGGAAGAAGACCTGGTGAATCCGTGTGACAAAGATGGCGGTTCGATCTTTATTTCAATACAGTTAATTCTATGTTAGGTAGATATTCTCATAGTATTAAACTAGAGTCTAGACTGTATGTTTAGCCGAGAGCCGTAATAGCATTTAATTACTATTGACTGTGGCAAGACAGGACTCTCGACGTAGGTAGAAATCAGTTATATAGATTGCCTGTATTATTTAATTTACCGATTATACTCTTATAATTATTTTTAATTTTATTTTGTGGGAATTTATAATATTAGGAGGAGGCGAAAAATGCCTTCTGTTGATGACATAGAATAATTGACTAAATAGTAAAAATACCTATCTAATGATATTTATGAGCTCCTTTTTCATTACAGATTATAGTGTCTTAAAAAAGGTCATATATAAATAATCAATTATAAAACCCGAAAGAAAAAAAATCGGAAAATATAAAACCTGTAACAAATTTTCAAAAGTGACTACGAAATCACTCAAACAGACTGTGAATGACCTACAGCCTAAACTATCAATACATAGAATAAAACCACATTTTTTTTTCACAGATCTTGAATAACCAGATAGAAAATTGCAATTCTTTTTAATAAGCGTCTTCCGTTTTTGCAGCCACGCGACATTATATGTCCCGTTCGTATACATAGTAATATCCTATACCTATCTCTTTCTCACACCACAAGCCAGAGCTTGCGGAACAGGTTTAAAGCCGATTTAAAAATAAACTATCTTGTATGAGTTTTTTACCGTTTATTGATATGTTTAATGGAAGTGTGCGATTAAAAAGTTCATACAGGAACTTTTTTAAATTGTATGTTTTTCTTTCTAAAAACAAATTTGATACTATCCGATTGTTCGTTAGTTATTACTATTATAGTAGTTTGTAACAGTATACGTGAAGTATTACAAATTTGCTTCTAAAAGTAAATCTGTCCAACCAAACTTCAAATATGGAACTGATTAGCGATTGTTCAGTTTTGTGCAGCGTCCACGTATCATTAAGTTATTTAATTTTCATTTTATTTACGCAATTTTGTTCTTTAGAGTTTTTTTATAATTTTTTGTCACTCTCTATCATGAAATACAATGTATCACAGAAAAACTGACCTCTCAAACACACTTAATTCCTAGCTGCGTCTCAGCCAGCCAGGGATTATATTTTATGGTGTAATAAAGTATTATTATTACATTTCCTTCAACGAAGAAAACAGTCTCTATCAAACATAGTTTTTCGATCAATTATCGTTTTCAATTCTAACCTGTTCTTTTTATATCAGAGAAGCTCAGAGTTTCATTTTATTGAAAGAGATAAGCATAAAATTGTAGCGTTA
This sequence comes from Pontia daplidice, assembly GCA_963693355.1. Classification (NCBI taxonomy): domain Eukaryota; kingdom Metazoa; phylum Arthropoda; class Insecta; order Lepidoptera; family Pieridae; genus Pontia; species Pontia daplidice. Next base: position 436,912 of record CAVNZL010000087.1, read on the forward strand.
AGGCTGTCTTAGTTATTTTTGCTTCGCTTATATAAAGATGATATTTGTATTAATCAGAACTGAGATAAAAATTGTTTATTGATAGCTTTGACAGGAATGTGTGTACAGGGAGATATATGAAATTATAATGCATACGACAATCGGTATTAATAGAAACTATATTTATTGTCTCACTTGGAAAATCAATAATCTCCTCCGAAAATAATTTTGCAAAGCAGTTTTACATACGCTCTCAAATACTTAATTTCAGTATTGACGTCATTTTATTTCAAGTTCTATTTTTAAATAATAATCAATGTCTTAAACATTTTAAAATACGTGTAAATAAATAAATCTAGAAGAACCTAACACCGCTCACGTTACTCAAATCTGTATGGGTAAATGCAAATAATATTACTATCGCGTTTTATCTCGCAAATCTCTTTGAATGTACCGAGCTGCCAACGTTGTAGGATTACACTCGCGTACATGTAGTCTAGGACGAACGTTTCTGTTTAAAACCTTTTTTAAGTTCACTTCAAATTCTGACACGAAAGACAGTGACAATGATAACAAATTGCTGTAAATAAATCAGAGTATTGAAGTGTAAACGTTAAGATAAAGAAAAATTAAAAATATAACGTATTTGTTAGTCGAATACTAAAATTATTTTTTCATCATCGTCCCTGTAGGAAATTCCAAGATTCTTTAAAATCTTCGAACAAAAACAAGTTCATAATTTGATTTACACATGACAAACTGCACACATACATAATTCAATTTATATCAAGCTGAGGCTATTATTTTTTTATATAAGTATTTTGCACCGATTGCTCTCTTAATATATTTTTATTTCGATAACAACATTTGTGTTAATAATCGTGTCCAAAACTAAACCTAAGATGTAGCAACCAGCATATTCTAGGCCTGTAAAAGGAAACGGTTTATAGGCGCGGCTCAGAATTTATCCTTTCACTTAGAGAGGACTTAAGACTGTTCCCATGCAAATTAGTTAGGTCCTTGATATAACTAAGTAAATACTTTAATAAAATAATTGTAATTTGTTATAAATACCTAATTAAATCAGATATCAAGTCCCAATAAATCGTACATTTATACTTAATTTTAACTGATTTAATTGAGGTGACAATTTGAAATACTAGAAAAGTCCAGTATGTTCAGCCAATGCTCAACATACGAATTTGAGTATAATAGGTGTGCTACGTGGATATTTGAACTAGTTGATCCGGCAAACGTTGTTTTGCCATACATTTGATTTCAATTTTTAATTAATAAATAAAAAATACGGGTTGATCGTAGAAGGGTGAAAATTTAGGATTGTATGTATTTTTGTATGTTGTATCATAAAATAATAGAAACTAAAATTTTTGTCTAAAAAACAAAAAAAATAAATTTAATTTATTTAGACTACCCTTAACATTTAGGGGGAGAAAAATAGATGACAGTATTTCAACCAACGCAAGTTTGAGGAATCGGTCAATCCGTTTCGGAGGAGTTCAAGTTCGAACCCCGTGACACGAGAATTGTATATATTAGATTGCTTACACAGATTACAGCAACTTACATAATTTATATAAACGGTAGTGATACAAAAACTGTACAGATAACCATTAAAATTGTATTAGATAATTAGCCTTTTATGACCAGTTGGCAAGCGAATTTATGTTAGGTAAAACGATACCAAATAAAAACTAATTACTCGTTCAGATCACGTATGGTTTAGACCGTTATTTTTGCAGGGAACCATTGCAATTTGACATTTATGCTCGCATTAGGATAGCAATACTCGTATACAAAAATGGCAGGCGTTTTGCGCGCGATGAATTCAAAATGGCGCCGCTGACAGCGAATGTTTCCACCTTATGACATTTTCCCCTTCATTGGGGAATTTGTTATGGGAGTTCTAATTTTTTACAGCACATACGTCTTTATGATTGCTGTTGCTCAGTTTTATATGTAACTGTAGCTATTTAAGCTTTACCAATACAAGAAACAGTTTAATAATGCTATCGATTATTCGTAATAAACATTTAAGAGATTCGTTATATAAATAACTAAATTGTATATGAATGACTTTTTATTGTATTTATGTATAATATTTATTTTAAACATAGAATACATAATGATTAATATAATTATATGAGCCAAGTCATAAGCTGTATATTTACTACATTTGTAAAGGTGATTTTAAATTGTTGAATTAACATTTTTTTAAAAGGAAAGAGTAGATAGTAGTAGATTTTGTTTATTACATTTTTCACTAAGGTGCGTTTCATGTTCATATAATAAGTATTTATGGCGCGTGTTATAATGAAGTGTTATGTTTAGTTGTGATACAAAGAAATTCTGTATGAAACTGAGGTGGAAAATGTATTAATTAAGCAAATGTAACATTTTTGACATTATTTTACAAGAATTATCTTAAATTTTGATGTTACCTACATAAAGTGATGAATGAAATGTATAGTACAACACTATTTTATTGGCGGAGAATACTACCAAGGTGCTGAATATTATATGCCAATTTTATTAAGTCACGGCTATTATAAAATACCGTTGTTAAATATTTATAATACATTTATAAACCGCTTAGTTAGTCAGGCCATTCGCTGACCTCCATTGAAACTTTAATCAACGAGTGACACAAAGACCTGCTATCATCTCTGGCTTTGTCTAGAATCTGGATTTATCTTAAGCATTACCACAGAATATAGTAATAAAATATATATTTCAGAAATATATGTACAGAGTATAGGGATATCATAAAAAAAGAAAATTTATTCAACATAGAATTGCCATATCAAATGGGAAATTTGAACGTTTATAAACTTTATTACCGTTTAATTTTGTCTTTTATCTGAAAGAGGTCTAATAAGGCGCTATTCCACAAATTATTAATTATTCTTACCATAGTATATTTTGCATAGGATTGTTAAACAATTTAATTAACTTATAAATATTCTATAGACTATGGAAATGGCATTTAGGGCGGGATATTGAATAGGTCACAGTTCGTTAAACTGGAAGACAGATTGTCTCTGTGTTTGTACAGAGATTTATATTACGGGTACTCTTTTGAACACCTTTTATATTCTGCTCGCTGCGCGGCTTTGCACGAGTCGTGTGCCTAATTAAAAGTACGAGATAAAATCTCATTTTTTCAAGTTTCGTCGCAGGAATAACGAACAAAAATGAATGTAATTGTTCTTAAGTGTGCCTACTCTGTATTTGGGCGATTAATTTGTAGCATTAACTCCAAGTGTTGGAAAGTCTGACGACAGAGTACCTTAATTGTAATGTCTAACTTTTTTTTCGATGTATGTACATCTGCCGCTTGATTTCAATCATAATATGTATGTTGTATGATTTTTTTTGCTTTTTCGTTTCGTTACCTATCTAGAAATACGCAAAACTGTAAATGCTAATTTCTGTGTTATTGTTTACAAGAATATAAAATAAATTTCACTGTCGAAACTCCTTCTTTTTTTCAAGCTATACCAATAGCATAATGTTCATTTCCGTAGCACTGTGATGAAAGGAGACCACTGAGCACTTATATTGGAAGAAAAATATTATTAAAAAATTATTGTGAATAAAGTGGTAAGTTGTAAAAATCGATACGAGACCTTTCCCCAAAGGATTGGGATTTAGACAAGGATGTTTCTTAAGAAAATGTTTACGAAGAACCCCCGAGGTTTTCTTTCAAACGATTCAAAAGGTTAAACATTCTGTTTGAGTGTAGTTGAGCTATAGATGTTTGGATCTCTTCAGAGTTCTTGAGATAATAACATATTACGCTGTAAATATGGAAATTATGTTATTTGTTGGGTTTTAGTACAATGTAGTTTGTTTTTGTAAAAAGAATATAAACAAATTCAGATATGTTATGTACAAAAATTGTCCGAGGATTCAATTACTTACTGGACATCTGGGAAAGTATCTTCTATATTGAATTTCTTCGAAAACGGACATAGAAATAAGGTTGATATTTCGATAAGTACCGTTGCAACTACCTAACATTCAAAAGTGTATTGAATCGTAGGTTCTTTTACTAATTTATTTTAAAGTGTATTTATCTTTAAATCATGTTAAGTTGGTAATTAATTACATAAAAGTCGAACAATATTTATTCCTATATCTTATAATTTTACAATTATGAATATCAAAAGTTTTATAATAATTTACTATTTATACTGCTACTTAAACTGCTCCTTGGATACGTGTTTGCATTGTTAGGCAATGTAGGTAGGCTACGTACAGACCGAAATATGGAGAAACATAAGACTGAAAGAGGCTTATTACACTATTAAGAGAAGAGTAAACAGTTAAGATGTTATTTTTTTCACTTTTATACGTTTGTATAAAATAATTTTAAATTAAAAAAATTTCAACCACCTTTTGCTCTTTTTTCACAAGGTTACAGTATTATAGTTGGGAACCCTTTTAAGTAAAACAATCTGAATACAGTATACCTATATGTATTCAGTTCTTTGATACCAAGATCCTTCTAATAATAGAATGAAGAAAATAAGAAAATCCTAAAAACCAAACTATTATATACTTCAATTCTACATATTCTAAAAAAACTAATGCTTGGAAATATCTGCCAGAGTAAAAAAAACTAAAACACTAAAAAAAACTACTAAAACACTCGCAGTTTTATGAGTTTATATGATGCCTATTTTGTATATGTATGCGTAATTAAATTTATGAAATTGTTTATGTCAGTTCTTAAAAATGCTTCCAATTTCTTATAAGTTCTCTCTGAGAAATTTTTAAACAACTTATAATACCACGTTATAATTAGACATTGAAAACGTCGAAAAAACGAGTTTTTAATCGATACAATAACGGAATATTGACCACATATATCAATGCAGTATGTAATACGATAGTGTTGTAACTAGTCGATATGCATTCGATCGGAAAGTATATTTACATTCCTTTATTTCTGATGTAATAGACGCCACACTTGCGGTTGTCTGGAGAAGTTTGTTATATACCTATTATAAATTTACCTAATACTTATTTATTTTTGAGTATTTCACTAAAATTTAGGTGTAGTCGTTGATTTATCAGTTCCTTTCGAGTACTATTTTACACTTACAACAAGTTTAAATTTAAACACAATATTCTGTACTAAAAACGTATAATTACGAAAATTTAATTCTAACAAGCCAATGTACACTGTCTATTGAACCAAAAAATACCGCATCCATTACTTACGCACTGACTCTAACGGTTTCAACATTGGAAATTGCATTTTGCTACAAAATCTATACGCAATTCTAAACAACGTATTATAATTACCAGGCGAAAGTGTACACAATATACGTCTTTAATTATATGGAATAGAGGTGATGTTGGTGTGTAATGTTTTTGGCTAGTTTTCAATATGTATGCGAGGCTGTATCAGGCTGTTATGTCGGATTTCGTATCTATTTCCGATTGGACGTATTGCCGTTCAATAAATGCCGCTTGAGTTGTCGCGATACGTTTATTGTTTAGAAACTTTATGGGTATTTTGGAGCATAGTTTTAAATAAACATTTTGTCGGATTATTTTTTAAATATAGAATGACAATATGACACCTACTTGCAACATACATCATACCTTTGTAATTAGGTAGAGCAGATGTAAAAAGTCGTATGAATTGATTTCTATCATGTGAGTTAAGCTATATGAATTTTTGACATTTGGATTTTTGATAAACATGTTTTGGTCTTCAATTTACTTCAAACATAATTCAACATGCTTCCACCTCAATTGCCTCCGTAGCAAGCTAAATATATGACAAAACTCAAAATTTAATAATGCAAAGTGCACACCAACCACGACTATGTCCACACTTGGGAATAAGTTATTTTTATTGAAATTGTCATCAGAGATAGTGACTTATTGAAGTGGACTGTATTCAATAAATTAATAAGAGAAAATGTGACGAAAGGCATCACTCATCCACTTTTGGGTCATCAATCACGATGGTGTTAGTATAAGACACGATTTTACCCATTGCGTCTTATACTATATAATACTCAATGGGTAAAGACTTCTCTCACTTCTGTCTAATGTTGGCTGAGACACAAAGTAAAGCATAACGGTAGGCTTAATCGTTGCATCGCAATATTGGAGGTAGATTTGCGAAGAGAATCGTTTTAACTTTACAATAATGATATTAATTTGCGAAAAAAACCTTACCCTTTTTTGACCTTTTATAAAAAAAAACTACCCTCTAAAGTGTACATCGAGTAATTTCCTCTTAGTAAAGAATTCTATAAAAAACTAGTAAGTTTGTGTCCCATTTTGAATTGGGAAAGCTTTTTGCAAACAAAAGCATCGTTTTGTTTTTGTTTTCAGAAATACAGACAATCTAGTGTGACCGCAGCACAACAGTATGTGGACAAGTTCCCCCTCAATATTTCACTTCTAGAGATGACCTGTTTTTATGATCTTTTTACGGCGACACGTTTTCGCATATTTCAGGTATACAAGACTTTAGTGAAGAATATGGTTTGGGTTACTCGGAAAACTTACTATTTTAAGGAAACAGACTAGTAGATTTGTAATAAAATATTTTGAATTTAAAACATTTAAAAATGGACCATTCCGAATTTGATTGAGAAAAGTACTTATTTGAAAATAGCTTCTTGAATTTCTGAAATTATAACTACCCTTCAATCTTACACCATCCGATAATATATTTAAGTAAAAGATTAAGTTAATAAAACTATTATAAACCATAATTTGTATAAATAGTCCCAATGAATAACATATATTTGAGCGATACCACTACAATAAATATGAGAAATCTCAGTTAGTGTTGTGTGAAAACGAAATATAACATAAAACATAAATTTCTTATACGCATTTTCACCAAAAACCTCCTTCAATTCCATCTGAAAAATTTCCAAAGAAAATTAGGAGCAATAGACATTTCATTTCAAATATATTTAATTTGGTATTTTTGTCGTATCATTGTTCTTTTCAGAAATTAATAACGCTTCACAATAAACATTGTAATTTAATGATAGAATTGCTTCAAAGGCTTCTCCGATATCATTAATCTAATCATTAATGAGGCTAATAATTGCTACAAAAAGGTTGATCACAGATTCATTTGATCAGTTGGGATAAAATGCTTAAAGAAACCAGTCATATCATTACAACATAATCGATATTTGAGCTTCTGTTTCATAATACTATCATAATTTTCCTTTTCATCAATGTCCCATTTACCTCTCGCATATAAATATTTACTACTTGATATTCAAATACAGAGAGTTAACTTGGAGAGAAGAATACTTACGTTATTTACCGTAGATAATTTCATTATATTAGATCATTTTATGGTAATGTATTTTACTTTTTATTGTGCTGTACGTCTTAATTTTATAAAACGCATAACAAAATACTATTTATACGTAAGGCACGATGTTTTAACTGTATCTATCTATCCTGTGCCACAGAGTTCGTTCTTGAAAACAATGGTGATACAATCTTATACTTTCGGTTGAAATATGGCCTTCTAATCTTTATTGTAAATCACGTTAGGATCATTTTCTTTTGCGCTTCCATTTGGATATTTAGATAAGTTGAAGATAGGAATCGACATTAAAATATGATGTTAACCTGTTGCTTTGGTATCGATTGAGACAAAGGATACTAGCAATATTATTTGGAATCCGGTTCTTTTTGTGTCAAAAGGAAGCCGACACAACTGTGTTGGTGATGTATTTGGAATTTTGATACGTCCAATACAATAATATTCTTAATACCCTACATTGTGTCTAAATAACTATTCAAACTCTAACTTTTACTAATAACTAAACTAAACTAAACTAACTACTAATTTTCACGTAACTGTCAAGTCACAAGTCAGGTCACTAGTCAAGGCCGTAGACCAGATTGATATAACTGGCAAGAAATTTTCGGCCATTCTTTTCAATGTCCAAATAGGTATTTTACAAGAGATGTAGTGAGTTCAACCAACTCACACTTAATTTAACTATCAGCCGGGAAGGCCTAGAGAAAAAGAAGCACCCACCTACTACTATAACACTGAGAGAGTGATGTGGCAGAAAATATATAAAAATAATATCTTCGCCGTATGCCCAAATTCAAAAACAACCAGCTATCACAAACAACCTTTCACGATCACGTTATTTTTATGACTGCATCTCACTCGATGGAAGCTGGTGGTAAGCCACTCCTGATTAATAAGTGTCCTTTAAAAACCGCCATGTTTCCGGGCGCAGGGAAAGAATTCCATTCCATAGCGGTGCGCATAATAAATGATGAACGAATTGTGCAAACCTTCAGTACATCAATGAATTAAAAATGGAATCCCATCCTACGCCTAGATGTCCAGAATTAAAGAGGTGATGCTGGAATCAGGGAATGCACATCCATGCCACTCGCCAATATGAAACCGACTGAAGACTTGCCACTCTTCTACGGTGATAAAATCTTAGAAGATTCTATCATTGCTCGCAGTCGCAACAGCCTCTAGCTCACCGCTTCATTGAATCTAAAATCAACTAAATGCTGCTTTTAACGGAGCCAGCCCAAATGAGAACAATATTCACTTATTCGGACTTGCGCTAGGTAAAGTTTAACAGTTTAAAGTTTTGTGTAAATGTGAAGTAGTGCGTCACTTTGGAAAGTATGCCGAGTTTTTTGGCAGTTGTTTGAGCTTTTGATGCAGTCATGAAAGTTCAAGGTCGAAACGGTACATAAAGTGATTCCAGCTGATCTGCAAAAACTTTATCCAATTGATGGTGTAAATTATTAATTAGTGAGCAAACAAATTGTGTGAACAAATGACGGGATACTATCAAGCTTAGTTACAAAGGCTTTAAGGTAATTCAAGTGCCTCGTTACGTCAACTCAGCAAACAGTTTACCTAATCTAAAGCTATTGATATACCGCGCAAATACTCGACCCGTATCGAATTACTTAAAATTTCTGTAAAATGTATTACTGCTTGAATTGAATTCGAAAAACTAAGAATCTGAAAAGGACAAATATTCTTTAAGTATTATATTTAAATTCAGTTTATATAATCTTAATATTTCATTTCTGTTATGACATGTACCAGACTTTACAACTACTGTTTATTTTTAAACGTAAGTCGTGAGATATATTTTCACATGCAATAAATATTAAATAATCGAGCCGTTAATAATATAAAACAGCAACGCTGTCGCGTATAAGATTATGTGTTTGGCTCTCTGATTGTTGGGTACTGAACCGAATTCACTATAGCTTCCGTTCTGGAGGAGCGAAGTTAATATGGAATCGGTTGCACTCAGATTTTGTATTTTTACATTAATACTTTAGTACACTAGAGCAACTTATAATTATTTTTAATTATTATTAAACTATTATTATTGTCATAACAAAAATAGGTTTTGATATAAGCAACACTTATACAATACGAGTAAGAAGAACGTTTGTTAATAAGATAGAATTAATAATAAGGCAACGTGTACAAATTAACTAGAGCAAATTGTAAGTTCGCATCTACGCCGTAATTTAAGGTTAGTTTTAAAATGTGGTAATTTAATATGAATATAATATATTAGAAACTATAAAACCACATAGAGAAACAGAATACAAAGAAGAGAAACATAAATGCTAGTAAGATAAATGTATAAGTTTTACTCTTTTATATAAAGAAGCCGTTTCCACTGCGGCTAAACACCTTGTTCCATAATATATTGGTAAAATAATAACGAGCGGCACCAAATGAAAGGCACCAATAAACCTCGCGGCGTATTTTTATTATATCTACAGAGTATACTAGCATTAGCATCCGGCCTCGCTAAGTTATCCTACATACAGTTTTTAATTGTTCTAAAATAAATAAAGTATAGTATACGAAGTACAGTACAGAATTAGCTTTTTAATATTTAATTTCAGAGAAACGTTGACAATACAAATATAAATAGGCAAAATGTTCTTAAGTAAACTGGGTAGTAAAACACATTTTATTCCTAACTTAAACCACGGTGATCATGCAAAACACTAATTTACATAAAATATTAAACACGCTATGACAGCTCCATTCGTTTTCTGTTTTCAAATGGCATAAGAATGGGCGCGAATTGACAGTTTTGTGGGTAAGTGTTTATACTATTAACATACGACTGATGTTTTCAATATTAAGGTGTTATTATAAGGAGTTACCGTCACCCCCAAAGACAGGGCTGAATTTCATATCTGATGTTTGAAAATCGGTGTAGGACGTAGGTATTATTTAACCCACAAATGTACGACATTGTGAAGCGTGCAATTGTTAGCGCCGGACGTTCTCGCTGCGAGTATAAATAAAAATAAATAAATCAGCATTTGATCGTCTTTTATTATTCCACACTCTCATATTACCTAAATGGCCTATCCGCAATTGTGTTTATGTTCATACATTTATATTGTTACTAGCTGACCCACCAAACGTTGTTTTGCCTTACATGTGATTTCTAGCAATATTTTTTTTAGTTCAATAAAATCATATTAATAAATAAAAAATTGGGGTTGATCGTAGAGGGGTGTGTGTATTTTTGTATGCTGTATCATAAAATCTAAAATTGAAAAAAAATTAGGGGTGGATTACCCTTAACATGGGGAATGGAAAATAGATGTTGGCCGATTCTTAGACCTATCCAAAAAGCACACAAAATTTCATGAGAATCGGGAAAGCCGTTTCGGAGGAGTTTAACCACAAACAGATATCCTCGACACGAGAATTTTATATATTAGATACTTGATCACTGCGCCACGGGGTCATAACGTAGAACGCTCCGGTCAGGACCAGGTGAAACTTTGGACTTGGTTTTATATATGCTCACCACTACGCCAGAGAGGCTCCGAACTAGAAAAGATAATTAATTCTAAGTTTTAAGTTTAAAAACAAAGATTTAAATGTTTTTTGTAATGCAAGTATTAAACATTTTATAAAAATCATTTGTTGTTATTAATATAGACCATCTATCTGGAACGAAAATATATCAGAAATAGATTTAGGTAATTATATTACAAGTTTCTATAATCAAACATGTAATATGTGTTTATAGAATTGAACATTTTAACGTCAGAAAACGAGACAGGCTGTTTTGAGTGCCGCAATGAAAGTTCACCAAAAATTACTCATAAATGAGTAAAAAATGTGTTGACACAAAGTCTTTCGGGGCTAATGAAAGTCTACTGTCTAGTCAGCTAACAACTGCATCTCGTGAACCCTATTTCCACAGTCTATATTCACAGTTGAAATGAATATATAATATCTCTAGCTTTATTTTAAATATTTTTATAATGATTCATATATATGAACATGTCTTACCTCACCTTTTTGTATGAAAAGGTTTTTCAAGTTTATGTATATTACATTATTTTAATTTTTTATCCGACGTTTCGCGTGCTTTACAGCGTGGTCACGGTAGACTGAAGACAAAAGGTGTCAATTGTCAAAATAAGCGATTGTTCCTTTATTTTTTTCTTATTTCTTATAGTGCAATTGCGTGAAATGTTTTAATATTACCATTTGGTTACATAGCATGTGCGCAAGGAACGGCTTAATTTATTTCATACAAAAACGTATTATTTCTTTGGTAAAAGGGAAGCTTTTTTTCAATATCCCCAGTGTAATGAACACGTACTAAACAGGTGATCATAAAGATTTGAATTACTGTACATCCGTACACTAGGCCCTAGGGGTGAGTAAATAATTAATATTTGGTACGCGAATCACGTATATAAGGGAGGGCTGGGTTACACTCAAATAACAATGGTATACCTCACATATTTTAAGGTTATTAGTCGACGGGAAAAACGCTATTTAACGAATATAACGAAAATAACGCTCCTTTTAAAAATGGAAGATTTATCTCAAACCTCTCTCCTAATCGACCAAATAACCGTGTTACAAGTGATGTTTAACAGGTAATTATAAAGTGCGTTTAGCAGATAATTAAGGAAATGGTTTCGTTAAACGATCCACATTAGTGCGCGTTAATATTCAATGTTCCGTGATAAATAAGATTAGGTAAGACCAATGCTTACGCGAGAGCGGCTTACAATTAAAACGCCAGTAGCGAAATGGTTATCATACCAGATTAATATGAACTGTTTTATTGTTTTATTAATTAACGCGATTGCTAAGGTATTAATATTTTTCTTTTACTAGATCATTTTGAGTAATATTTATAGATATTTGAAAATATGGATATGAATCAATTCATAACCTTTAAAAGCGTTAAATTATAAATATTTCATTCGTAATTTTCCCCTTGATTTTATAATTATTATATATAAATTTGATGCTTATAATTTATGTTAATAATTTCATTGAAACAATATTCAGGAATGAACTCTTAATAATAATACCGCTTTTCTTATGCCTATACTCATTCCATAATATAAGTTCAGCCTTCCTGTATCAATCATATTTTAAGACAACATTTAGAATCGAAACTTTTTGCTCGTCTTTATTCTTAATCTTAATTTAGAAAAATAATAATTACCTTTTAAATGATTTTTGCAGCCAAAACGCCGCTTTCAAAGCTCATTTGCTTCAGGTATTTTAATGCAGTCTACAGTTAAATACAAATCCTAAATCGATATTTAATAGACTGTACAATTACTACGGTTAGTTATGATAGATAAGATAGGCAAATAAAGGTAACTAAGGTATTAAGTTCATGTATTAAGACAACAATAACGTGAAAACATTGTTTAATTAAGTAAAACGAAACGACTAAGACTTTAAATTTAAAAGTTCACTATATAGGAATTAGAACCACAACTTATATTAAGTATATATTAGGGCCTGAGTTGAATTGGGGAAAAATAGTGAGTACAAAATATATCTAACTTACTATTGAAGCTGTAAAGAAAAACATAATGAAACATGTATCAACATACGAGGCATATTAATTACAGAGCTTGGGGCAAATCGTGGTAACTCCATTTTAATTGCCATGCGTAAATAATATTATAAAGTAAGCTTTGCTGTTTGTTAATGTTACCTTTTTAGAACTTGACCGTTATATTTGTAATTATTTTAATTTGTATCATCACAGTGATACATTGAACGAAGCTTATTTTGAAGAATATTAATGCTTATTTTGGCCAAAAATTCATACAATACTAAACAAAGGCGATAAAATGTACTCAAATCTACTATTATGAATACTAAAATATATTACGACATATACATATAATGTTACTAGCGACCCGCCCCGGCTTCGCACGGGTGCAATGCTGATACTAAATACACCACCGGGCGGCCGGCCGGTACCGCCGCAAACGCTACATCCCGCAATTTTTAAATCTGTAATATCTTCGAAAATATTCTCTTAAATCATACGGTGTAAAGGGCCATATAGATCTATATGAACAATGTATTCATGGTATTTAATTGGTTAAGGATTAATGCTGTATTGGTTAAAATCACGAAAATTAGCCATTATTTGTCGTAAAAAGTAAATGACAAAAAAAGTTATTGTGGGTTATCCATAAGAGATAGACATTTACCATCATGGACTTTTCTGTAGACCTTTACAATGTGTAAAATACTTAGTACATTATTTTGATAAAACTCGTAGTGGTCAGTCTGCGTTTGCAATACAAGCGAAAAAAATGTTTTTATTTACGACATCACATTAGAAACCTCAAAAATACAACAGTATTTCTCTACAATGTAATGGATGTTATTATACATATAAACCTTTCTATTGAATCACTCTATTAACCCTTAAAGACCCTTCCGACCAAATTTGGTCTCTATTATGCACCTTAGCGCACTCGCGCTCGCACAGCAATTTAAGTCCATTTTGATAGACTTAGAGACAACTTATGTATGAAGATGTTTGTCTGTTTAGAATGAATACGATATTCTCTATTGAATGGTCGAAACAAAAGACCGTTAGGCGTCGGCGTCAGGTCAGGTGGACTTAAATTGCTGTGCGAGCGCGAGTGCGCTAAGGTGCATAATAGAGACCAAATTTGGACGAAAGGGTCTTTGAGGGTTAAAAAAACCTCATCAAAATCCGTTTTTCAAAGATTTAAGCATACAAAGGGACAGAAAAGCGACTTTGTTTTATACTATGTAGTGATAAAACTGACTGAAAAGTTTTAACGTGCTTATATCCAAAACTATTATCTCGTATAGAATAATTATTTAAATATTTATTGTAATTATTATAATATTAATAAGCTATTTTTTAAAATCTACTATTCTAGCAAAAATTGAAAACATCAGAGCCTCTGAGGTGAACGCTACACAACTCGTATGTTAATATCGCAAGAAACAGCTTCATATTCACAAATATTGGGAACAAATATCGGTTTTGTATCGCAATAACAGAACTGATCCACTAATCCATAATAGAACTCGGAGAGCAGCTTAGCTTCGATTACGTGTCCACCAATTTTCGTTCTACCGTTGCACAACTGAGCGCTTCAAAGCGCACTTTCTGCCACGCACGATTGCTTTATGGAACCATCTGCCAATAGAGGTATTCCCGAACTAATACGACTTAGGGACCTTCAACGATAGAGCGTATCTAAAGAAAAACACTTTATTAGCGGATTTAATTTACGTATTTTTACAAAAATTTAAATAGAATAAATAAATTTTCCCTTTTCCTCTGCAGCTGCGACACTTATTTTGACAATTAACACGTTTTGTCATCAGTCTACCGTGACCACGCTGTAAAGCACGTGAAACGTCGGACAATTTTAATATATATTACAATTTTGCAATTATACATACTTAAATCCGTTCATTTAGTGTTTTTCTTTAAATGAGTAATAGTTATGTTAATAAAAGACAATATTATAGAGAGTATCGTCAGCTGAAAGCAATGGCCTTGTGAGGCAATATTCATAACGTCGGTATCACTTAACCAGGTGAGCTCTTGCCAGTTTGCCCCCCCCGTTTTATAAAAAAAGAAAAACCTACTTGATAACCAGCTGAAGGCAAGCCGCTGCTGTCCAGAAAGAATCGTTATAGCATTATACAAAAGTACACAGAAAGGCACAAGTCATGCGATGCAGTTCTTCAGCATTAAAAATATTAGGTCTAACCTAAAATAAGCGGTTAAATAATTAGTATACGTAGGTATGTGAACAGCTATCTGATTTTTTTGGTCCTCATCTTATTTTGTATTCATAAGATTCATGAAAAAACTGTAAAAACTTTTTCTATGGTTGTATTTTCGAAATTTTTAAATGTATTGTTCAAATTTATCCATTGCCCGTTACGTCACCGAACATTTGAGGTTTCTAAGATTTTTCACAAAGTTATAACAGTGTTTTGAGAATGGCTCGACGGGTCCGAAGGACTTATAGAAATGTACAGCCTAACAGGATAATGATATTTCATAAAAAAATAAATTAAACCTTCAAACTAGATTTAAATCAGGTATACAGTTATATTTAAATTAATGAGGAAGTATGCGAACCGGCGCTATCACAATCTGTTGAAATTCTTGGTTGAAATAATTAAAACATGACACTTTTAATAACTTTGACGGGGACTCTACACATAGGATAAAAATTTTATTTTTATTATATTATTTATTTATTTATTTAATAAACATATGACTATGTGATCGCAAACGATTGTATTATCATTAGTTCCAAAGAGAGTTGTACGATCACATTACATAAAATAGACGTTGTATACATTAGCAAATATTTTTTTGTTAACCAATTTAACTGTTTTTGTGAAAAGAAATCGAAACATCTGACCCACATAAATATAATTCAATCTTACATCTGTTGTTTAGAGCCTCTATACAGCCTACGCGTATTTTATCTTAATATCAGCATTAAATGTTAAACGATTTGCCTAGAGCTGAATATTCATTAATAAGTAAATCATGTTTATCTGACATTATAAAGGCGACCGTGATCTGCGTAAAAATATCATAAGATCGCATTATTATCAAGCCCTTAAGATAAATGGTAATCTTATTCGATTTGGAAAATTAATTAAGAGCTGTCTAAATAAAAGCTCGCGTGTCTGGTACATTTATTTATAATAGCGACGATTTAATGTTTAGAATTACGTAAACTTGAAAATGGGAAGTATGGATATTAAAAGTGGTCAGCTATTATGATTTAGCATTTAAAGAGCCGTAATAAAATATGTCAATCAACTAATACAAGAAGCTTTTAGTTGTTCAAGTATTTTGTTACATTACTTTAATGACAATCGATTGAAGGTCACTTAAGATATCAATCGTGGTCAAATATATTAAAATCGGTATATTTTATTAGATGGTTTTCTGATTTGAATGCAACCCGTAATGAAAGCTCAATGTTTCAAAAGCTCCGTGTTTCTATAAAAATAACTCATCTGATACCTTTACAGACGAGTAAAAACGATTTTTTCACATTGTAACTCTAAATATGCTGTAACAAGTTCTTTTCTTTCGTCTATTATAAAACAGGGGGCAAATGGGCAGGAGGCTCACCAGTGATACCGCCGCCCGTGGACACTCGCAATGCCAGAGGCCTAACCAGTGCGTTGCCGGCCTTTGAGATGCTATGCTTTAAAAGGATAAAGTCTTCTACACGACGTTGAGTTACCTTTTTATATACGTATAACAATAATTATTTTATTTTAAACATACAATTCAAACGCCCGTTTTCCATACCTACATCCAAACTTAAATCAAGTTTTAAACGCTGTGCAAATATTTTGTTCAAGTGGAAATTGTAACTTAAGATACGTAACACGAGGCGAACGACAGATTGTCGTTAATTCAACCTGTCAAAACGAAAACCGTATGGATGTATGAAGCCCCCATGACATGTGGAGCCTGTTACCGCTGTATCGATCAAGGAGGCTAATACGCGTTAACGGAGTGTACCGTGATACCATCGTATTGGGGAGATAATAAACGTAGATGCGGCACTTTATGTGGATCGCTTAAGTAAAGCTATTGAAAGCTTAGCTTTATATTCGAAAATGTTTTTTTATGTTTATTTGAATACTTTGTTTTGTTGTACGTGTAATCAAAGAAATGCACTTTAAATTTTATAAAGAAATTATACCAAAGATCTTTTCTTTGCAGATTTTACCATATAGTTTAGGCTCCAGCTTTAACGGTTATAGAACAGAGTAGACACTTTTTAATCGAACTATCTATCTCAGGTTTGAAAGGATATATATGAATAACTACATAGATTGAATAGATACTGGTATTAGTTTGATTCTCTGAAAGCGTATCTATACCACATCCATTTACAACCCTTTTATTGTCTATCACAGACTAGATGAGCGTTGGAAATAGACAAGCTTGTCGCCTTGGCGTGACAAATTACTTTTTGACCGACTTCATAAACTCGAAGGAGTATTCGATTCGACGCGTGTATGTTTTTTAGTGTATTCAGATTGTGGTGTCGACTCGACTTATGAAATAGTCCATAGAAAAAAGTCTGTTATGCGATTAATATTTTCCGTTATATAAGGTGTTTCAAAACGACTATGTTTATATAAAACACACGTTTATGAATATAAAACCATTTTTTATTGTAATTAATTTGATGGACATCTATAATGCCTTTTTGCTTAAGGCTAAGGTTTTATATTTGGAGAGATCAAGAATATTTAAACGAATAAACTACTATATTGGTTAAATCCGGTGATAATTTTTATATGATACTTATAACGAATTTTTGTTATTCATTTAGTTTAAGTTTTATTGTTTCAGAAGTCAATGTGTAGCCGCCATTTAATATAAATATATTATCTAATTTAGAGAAATCAATTTTCAAACAATCACTAGTCATAACACATAAATACTTAACTTTGAATAGTACTTAGAATCCCATAGCAGTTGTAAGTGGGTCTGCACACTTTCATTTTTATACAATCACTGAGCGCCCACTCCATAATCTTCATTGATTACGTCACTTGACATGACGAAATCATAACAAACGAAAATGGCTGCCGTAAAAATCAGTTAAGTTTAGTAGATAGTTTTAAAATATAATTTAATTATCGTTGCTAGATAAAATTTGTATTTTAATGCATTAAACAATTATGTTATGTATTTTACAAAATTTATGTATATTACATTATTTTAATTTTTTCCGACATTTCATCCATTTTCATCTTAATCCGTTGACAAAGTGTCTTTCTTTAAATGAGTAATAGTTATGTTAATAAAAGACAATATTATGTGCATCAGTATTTATTTAATTTATTAAAATATTGCGATTGGACAAATAAATTGAATTTGTATTGCCACGAAAACTATATGTAATTTAAAAAAATGTCTCTGTGTTGTACAGTAGCTTCAACTCTAGTATTTTTTAGAACTTTTTTTTTTTTTTGATGTAAAGATGATAACGACGACGATGACACTCACGATGCCAGAGGCCTCACTAGTGCGTTGCCGGCCTCTAAAAATATTATGGTTGTTCGAGATTCATCAACGTCGGACTAAATCTTGTGGTTCGTCGGATTAACGAGGTTCCCCCAATGACATTGCAGGTGTAGTGTAAATGCTCCTTTAGGTATTCGTCTTGCGTGCTCAGATGACATTATACACAACACGGTAGTGTAATTGAGAACGAACGGTTATGTGATTCTACCAGACAGATGGAGTAATTGTTCGGTACCATTACCATACTTGGTGTTTGCTAGTACGAATACCCTGCTAAGAATAATAAAGGTTATCACACTATATTCAATCGATTAAATCCACATATATTATTTGACTGTCAAATGTTTAATATTGAGACTTTTGCTCATAAATGATATTCTAGAAATTGCAAATGAAAATTCGCAAAGTGTTCCCCGCCGGCCCTAAGACCTATTATCACATAATGTGTTTTTATTCCCATCCATACATTTATTGTAAATAGCGTTAAGTAAATATAATGATTAGAAAAGTTAGGTAATTTAAGTCGAATATTGAATTGTTTAGCATATTTTTAGTTATCATAAAGTTATGTTAATTGGAATTTAAGACTCCAGCTGAAGGACTTGTATCCATCGTCATGTAATAAATTAATAAAAAAATTATTAACTCCAACGGCTGCATATTTTTTCTTCATCGACTTTTTAATTTCTGACGAATCTTGAATTATATATGCTGCCTTCAATAAACTGCTAATGCCTAATAAGGTTAGGTAGTAGTAGTAGCTTTACTACTACCTAACCTAACCTACTGAAGCTTAATAATACAAATATTTAAAGAAAAACACTTTGTTAACGGATTAAGTTATGCATTTTACAAATTAAAGTATATTACATTATTTTTAAAATTTTTCCTGACGTTTCGCGTACTTGTTCAACTTGCGTGGTCACGGTAGACTGAAGACAAAAGGTGTTAATTGTCAAAATAAGTGTCGCAGCTGCAGATTATGTGTTATCTGTATTTATTGCCCCGGAGTTGATATAGACTAATACAAATATATTTTTAATAAATGTCTTCGGTGTACCCTAATGATCACTAATTCCTTAACGCCTAAATAAAATAAATTTGAAAATGCGGATCACATGACAATTTTTCTTGGTTGCATATTTCTGCATCTGCAGCGTGTGTCTGACACATGTCGTTTATTTGGGGTTAGCATATGTCGACTTCACTATGCTCACATAATACTGTACGAGCAAATTTAATTGGAACCGTAAGTAACAATTTGAACATTTAAATATTATATTTCTAGTCAGCAAGAACTTACAATTACTGAAAGAATAATGTTGTAACCTTTCTTCTTATTTTTAAATTGGGTTTATAGTCATCATAAATGGCCAATTTCTGAAGAAATATAAATAATTAATAAAATATACATAGGTAATAGGGAAATCACGTCAAATATGTAATAAAATGATGAATTATTTAATGTTTTAATATTCAGAATGTCCCTTTGTTCAACAATGAAGAATTTAACATATAAATGTAATATTCTATACTGATCTGTTCATGCCCTACCATAGTTTCTTTGTTTCACTTATCATTACTAAGATAGCACCTAAGTCTGAATTTTTAATAACTTATTAACCTACACATATATGAATCTCTGGTGTAAAATAGTTCTTATTTAAAGAAAAACACTTTGTTAACGGATTAAGTTATGTATTTTACAAAATTTAAGCATATTACATTATTTTTAATTTTTCCGACGTTTCGCATGCTTTACAGCGCGCGTGGTCACGGTAGGTTTTATTATTATTATTTTAGTCGGATTTAAATGCAAATAATATCATCTATTATTATTATTATTAATAATAATAGCGATTTGATCCAACTGAATTTTACGTATCATATAAAGATATTAAGCCTGTTACCAAGACATGCAGTTGACCAGGACAAGTATTTGTATAACATTCACTTTTAATTTTAATTCATGCTGACGTACAGTACTCGTGTTTTTCTACTTTAGAAGAACTCTACCTCTACCATAGTGTTGACGAGACAATGTACTATTGTCGTTGATAGCGTTATACTTCGCGTCAGTTTTGATGCTCCCACGAGGGTAAGCAGAGCGAGACATGGGCCCATATACGTAAAGAATTCAGACATTAGTCTGCTAATACTGGATATGGTGTCAGAAATAAAAAAACGAACATTTAAACATTTATAACGATTACGATTTATATATTATGATATTTTGAAATTTGAAACATTCAGGTGTTTGTTAGAGGTGAGAGGAATCAGCTTATATTGTGTATAAAATTAATGTTAACTAACAACACTCTGTAAATATAACACTTTTAATTCATATAATAATAAATAATTCATGTAATATAAATTGAAATAAATTATTTACGTCTTAAAACACATCTATACAAGAAACTTTTATAATTCTATTTTTAACAATTTCTTTAATAGGACAACGCATCCAAACTCAACGTAAAATATGTAGGTTTTAAACCTCACTATCAAGATATACCGCATCCATTCCTCTCACGTCCAACACAATATGAGTACAAAATTTAAATGCAGTTATTTCTGACCTTGAATTGTTCTTAGAAGCTTTGAATACATTGAGGTCAGCTCCCACGCAATTGCTAACTGTCGATATACATCGTCAAATTAGGTAAACAAATTCAACAAAAATTAACGGTTTACTCTTGTAAGCATGTATTAGTCTATTTATAATATTTTCATTAAAATCTATCCAGAAGAAATCTTCCGTGAGAGTTCATGAAAACCAATTTTCCCGTGACTAGTATGAAATGGTCTTGGACTCAGATTTCGCTTTCTATGTCTCTAGTAGTAGGTGATGACATAACACATCTTAGGTGTTCGAAAAACGATTCGCGCAACGCTTTCTTTTGAACGTAAATTTGAACATAAAAATAGGCTTGAGCTGTTTTAGCTGCGAGTAAAGAATGGAATTTAAAATGTAAGTAATTTTACATTTTATACTCCTAGTACAGATCATTTAGAACCATTCTTATTTAAATTAAAATAAATTATTTTTTAATAAATCAATTCATTCAAATTAAATTATTTTCGGAAACAATATTCTATTCTAGGTGTCTTAAGGAGCATGAAATTGACCGCAACATTCTCAGCTTAACCTGACAGATCGATTTATCAATGCTACGATTTGAATAGAGTTAATGTATTAGGTACATTTCATTAATTAAGAGGAAATACGACGAAGGGTAAAGTAATAATTTATTTCAAAAGAAAACGTCAAATCACGTACAGAACTTGCTCATTATACGATATAATTAATTGGTTGGAGGGGAAACTTTTCGGTTTGGAGAAATTCGTAAAGATGACTTAGAATGACTAGATGGGAGTATAAACAGACGTAATAAGAGGCCAGAAGAGTTATATAAAATAGCTAACATGCTTCTGGATTCGGGATTAAATATAATGTAAAGGTTTTTAATTATCGCAAATTACTCCAATTTGAAAATGAAACACGATTCGAGATCTTTTTTAATTTCACTACAAATCATATAATTCTTTAGTGGAAACGTGATACATAAAACGTATTAACATTGAGTCAAAATGGCACTCTTTAATAATGAAGTCGGTGAAAATTGCTATATAAGGTGCAAATACCATGACAAATGAAAAAAAGAATCCTACGTCATTTGCGAACAAATATTCTTTTCATTTATGTAAATGAAATTTATGTATATAGTATGTAAATTAAAGATTTATTTTATCTAGACGTGTACTCCATCACAATATCACATCTTGTAACTTGACTTTATATCTTCAAAGAACAGTATTGGGTTGTGAGTGGAATCGATAACCAAAGTTGAAGACAAAGTTTTTGTTCGATCCGAAAGGTTAAATGATAAAATACCTTCGTTCTCACTTCGATATAACATTGTTTTAAGTTAAACTGGAAGAGTGACTTTTGTATTTGATGTACAACTAATATGGCGGCATTTTATTCAAGTCAGCTTTCTTGGCACATTACTATCACACCCACGACTGTACTGGTACAAGCGGATGTATTAAAATATTACTTATTAAGAGATATACATGAAAAATGTCCATACAATGAAACACTCGAAGAGTCTGATAACAATTGGTTTCCAATATTTGTTTTTTTTTGTATTACAAACTAGAAAGTGATATAGTTGGAATTTAATTTCAACTTTTTACGTACTATTACACACACCGCGCACTGCACCGTATTATCGTACATCGATAGATAGGATTTACTGCTAATAGAAAATCAGTAGCAAACTCAGTAGCGTCCATAATAAGCATACTTAAAACCTAGCTATGTAAAATTATAGGAGAGATCTATGTAACATTAAGATAAATAAATTGCAAGATTAACTAATTTCAAATACTTCATCGTGTATTTCGAAAGAAATATATGACCTTTATTTCATTGGAAATGATAAACAGAAGAGTAATTACACAATAACTTATAGTACGACTCGTTCTGTCCCAAATCTCTACTCCTACGCAGATTAAAGTAGGCTTGAGTTGTTTACGTAGATGGTCTTAGTGTGGATGAGGCGTTGCGAAACATTTTAAATACGTTCTATTACTATTAGAGACTCAAGTAATGCTTTTCAGAATTATATGAACATATTATAATTGATGTCTTATTGTCGCGATGATCTTAAGGTCCAAAGTTGTTAGTAGTATTAAACTGAATGTGTCAAAACTTTATAAAGATTACTTTTACCGTGACAATTTTTCACTGACAATACAAAAATGATTTAACTGTATCTATAACTTATTAGATAGTTTTTTATGGGACAAGGTGCAAACGAGTAGTTACTTTAATGGAAACTTGCAATGCCAGGAGGCTTCCAGGTTTTTTAATGTTATCAGTTAATATTTTGCAGAGTTCCCCAAGTATTCTCAATTAAGACTATATACTTTACTCTATAGATTAATAGTATGTTTGTTCATTTGTATCAAAATGGATCCATTTACAATTCATATTCCATCTTATCCATAAAAGTCTATCTCTAATATTCAATTCGTCAGCACTATGGCGCCATCTCTTGCGAAATCTAACCTTATTTGACGTATTGAATAACTCTGTAGCACCAAATAGCCATTTTAGGATCTCTATTGTTTGACGATAAACATTCATTTAATTTGTCTTCATATTTGAATGTCAGATATTTGCGAAATTGTATTTTGTTTTCCTAAAAATGTAGTTTGTTTAGAAAGATAAAAAGTACTCCATGTTCTATTTATAAACATTCAATATTCAGAAGTTATTTATATCATAAGTCGTGATTTACTTATATCAATATTAAATACTTTAATAACGCTTATACTCATTGTTGTTATAAATATTGTAAAAGAAACAAATATAAGCTTAGTGGGCGCATTCTACCCCATGCTAGGCTATCGAACAGTTTCTGGATCCATTCCCGGTATAGTCAACATTTGTACGTATCTGTTGCCTGTGATCTGGATTTTTCCATATTTTTTTCATCTTAAGAACAAATTGCTTACCTTGACACTATCTAATTGCCTGTAAAGTCTAATACGTCCGTGTATTATTTATATTTATCCATAGTTCCTTAAAAATGAAAAACCAAAATTATATTTTGCTTCCAATTCTTAAACAGTAAAGCATTTTAATTAACACTATCACTATAAAACCTCAATTACCCGATCGACTTAAACTTCGAAAATCCAGTTTAAAGTAACATTCAGACATTCGTTAGCACGCGCCTGCAATTATAAATCTCTGTTAATTGCAGACGGCTCCAACAGAGCGATTATTCAGGCTACCTAAGATATATAGACTGCAAATTCAAGCCTGCAAACGCATTTCAACTTTTACGCGAGTAATAATATATTGTCTCCTTAGTGGACTTAGATAGATGGCCTTTAACGAGTTACAAAGGTTTTAAGACGCTACTACAGTTTTAAAATGTAAGTTTCTAAGATATATGTGCTCTAGAAACCGTGTTTGATACTACTACTTTAGTTTAATAAAATATATTTGATTTTATTTATTAAATATTCTGCTCATCTGATCTTAAGTTATGCCGCGGCCCATGGACACTTACAATGCCAAAGGATTGGCAGATTGCTGTTTATTTCGATATCTGATGATGGAATTCAGCTGCTCGTATTAATGCCAACAACTCCGAACACTCTCCATGATAAATGTGACAGGAGATGCAGAGACACATTATATCTATTACGTAGCGAGCCAGAAAATAACTGGTCGTCAATGATTCGAACCAGGAAGTATGAATATGTGGGACCCCATTTGCCCTTTATAAATTTGAAAGCAGTTATCTGTTGTGAAATTCCTTTTCGCCTTGTTCAGCACACCATTCTTGGACGCTATTTTTTTACATAATTAGTCCAACTTTAGCAATAAAGTGGCACCAGAATGGTGATCGCAAATTTGCGGCCCTATAATACCAACTACCCTTTAAACGCGACTACAATAAGTTGAACCTATTGTTTCACACGACGATATTCTGTGAGACAGTAGTACGGTTCCGATCGTGCCTGCCCATTTGGATGAAGCCCTGGTGAAATAAATGAAGTCTGGTGAAATCGCCTCTTTATTATAAGGTTATCTCACCAGCGCTATGCCTATTCATAGAAAATAAATTTGTCTCTATTCAGCTGTATACTCCTCTGTCTCATTTCATCATCATCATCACAGCGTAAAACAATTTAATAGAAAGAGATGGAATGATATTTTAAAATTTTTATACGTACATAGTCCTTATAAGGGAGTAAGTGTTTTTATGTATTATTTAATTTAAAACCATTTTTGTTTAGTGGGGGCACATGTTGCCCCCTGCAAAATAAAAGTCGCGTCTCATTTGTTTCCCGGCAAAATATAAAAAATGTTAATATACAAGATCAGATATTGCAAAAAATAAGCAAAACTTAGATGTAGCACCCCTAATAAGCTCGTAAAGAATTGCCAATATCCTCACTAAATACCGTCATAACAATTTACATACCGCTAAAATAACCAATTTAACTCGCTAACATTCTTAACGCCTTCTTACCCATATAAAGGAGTCTATACAATAGAGGAAGAAAAGCGCTTTATGGAAGTAAACTTTGAATACTTATAAAATGCGCTACAGAAGTTATGCCAAGATATAATATAAGATAATATAGAAGAGAATAGAACCAAAATCAACACTGCTTTTCATCGAAAACAAGTGTAGGTTTTAGTTTTCCCATATAAACTAATACGATGATAAACATTTGTTTAGTGTAAAATCATCTTTAGAACAAATCTATCGCTAAGTATACATTGATTTCTGCTTTACGTGTTCATTCACGTAAAAAAATCCTAATGGACTATTGTTTTAGCAAATGTTTTAAGAAAAAGGAGGAACAATGATGGATGTATCTTGGGAAATGGTTTGTTCTACGCCTACTTATTCGATAAGGTTTTTTAAATTAGACAAGTAGAAATAACTGACGTGGAAAGAGCCAGCCTGAAATAAAAGTGCGTAGGTTAACTTCAAGTTTTTCATTCTATTGAAATGGTAAATCATTTTTAATGCAAGTCTACTTTCCATGACTAACACTATTATTAACTTTTAAGTCCAAATAAATACTGTATCAAGTAGATGCGATAATAGATTCTTCTAGAATATTTCTTTAATGAATGAAGACATCACGGTAATGAAAACTATTTTATAGCATCTGTACTCAGTACACGGCATCTACAAATAAAACTCATCTAAATTCTTAAGAAATAGGATTAAAGTAACAAAATAATCCTGAATTATCACCCAAAAACGCGCAGTTATCACCCAATTCCTTCAAAACAAAATGAAATCTCGGATTATAAGAGAATACCTTAAGCTCCTGTAAATTAGCTACTGAAACTTTGTGATGTTTACGCGTTATAACAACTTTTCTAATTTATTCCATCTTCTCTTATCCGAATGTTTTATTTGTTTAAGTGTATCGCTTAAATAATTCATAAATTCAAAATTATTTACTCTTTAGCATTTAAAGCGGCAGTTCATGTTGGATAAGAAAACAATTCTTTCATATAATATTTACTTAAAAATATATTTTTTCATCAGCCTTCTTTTAAACCTAGTAATATGGTTGAAAAATTGCGAGAACTATTTAGTAAATCTTTATCGGAAACATAAAAAGTAAAAGTCGTGCACATTTTGAATCATTAAGTATACCACTTTTAAATGTTTCCACGTGAATATTTTTGTCCGTAAATCAAGGCACCAACGCCTTATCACATTAAATAGTATTCAAGTCAGAATCGCAAATCATTGTACAAAAAGGGACGATAAAATAAAGAAACGGCTGTTCTTCCGAATGAAATCACTCGTTTCGCGCCTCCTTACAAATGCGACGCAATCATTTGTCATTAAAACCACTAGATGTCGCTACGGCGATAGCCACCGATTTACAAAACGCGCTGCTACGTATATTCCAATCCTATCAACACAGAACAAAGAAGAAATTACTTTGGCTTTAGATATGAAAATTCGCGTGACTGCTCTAGATTTAGGGTACTGCGTATTGGCATTTCTTTCTGCTACATGTAAATTTGCCATTATTTTGTGTTGCTTACGACGTTTGTAAGGTTGTGGTTCCACTCAGGTGAAGAAAACACGCAATGTATCACTATATCTTTTGTGGTACAATTTGTGATTTTTTGCTCCCTAGTTAGATGTTTATGTAGGGCTGTCGACAATATCTTTTGATAATGAAAATGGATTACCCGTGTCTGGACTATGCCTGAAGATGGATGGTGTTAATTGATTCTAATTGGACTAAATGATTTGATAATGTGAAATACCGTAAGTCAGATCCTTCGTGATAATAGTGTTATAATAGATATACATATTAATATGTACAGAATTAGTAAATGTAAAAGTATTGAACTATACTGTATTATATTAACGATTAAAGTTATATTTAAAATTAAAGTCCTAAAACGTAAACTATAGTAATAATAATAAAAGCCATTTCACATTCACATTAATCTATATTATTTAATTATACATTGCTTGTTTGTCAGAATCTGTGTGCCCCTTTTTTGGTAAAAGCCTTCTCCAAATCCCGCTTTTCCTAAACTACTACTCTACTGCACTTAAAAAGAGGAACATTTTTTTTCCCTTTCCGATATATATATAACTAGTTGACCCGGCAAACGTTGTTTTGCCGTACATGTTTTTTTTTTTTTGTTATAATCGAAAGCATTTTAAACAATAAAAGTATGCTTTGTATAGGTTTATAAATTAATCTTTATATAACACGTTTATCGGTTTACCATACCATCTATTGATTATTTACTTAATCCACTCGAAAATAGACATCTGTTAGAATCTTTTGGACAACAGATAATTGTGACTGTCAATTTATTATAGACAAATAATTTGAAATAAAATAAAATTGCGACTATAGCGAGTCCATCGCTGACAAACATCGTGACAGGAGATTTATATATATAACTAGCGACCCGCCCCGACTTCGCACGGCTGCAATGCTGATACTAAATACAAAAAATAAACGCGTCATAAAAGTAAATGCCAAAAAAAGGTTATTGTGGGTTATCCATTAGAGATAGACATATACCGTCACGGAATTTTATGTAGACCAATCAATGTGTACAATACTTAGTACATTATTTTGATTAAACTCGTAGGGTTCAATCTGCGTTTCCAATGTAAGCTCAAAAATACAACAGTACTTCTTTACTATTTAATGGATGTTATTATACATATAAACCTTCTCTCTATTAAAAAAAAACGCATCAAAATCCGTTGCGTAGTTTCAAAGATTTAAGCATACAAAGGGACAGAGGAAGCGACTTTGTTTTATACTATGTAGTGAAGATTACGCCATAGTCGCAATGTTTACCGTATCACCGGCAATTCGCTATTCGACAGTTATTAATAGGTCACTAATTAACTTCGTCAAACCGTCCCATACAATATGCGTCTATTGATATTAATTGAATGGAATCGGTGTTATTTGGGATTTACGAAGATCGAAATTTCACACTTGTTTTCCGAAATTAATTTTATTTGCCAGCTTTACGTTGCGATTTGTGTGTATAACGAACTTTCCGCTTATAGACTAAATATTAAAAAAAACAGCAACCTCTGTAAACAGGTTTATCAAAAATATTTGTTTGGCTCAAATTATAAAGGGAATTTTCGAGAAACACCTTTGTTTGCTTACAGTTGTTTGGTTAGTGTATAAAATATTGTGGTAATTAATACATACTCATTTGATTTTTCATTAGTTTTAAACAATATTAAACTATTTAATTATTTTATTTAGTATGTGAAGTGATTATTTCGTTTGATGTATTAGAACCGCTCATTTTCTTGGCACGCACTTCAATCCAAATCTTGCTGTTAATACCGACGTGTTCTGGAATGTTCCATTAAGTTATCTATAAATGGGTTACCTCTAACAACAACTTAGAGTTGTGTAGTATGAATATCCGGACATTGAAGTTATTTAATTTTTCCAAAATTGCTGGCCTAATAATAAAACATTTGTAACACATACGATACCTTCTGCGCACCGAATAAGTATAACATAGTATTTATTTTAGACGAATATCACATTAAAAAAATTGTTTTCAACATACTGTATCCGTAAGCTAAGTTTAATTTTCAATACTTCAATGTAATATTATCTTTTAAGATTATTTTGCGTCTAAATCGAGTCAGCGGCATTGTAATTAAACGGTCTATGTTCGGTTCTGACGTTTCATTAATAGTTCTCGGCATAATAGTATTGGCATACTAACCGCGTCCTGCTACTAACACTTTGTACACTAAGAATTAAAATATATTTCTATGGGATCGATACTGTACCTATAGTGTGATTAAATAATCTAGTGTCTTTTAAAATCTCACGTATCAACGTATAAAATGATATTGTTGCTAAACATTATTGTGTTAGATACAAAAACAAAGAAATAGTAAGACTAAGAAAGGAAAAATAATTATAATCTATTATCAGAAGTATATAAAAAGCGCGTAATAAATAGAAAATGTTTTTAGAGCTTTTCGTTTAGCGTGGAGTATTGATTATATAAATAACTGCAGGTCAGGCAGAACGAGACAGTCGCGATACGCGTTAGCAATCTGAGAGAATTGAAATATAAAACTTCAAGAATATTCTTTGCGTTTGTTAGCTCGAGCTTAGGAACAGATTACATACTAAGAGCATTACCTTTAAAGATGATTTTAAAGAAATATAAAAGTAAAAATACAGACGAAAGCTTCGATTTATATAAAGGTAAATATCAAGGAAGTTATGAAGAATGATTCATGATGCGACTATTGTCGCTTAACAATAGCCTTTCCTTTTGTAAGGGAAAATTGTTGTCATCGCATTCTTTCGTAATTTTAAATTTCCGCAATTTCATGCTGTCTAAAATGAGTCTTATTTATCAATTGTAAGGTTTGAAATATATATTCAATTAGCCTGAATTAATTATTAGTGTTATTAAATGATTGTTTTTAAAACTATTTTTAATACAGTTATTTTCGCATTTCTCGTAACAATAATGCTGCGTTAAAAAGCTTTGAAAAGGATTGCTTTGACATACTACTGGTTCTAGGTAAATCTGATATTATATATGCAGATTTACCTACCACCAAATCCCAAAGGGAGAGAATGTACCTAATGTGTGTTCCTACTCCTAGTTCTTACGTTACTGCAGCTTTATTCAGAATCTTTATTTAGAAAAAGCTTATCAAAATTAATTGCAGATAAGGAAATTATATTGAAATGTATATGTCTAATTGTGGGTATATAATAAAATATGATGTAGACTTGCTATTGATCTTAATTTGCTATTGTTCTTCATACAACATGTTTTTAAATTGGGTTTATGAGTTGTTGAGTATTTATTACAATGTCACTTTCTCTCAATTATTGATTCGAGAATGATGACATGATACTTTAACTAAGCAATGAACATAAAGTCATCCGTTTTAGCAAAAGAACTCAGTATATTTATCGCATTGTAAATACAATTTGACAGAAAACAAAAGAACTTATTTCATTAGTTTTATTAATTAATCCTTTGTTTATAAAATACAAAAAGATTACGATTAATATATTATGTGTAAGTGTAATCGTATACAATTTTAATTCTAAATTGTATACCATTAGGCGAAAACAGACTTAAAAATACGTTGACGTATCTCAAGAAAATACAACTTGAGTTCTGAAGAGGGTCTCTCATTTCAAAAAGAAAATTTATTTGTATTTCACGAGACGAAATTCCACTAATTGTATTGACATCGAGTACTAACAAGGGGTTTCGTATAATTGTTTCAAAATACAAAATAATTAAAATACTGTGTGCATTGAGAAATAGGTTTATAGTACCAATTTAAATCATATAGCATTTTGATTTTTAGTAACGATATCTATTAAAATCATTATATTTATAATATATTGTTAATCTATTTTCAATTGGTCTAGGATAAAATTAGGTAATCAAATAAGCTCACGGGTTAAAATTACAGAGGTCGGTTACGTTAATTAAAAATTACGTACTCCTAAAAGATTATGTGATGACAAAGATTCTTTTAAAATTTTCGATTTAATTAGTAAAACGTAAAAAAGATCATACTGAACAAACGGACAATGTTGTAGTAGTTTACCTACCGTATTATACCTTCCACCAAGATGACTAATGCCTTTCTACAATTTCATAGCAAAAATCGTTCAAACACTCCAAAGAATGTAATACGGACTTCCGCAAAGTAACGACCGATTCTGAATGTAAATTAAATTAAATTATTAAATCTCTGCGTAGAGACCAAACATATTTTACACCATTAAAAATATTATCAAGAACAATGAAACATTATAAAATACTTTGTTTCAATTATAGAACTCATCGTTTTGGGAGCTTTACAGTAAGCAATGTATACTAATTGCCAGGTGGTAGCGTACTCTAACAGAATATAGGTAGATCTAACCCGAGAGCTGTGACAGTAAAAGGGTCTTGAAAAATGGAGTTTCGAATATTAAATTATCAAATCCGGTGAATCATAACATGATTTTTACTGATATTTCCTGAGCACATCTCCCTAAGTGACACCTTTATTACTCGAAGATGAATTTACATAATTGCCAGTCTCGAAAAATAGCCCCAAAATCGTTTCTTTTGAAGCCTGAAAAACGATTTAATAAAGAGAAAAATTGATGTTTTAAGACGATTTTCTCTAAGCGGATTTTCTAAATGGGAAAAACTTGGGGAAAGTTTGTATGAGTCAGTGACCTGAGAAAACTGGTCGGCTTATTGATGGTTAAACTCGAATTTAATCAATATTTATATTACTAATATACTATATATACTCGCCCATCCATGATTATTTCACGGTTCATGTCAGAAACACAAACATAAATCAAAAAAATGCTTCATAAAATAGATTGTTAGAATTGGTTTCGTCGTATTTAGAGCATTTCTTAAAAAAAAAATGAGTTGTACTCTCATTGGATAAACCGATTACCAAATAGTCGTATGAAGTAACAAAACATTTGACAATGGTTTCCATATCATTATTTTGTAGAAATCTACAAATCTACTTCTGCGCCACTTGTACCCAGATTGACGTTATAAAAAGGATTCCGATCTATTTCTACGAGTTAAAGGTTCCCTAAAATAGTACTCTATTCAATTATTTTCCAATATATAATATTTTACTCAGCAATTCGATCTATAACTAAATGTATTAGAAAGTAGCAAATATATCTGCGTACAAAACCTCCTTAGTATTAATTAGTCCAAGAGCTAATGCGGCCATTACGATCTTCCAATTAATACCGTCCCGAAGCAAATGGTCGAGCCACTATCCCACCTAATACATTTCAACTAAAGATTTATGCTCGTCCCGAAATCATCTGCGCACCGCACCGCTATTTGTCACGCGACATCTGTTGTGGAACACTTCGCACCGGTGTGAACCGGTTTGAACAGGATCGTATAGTGTAGGAGATGTTAATTGTTCATTGTTAGCTGGCCAAATTTAATATTATAATAAATACTATGTGTATCTGATAAATAAAATTTGTTTAAATTTAACATTATTACAACCGATTACTTATAGTTTCTTACATTCAAATATGAATTGAGATAATTTATGGAAAACAATGATTGAAGTAAAATAAAAAAGTCACGTACCATTAACTCCATTTATTAATTCAAAACACTTAACGTAAATTATTTAATTATAATAATAAAATATATAATACTTATTATATTAAATACCATTTTATAATTTTTCAGATTAACTCTTCGTCTATAATATAATAGCCTTAAATGAAAGACACTTTGGAAGTTATTGTAACAGAAAATGGCTGGTGTGATCCGTTTTTATTGCTTGTTACATTTTCTTTTCAACTTTCCGAAAGGAATTCTAGCTCGTGCCAGATTTCGAGATTACGGTATAACTTATAACTTGTAGGTTCGTTTGGTTTTTTCGTACAAGTTTTTGACAGTGCAAGTTTTGTTTGTAGATGAAAAAAAGGGATATAGTATTACTGATTTTGGTGCGACAACGAACATTTTCCATAAGTAAAAAAATAAACAAAATATTTAATTGCGGTCTGTGTCATACTCTCAGCGGAAAAAAATAGTAGGAATTAAATTTTTATAACTTTTTTTTGGTTTCCTTTTGCTCTGTTTAATTATGTTATTAGGTGCCAATTGAAATAAGCAAAGTTTATTAAAATTTATGTTTGACCAGTTTGAGTACCACCTGACCTGTTTACTTACGCTACCTATAATTACCGGCCACCCATTTCATATTAGTCCTTTAATGAGGTTGACAGCTAATACAGAACAATTTAAAACACTTAAAAGAAATTGTAGTTTTAGCGGCCTTCGCGTCTCACACATGTGAAAGGAGACTAAAAATAGAAATATATATGAATAAAACGAATCTGTTTTGTCACGACAACATTGTATATAAATTGTGAACATGATAGCAAATAGAGTATTATTCTGTGTTTAAAAAAAAATGTACCATATTAGACTGACGCCGCTTAATTATAAACTTTATTATTCAGTAAGAAGGTGTTTTAACAGTGAATTAAATAGTTTCTCGACATTGTGGATACGGGAATCTATATTCAGAAAGTCTTAGATAAACCTTATAATATTGTTATCTATTTTCAGCTCTTACGTAATTTGATTCAAAGCTACATCGTAATAAGTGTAACATTGAAACATCACAAGTCTCATGCGAGATAAAAAATCAATAATAATTTTATTGGAAAATACCGATGTTATAAAATATTTTGTCCGGGCTCGGGGGCAGTGATGTGTGGAAAATTGACAGGCCGACCTAAAATGTTTTACCTATTTATTTCCGCTGACTTGCGATGTCATATTCAGAATCAAAAATACATTTGTTATATATTTTATAATATCTTGAATCTTCTTTATATACATACAATTAAAAATATTTTGAAAGAAACTTCATTTCGTAGGTTTAGGTTCACTGATGTTGTACAAAATAAAATATACAATAAAGGTACTCAGTGCACAGATGGCGTTTAAACGGACTACATAATAGATCCAACTGAAAAATTGTGTACTTGTGGTAATAATTTGTTACAAATAAGATATATTTAAGATTTCACAAATATGTACGTAGTATGAGTATATCTTTGTCGCATCTAATGATTTAAATACAATTCTAACACGCCAAATCGTTGTGATAAACCATAGACCGGAGAACGATCCAAGGTGCTTAATGCGCCTCCATTCATTCCTAACCCTGATCTCAGTAACAGCGTATTTGAAATTTAAATGGACCCTCAGCTGAATTGCTGCCTGAGCCAGCAATGATTTACCAACTGCAAAAATACAGGATAACCAACCCTATCTAAAAGCAATTAGGTGTAAATTTCAATAGTAGAACAATTGACAGCCGATTGAGATTACTACTTATTATTACGCGTTGCAATTTTGTTGGGGATTCGTAAAGTGCTGTTCGAATTTCAAATATCGGTCAACTTGGAGCTGATCGTTTGCTGTGCCCTAGTCGATCACACACTGATTAAATGTCTAGTTATGTATCTACAAATATTTTTCTATTAACAAAAAAATCGATTATACCGCTCTTATGGCCGCTATAGCACTACCGATATAAGTCGAACGTGTAGGCTACATCGAAAAGGCGATTAACGAAGAACGGAATTAGTATCAAAACTAAAGTCAAGGAGAAACAAAGATATGGAGTGGTCGTTGATATCTAGATGAATGAAATAATATTTATCCTAAAAACTTAACGATGATGTAAAAAAGACGTTTTCAAAAATCCAAAGTCAACATGATCCACAAATCAAAGATTATATTTAAGAGTATAGGCAAGGTGACTGGATAAAATACCACAAGCATTAGATTTAAAAAAAACGGGCAGGAGGCTCACATGACACCGCCACTCGTAATGCCAGAGGCCTCACTAGTGCGTTGACGGCCTTTATGATGCTTATTCGCAATTAAATATATATGATAGTTTAATTAAAAATATATTTAAAAAAACTCAGTGCATATATACATAAAAAAAAATATATTGTAATGAACCTTTTAAAATTTAAATTCCCATTGCTTTTGATATCAGCATCAATCTTTATTTTTTGCCCGAAATAACTCGGCAACGATGCATCGAAACACCGCCATATATTTCGTAATATTTTGATTCAAAGTATAAAAACTACTTTGAACCCAATAGCCTTTCAAATAGGGTTTTTAATGAAATCTTGTTTTTTATCCCTCGAGCGAAATAAATAAGTTTTGCGAACAATATTTTACTAAAAGTTTAATAGCATCCCGGTTTAATCATGAAAATTATTAAAAAGCTGTAGGATTCTTATTTTCTTCATTTATTTCAGCCCCATTGTGCGGAATAATGAAATAATCCATTTTTACTGTGAAATTAGTTTTCCTTCTTAATGCTGGCAGGTTAATGGACTGTGTATAAACATAAATTACATTCTTTGGTTATACATACGTTATATAAAATTGTATCAAATTTTCCGGCTGTTCTTTTCAATCCGTTCGAATTATTCCGCCGAGTAACTATAGAAAATTAGCCCATAGTCATGTGGTACGTAACTTGGGTGAAACAATTTAGAACAATTTACGTCATACCTGAGGAGGCTTTTCATCTAAGTTACTTATGTGTGGAGAGCCCTTCACTTCAGCCTTTGTCTGCCTGGTATTGTTCTGAAGTTCACAAAGGCTTCTAGAGGCTTTGGAAAATGTACCAGATTTAGGTCCGGAGGCTTTATTGGTTACAAGTATTTCTTATCGTTAATATAATGAAGATTAAAAATTAACTTGATTATCTTTAAATGTTTCTGAAATTGCACATCAAATAGCACAATTGTAGTTTGATGAAAGTCAAGGTATCAACTAACTCCGAATGCTACTAAAATACAAAATAACACGTTCACCTATCTTACACAAATTTATACTAGTTCGTTATATTATTGATTTGTTTAACCCAAGAAACAATTGCTACATACAACAAGGCGTTACTTTGCGGAAGTCAATATTCTATTATAATAATTCAAGTCAATTTGAACTACTGAATGTTCGAAGAGGCAACATCGTATTGGGGCAAAACGTGCGTCGAGTTTTTCACCGTCTCAGTCATTGCTAATATATTGGTCTAATATAATTGTATAAAAATGTATGTATTAAAAAGGATTTTTTCACAGTCTAGTCGGTAGGAAACACAGCTTAGAAAGACCCAAGATAAGATGCGACAGTCTGAAACATGTAAGGAAGGTACGTATTATACAGTTACAGTGCTATAGGTATAAGTTCAAGCTCCTTGTCCCCATTTTGAAGAGATATACGAATTTTATAATCCATCATACTTTACACTGTCTGAGGCATACTGTAATGTTTATAAAAACATTTTTATGTAAAGCGCATATAATAATAGCATATTATAAACATTTCTATACTTATTAAGTGTTGTAAAGATATCTGTCACTTGCTGAAAAGCAATTTGCAAACTTTTATCAATAAAAACAAGTTTAAAAATAATATTCGTACATGGCTTTTCAGATTGGAGTACGATGAGGCGGAGCAACTAATAAAATAATACACATGTCTCAGTAGGTATGCCAAAGGTCATTAGAACACACATGCGCCTTTTACTTAACTAATTTGATACTTTACAGTATTTTTTTATAACTTTTCTGTAACTTTTTTTTAACGTCATATCAGTGTTTTTCAACCTTTTTCATGATGCGACCCCCCTGGTATAAAAAAATATTCGCGACCCCCTTGGTATAAAATATTTCGGACCCTTGACCTTCGGTTTTTTATCATGTATGTCTTTAATTTTGTTTTTTTCATAAAGTACCATTTTTTTCGACCTCTGGGACCTAAGAAGCTTGGGACCCCCCACAGACCGCGACCCCCAGGGGCACCACAGGTTGAAAAACATGGTCTATATTGAAATCTAGTATCAAGGGAAGAACTGGCGTCTCAAGCTGAGAGCCAGTGATTCTATTGTATGGTGTCATTGCTTGTTTTTTAAAAAAAATATTATTATATTGTCTTAACTACTATCAAACATATATTTAAAATACTTTGAAATGGGTTGAAACGCAATTAATTATTATATATTCCTAAGTTTCGGATGGTATCAAGAAAGTTTTTCACGCTCTGAATGAAAGGTGTCTGATATATTGAAATTGTCATATTAACACCAGCTGTTCCTACGATTTATTATAATTTTATTATTAAATTTTTAGTATTTATTTTCTTCTGTTCGGTTTTTAGGTCAATTTTATTTTATTTATTAATAATATTTATTACTATTTAAATCTGTGTATCCAAAGGTACGTCAGGCTGACAAACGCGCTGTGAGTATGAGAAAACAGCTTCGACCATCTCGATCCAATGGTAGTTGTTGTAATAAAGGTCATATAGAAAATATATAGCAATTCGCAAATTTGGTCAAAACATAGCTATATCTATAAGCCCCGGAAACCCTGGGGGCATTTTCGTAATTGCTAAAGCTGAAATTATAAGTACAAAAGATAAAAGAGCGTTTCATGTGTTCTTCAAATGCACAATGTGTTTAACATTACTACGCTGAGGTATCCGTACGTTTTGTTTATTAATTAGTTAGCTATACATTAAGCGTGGCGATTCTAACTTTATATAAGGTTAATTTAAAATATATTAATTTGACAGCTAAACCCATTATGAGGCTGAAGTTTGTTTAATAACCACAGAAATTATAAGTGCTAAAAATATTTTTGTTTTGGATTAGATTATTTGCTTAGATTAAGGTATTATCAATAAGATACAAATTAAGTGAAACCGGCATTTTAATTAACGGTAAACTACTAGTACACAGGATTACCTGTGTACTCCTTACTTATCAGAAGGTTGCATGTCCAAATCACGTCGGGGTCACCAATGTAACGGGATGTATACATCACATAGATCATTCATCTATTGACATTGTGCCATGGCAACCAACTGTCATTGCAGACTGGCCTACACAACTAATTAAAAATGAAATTAATTACCTACGTAGGACATAGGCTACACTACATTATATCTATGCTATCCTATACTTTTTACACTTCTTAAATTAAGTAAATGCGAGTGAAGTTTCCAATAGACATAAATTTAGAGACAATGAAATTACTATGTTTTGATATTGATAAGTGAGCAATATTAACTATCTAAACATTATAATTAAGAACTTTATAAGGAAACATAAAGAATCATTCTGTTGGCAAACGTACAATTTTGATACCGCTGTTATATGAATATGATATGACTGTTAGGGCAATAGAACCGTCCTAAGTTCATATCATATTATAATAATGAATATACTTACGACATTTTAAAACTTGTTTAATATCACTTCTGAACCTCCTAACATACAGCCAATATTTTACTTTGATGTAGCTTAAGAGCGGTGTTGTATGTTCGATTATGTTAGTAAACGCGTGAAACTTCAATGTAATCAACATAAAAGTTTACTAGATATGAAAGAAGTTTTAATATTAAAGAATTAAATATCTTGAATAGAATTAAAAATAATTAATAAGTATATCAGTATCAAATTTTCCAAAGAACTATTAAAAGGTTCTACCACTCGCAGTACAGTACGATAATTTTAACAAAATTCATGTACTGCTTTAGGTTTATGACAAAAATCTGTTGCTTCTACAAAATTTTACCGAATAGTCAATGAGAAAATTAACAATGAATAAATAATTAGATTTCATAAATACATTATTAGCTCCTGGACTATATAGTCTGTACAGGAACGGATGCAAGCAAAATGAGCTCATCTCCCAAAGGACTGCCGTGTTGAACTTAGAATATCTGAATTTTGAATTTTAGATTTGTTCTAGTAATTCAAGTATTATTTTACTTGAGTTTCGCTCGAGAATAAAATGAAGGTACCACCGTGGATTAGTGGTGTCGTACAGCGTATTCTGGGTTTGAAAAAAGTCGTAGAAATATCTCACAAACAAATCATATATAATATAATCCTAAATAAAAGGCTTTAACTATGTTTTACCCACAACTAAACATCAATACATCCTTGTTATATTTGTTTATCAGAACAAAAGGCAAGTGATATGTGAATCGAAACGAATAAAATGGTACAAAAATCCTAACTTTATTTATTATTATAGTTAGCATTGAAGACAACAAGATTTGAGCACTAAAAAGTAAAAAACACACATACATGTGTGCTTGACTTAAGAAATAGTTGCATGATAACAAATTTATTTATTTTTTAAAAGACAATAAACATTACAATTGTTTTGATTTTGATTCCAACTTCACATTTTCTTACACGAATTATTAAATAAAAAGTTATAGCTATAAGACGATTTATATAAATTCGTATGCACGTTACAAGGGATTTTTCTCTCTATCCTTATTCACATAAATACTCCATTAAACTAGAGTTATAATACATCGATTTATATCCAGGTGAGGGATAACATTAAAACAGGAATGGTTCTCTTTTAGATATCGAGTCTATTACGATTCGACAGGTGAAGTCAAAAGTTAGTACAGAGTAGATATTTTAGGCACGTAGAGGATGGTTTTATGCGAAATTGAACGTGAATTTCTTGACAGCGACATTTTCGTTGAAAGTTTTGGATTTTGAAAGTTTTATCATACAAATGAAATTGATTAAAAGGCACCAAATACGTAATGTAATATGTGTGTGATCAAAGGACAAAGCACATAGTAAAGCTGGTTAAGTAATTTGTATATTAAATTATGGTTAAATTGTAAACTCGTATGAAACACCAAATATGGCACCTAAAATGGACACAGGCATAAACAAAATGTCGAAATTTACCTCTTAAAGAGTGCTCTGCTTCTGAATAACACCCGCAGTAAAAATTGCCAGCAATGGCTAAATTAAGAATCGTTGGCAGTATCCGCAATGCCATGTATGTATTTTTCAATACTTAATATTATTTTTACTAGGACATTTAGCATTAATTTTGACGTGTTCAACTACAGGGACATATGGTCTAGTGGCCTAAGTGTGTCCACAAAATAGAATATAGCTTTAGAACTAATTGGTTTATTGCCCCTTTCAAAAAAGTACTCTTTTTTCTTTCAAATAAATTGCGCGTAGTTTGATGAATCCAGTGTCATTTCAGTTATGCAAATTAATTGATCCAAGAAGTTCCAGTGATTGTGCTTTTGACTTGAAACATTTTTTCTTGCATTAACGTTAGGCCAATATCTCAGTGGATATTATGTCAAACAATTTCAGAGGAGCAGAAATCATTTTGAATAGCTTAATATCAGACACCATGAATAGATAATATTCCATGACCACATTTAAAGGTATTTATTTATTTATATTCTATACAAACGTTATATAATATGAAATACATAAGTAACTCTTAAAACTGCATTCACTCGTCATGACGATGGTTTCATATCAGTTTATCTCAACGGTTCTGTTTCCAATATTATCTCTATAATAGTGCTATAAACGTAAACATACATTCGCAAACATCCTCAGTGCAGTAGCCATAATTATGTAGCTGAGAGTAATATAAATTTATTATTCGTGTAAGACGCTATTGCATAGGGGTGTGACTTTAAATCATATTTTTAAAAATTTAATGAAAATTTACCTGCACTAATGATATTCTATTAAAATTATATTGCCAGTTATATCCTAATTTATCTGCCACGGCTTGAACGCATTCAAAGTAAAAAGAAGAGAAAATTCCTTCTTCAGTTTCCCAAACATAAAATTTTTTGATCCTTTGTGAAATTTCCTGTGTGTTGACTTTGCAGGTAATATCATAAAATATTGCACCCGAGTTTGGATGAAAATATTTTTTCACGTATCACGTATCACGCAAACCTTCTAGTATCTGATAAAAAAGTCTCAAAGCAATCGATCGATACCAGATACATATTTGAAAACATTTAAAAAATTATCTAATAAACTCTAAAAATTAAGTATAAATGTGATGGACATTTCATTCAAAATTTTACTATGAAATAATAGATTTATGTGAAAATGAATAATTCCATTAAATATTATCTAATTTTAATCATCAAATCATTTAGTGTCGGCTAATGCGCTATGCAATAAGAACAGACTTAAAATAAAGCATTGTTAAACTAAAGCCAAAAACCAAAAAGTATTAAAAAATGTGTGAAAACCCTATTGAGCTTGCGTAGCTGCAGCCATGCTACGGGCTACGAGTGTCCGTAGCAGCTAGCCTTTGTAGCGCTCTGGCTATCAGTAAAATGGCTGTAGTTTATAAAAGTAGAAATTAAAAATTTAAAACTGCGTGCCCTTTGCACTGAAATAAATGTTTGTTTCTTCTTAGATGTATTGGACGTTTCGCAAGTGTTTTAAATATTCAGAGCCAATTCTCACTTGTTTACTTTTCTTTACGCTTAATAATGGCTACATAATGTATACCACAACTCTGATGGCTCAATTAATAAAATGTTTATAAAAAAGGAATAAACTATTTTTACGTGGGTACTGGGTCGTCCACGGTTTTTATAGGAAAGACTCCGTCGTTTTCTTCATCAAGTTTATATTCTACCCAAAATGATGGCCTTACTAATTAGATTCTTGGCACCCATATTATGAAGGATAGCATCTGACACCTTTTAATTAATGGCATCCATCGGCTTTTTATTAACATAAATGATTCAGTTGTTTCGTGAGGTTTTAATATAAAACATATACAATTTATAAAGTAGCCGAATAATACTTACCACAAATTATACCTTTCTTCAATTATTAACAACGATATAAATTATTCAGTTGGTTCGTGAGATTTGAAGATAATTTTTTGTATACAATGTATAATGTAGCCGAAAAATAAATGCCAGAAATTATTTTACAAAAACATATAGCGTTAAAAATAAGCATCGGTACAATGTAATGTATAATTTTGGCATGATTTATTAATGAAACCTTGACAGTCCGGAAATTGGGTGACTTGAAATAAAGGCTTTAAGGGTACGGAACGAATTTGAATCGTAAGGGTATATTACTCGTATAATTTATGTGTATCTACGCCTTTGTGACATTAACCTCACTAAATGTAAGTGTTAAGTATACGCGTTATTTATTAATTATTATTAATAATGGTCGTAAGGATAACATTGATTAATAAGGACAGATATTTTGTATCTTTAGTAGATATAATACAATATGCCATGTACACCGAGAGAGGGCGTAAGTCGTTAATGCCGCGCGACCGCCAGTCTGTAGTTAGAGGCGATGCGAATTGGAGGTGGTTGTGAGTAAGACTAACCGATTATTGTAAATATTTCAGTAGCTAATCAAGTATGGTACAAATGGTTAAGCCTTTTCAAATAATATATTAATTTTTAAAAAGGTTCAGGATTTTTCAAAACTTTCAGGAACTATATTAGGATTTCCTTTAAATTAAGGAATTGCAGCAAGTTTTGTCAGTGATTGTCAAATTGTTATTTTGTTAATATTTGGTGTCTACATAAAGAATATTATCAAAACTTTGAAAGGAATATAATAAAATGACGGGTGGCGAACAGCAACTTTACTTAGTAAACAAAATTTTCCAAACTTTGTAATAAATAAATATTTATTTATACGAGTTTGCTTGTAACATATAAAAGAATGCATAATATATTGCAACTGTTGTATCAATATTACGTATATTATTTCATTTACTCTTAATGTATTGAACATAAATTTCTATCCTTAAAAATCTGTACAAAAGTTCATCTTCTTCCATGAGGGATTCACAAAACGTTCGACTTTTTCATTTATAATACAAATAGTGTATTGTAAAATATCTTTTATAAAATAAACCGTTGCATAAATCAATTTTTAATTTATTTGCGTGTCTTCCTATACGTATAAATACAAAACGGTTTCCTACTATTTCCGCTTGTACACGCGCTATTGAATACATAATCCATTATAACCGAAAACAAAACTGTACAATCGGAGTCTACAACGAAACGATTATCCCGATTCGATAGGAGCGTGCTAATTCGATTATTCGATTATACCAGGATAAGCGTTACATGAACATTGGTTAGTTCGCGATTGGATTCTATCGAAATCGAAATGATTTGTAATCGAATATAGTGTGTTTACTTGAAAGCGTGCTAGAGACAAAATAGGATCAATTCGTGGATACAATGTTAAACAGTGATATCATAATTTTGACAGTGATATTAAATCATTGTTTTCATTTAGACAAGTAGAAGGCACCGTTGGTAAATCCTTGTAACTACTTTTATGAAACCAAAATATTCATATCATTTATAACGACAGAAACTATATAACAACTGATGATATACGCATATAGCTATTTGTATGTGTATTTGTTGTTTAATAGATATACATAGAAATAAAGAAAGATCCGATAACCAAAGGCCTTACGAAAATAGGCCAGCAACCAAAAGCGTTGCGCCTCCTTCAGTAGAGCATCCTGCCTGTTTGCCATCAAAATGTAAAAAACAAGTCTACAATAAAAAGGGCACAGAAATAATTATTGATTAATTAAATTACATACAAACTATTTGCATTTGTTTTTAGCGGTTGTATAATATGGTATATTTAAACATTCCACCAGTAATATTGTGTATAGTATGTATAACGAAACAAAATAATATTATTTCCCGACGTATATCGTAAGAGTATTTTATAGGCCTATGCGTTCAACGACTATGCAACATTTAATTTTTCAACAAGTTCTAATATACAGCTATAATATATTTATCTCTGTGTACTGTACACACAGAAATAAAAATTCTAGTTGTGCGTAGAGTAGAGAACATTGATCATACCAATTGTTAATACAGCTATATATACCTGAGCTAAATATAAAAAATCTACTTAATGTAAATACATGAACATTCTTCTGGCTAAATTTAATTTCCTAAGTGGTATATTTTATTCTTTAACACAAAGCCGTACGAAAGGCACTTACTTATAATATATAATAGGCCTTATAGCCGATACAGCGGCTTCACTTTGCAAGGAACATAAAATTGGCACGTGTTTGGCTTA
Source organism: Pontia daplidice (assembly GCA_963693355.1). NCBI lineage: Eukaryota > Metazoa > Arthropoda > Insecta > Lepidoptera > Pieridae > Pontia > Pontia daplidice. Next base: position 480,911 of record CAVNZL010000087.1, read on the forward strand.
CCAACTGAGTTAATACTATTTGTATGATATTAGTTACGCCATAAAACGTAAATACATCAAGCTTGGGTCGGGACGAAACAAAATAAGGGTTTGATTTACGTCTACTGAGTTCAAAAGACACAAAGTTATGTCGAATAAGTTAATTAGTATCCAAGTTTGTAAATTTAACATTTTATATAAAATATTTTTGGTTAATTTTGACGAAGTTTAAAAAAATCTGGCTAGCTTCCTCGTAGCTTCATCTTCGTTAATTATGAAACCCGCACATCGTATACGCAAAAAGGAACAATATTCCTGTTTTAACATCAGTTTTCATTAATGCTTCGGAACTTTAATAGCAGTCAGATATTATATTTCATATTTCTCAATTAATGGAATACTTAAGACAACAAGCATTTGTTGATTCAAGCCAGTAGTCATTACATTCATTCGTGTTCAAAAAAACACACAAAATTATACAGCTTTATAGTATTGTTTAAAAGACAATTTTGAATCAACGATCGAGGATAATCGACGACTTAGTAATTGCATAAAAAATAGTAAACCCACACAAAAAATAGTAAACACAAATTTAAATAAAAAGAATCAGTAGATATCGTCAAGCAATTGACTGAAATTTTGTATACACTTTGTGTGGACTAATTATTTTTAGTAGAGTCCTTTAGAATATGGGTATCAAATGTAAAATTCTAGTCGGTAGGTACATGTACTAGAACATCTATCGACCATGCCATTACATACAAAGTTCTCGTACAAGACATACATGGTCAAAAATAATTTAAAATTGCTGCAAGATTTTCATACATATAAAGTAATTCTAAAATTCAATCATTTATAGCTATTAAATGGACTGGACTGACACAATTATATTTTTCATATTAGCGTATGAGAATAGAAGCATATTTTTTAAAATTTAAATATTTAGAGTATTCTATTCTTTTCTGTCTGTCTTTCAATATTAAAGTAAATGGAATATCAAAGAGATATTATTAATTCAATCCCCAATAACTAAATAACGTGTTCTATCAATTACCATTAAGTGGTATTAATATGGGTTAAATAGAGGGTAACACTGTGCGACACGAGTTATTGTTTCAAATAATTAAAGAGTTGAAATTGTATTAATTGTGGTTATTGGAGAATAGTTTCGCTATTGAAGTTTTTGATTACATTTAAATTCGAAGGCTTGTTTTCCGATATCCGCTTTGTGACTAAATTGCAGACAGTTTTAGTTTCAAATGGCTCAAGAACTATAATTGTGTATAAATTAAATATTTTCTATGATTAAAATAAAAGTGTCAATTACCTAATTCATGTTGAACAAAGCTTTCTGTTCTCTTACGTCTAAAAAGTTATACTTGAATTGTATTTTATAAAAAGTACTAAATAACAAATCACGAATTATGTTAAAATAATATTAATAAGTTAGTTACAAAGATCTCCTTTCCAATTTAGAGGATTATAATTATCGTAATAGAAATATCAAAGTACTTTCAATGGTGTTGAACTATGTTGGCCATTTAGTGGTCTAAGTGTGAGGAAGTAACTTATGTACTTGTATATTTTAGTGGAACTTAATTTTTAATATCATACAGCTACGACGATAGTTCGTATATCCAACCTAAGCTTAGTAAACACAAACTAGCCAGAGTATTTTGTACTCAGGTAATTACATGAGTACGTAACTCTTTGTATGTATATAACTAGCAAGTACACAAAGTATCAGCGTAAAGTTTCAGTATTCTTTGACATAGTTTACACTAAGTTTGTATATCAAGCAGTGTGCTTCATGTTTTGTAATAATGTGTTATGACAAGAAATAGAATTTGTCTCGTTTCGATCGACATTTAAAGAAAGTTTAAAATAAGAACTATGTTTTCGATTTTGCTGTAATGAACATTTGCATATAGATTCTTCATATTAAGTGTCAATTGAAAATGATACCGCGTTAGTATAGTGTTATCTTTTTATGTGACGGTGGGCAAGTGACGGTGGGGCTGGCAATACTGCTCGTATTTTGACCGTATTCAGAATGGTGAGGAAAAACGGCAAGACAAAAGCAGCCCGAATAGAGAAGTGAGAGGGTTCTGCCTGCTTGCTCAATTGGGAAACCGGCGTGACATATATAACAATGAACTATAACTAACGTTATCTTAAAGATATAAGAATACCAACAATGCGTGTATAAACTACACTATTGTTTTTTTACTATAGGCCTGATCTTTTGTATGAATGTATGAAACTCAAGACGTTTCAACCATACACATGCAAATTAATATTCAGTCCCTCCTTCATAGAATTCGTCGCACCCTAACACGCGACCAATTATAAGACAAGTGGTATCGATTCTGGAATATTTATAATGATCCTTTGATGTAAACAAAATTTGATATATTACAATAATTTTTATTGATCAAGAGTCCTGAGCATACGACGTGTATATTTTTATTTTGTATCTCTAGCCGTAAGTACAACGACCAATATGTATCAAGGTAATAGTAAGTAATTGTGTAATGATATAGGACAATGAGTTTAATAATGTAATAGATAGTTTTTAGGTTGATAATCGTTTTTTAAGTTCCTCATGGCAGATATTTATTTATAATATGGTGAGTCAATCTACCAATGATACAAATTCCTAAGAAAAATTAATATAGAGACGTAAGGTTATAATTTTCTAAAGACTTTGCTTCACCAAACCATAACTAGAAAATTATTTGTGTAAGCGAAAAAAACATCTCAACCGAGGACAAACACCTAATTTAAACTCAAAAATTACAAATTAAAAGTTTCAATCACACTGAACACTAAATATCGATCATCAAAGCCTATGCTCCGAAGCACAAAGTTGAAGAAGAACTTATTCCATTTTATTCCATGACATAATATGTATAAAATCTTTTAAAACCGTATTATAATATCTTGTCAGATCTCTTTTTCTGTACCCCTTTCGCAATTCGACATATAGAGGGTCATATAACGAAACCTGATAATGGGATTCTGAAGATATCAAGGAACTGAAAGTTCATAGGAAATACGAAACGATTTCGTCTTGATCACCGCTTTACATCACACTGAGGTTGTGATGATTTTTTTTTCCTAAATTACAATTAAGTATTTAATCGTTAATAAGCATGAACCTAGTAGATAGGGTATCGTTTAAGGCAACATCACAGAGAGACGTCAAGTACGACGATAAATACAGCTGAATGGTTAAAGATTGGTGACAACATAAGTCCTAAAAAGTTCCTGTAAAGAACATTTATTTCTTAAAGTAACATTTACTGCCAGTGTTGATATCACTATTTTTCATCGCCGTACTTTTTTGTTTGTTGTATATATTCACAACATGTAATGCAAAGTGAATACTTCAACATACACCCTGCCTAATTGGTCACGCGCAAACACTTGAATGGATCACGTCAAATGGTTTTGATCTTGTTACTGCACTTAAGTTGAGAACAATCTCCACTCGCATCTTCCTCTAAGGATCATTTCTAGGATATGTTTCTGGAAAATATATTTACTACTAAATAAAAATATATATTATTTTAACTTGAACCAAGTTATTAAAGGATTGTACAAACATTGATCTTTACTACTATATTCTACCTACACAATGTTTTAAAAATAGTCAGTTTAGGTAGATTCTCCGTCATAGATAAAGTCTATTTGATTCCATTATACTATGTTTTTGTACTGTTTTATGAATATATAAATAGAGTTAAATTTCAAATACACAGGATAATTATTTTAATTAACGTACAAATGAGTAGAACAACATCTTGGTAAATTTGTATTGAGTTAGCTGGCTAATTTGCACCCGAAGCAATTCAGACCTAATACATTGTAATAACCAGGTAATCATCAATTCTGTGTGCTCAGTAATTCCATAATTTATTCATGTCGATTCTCATGTATTATGAATAAGATATATACCAACTCCTTACTGCTTTAATATAGGCTTTTGGTTAATTATACTATATAAAGAATTGGAGTCACTCATAGTTTTATTGGAATAGAGGTATTTATATTTTTATTGTGTCGTGAGTTAAATCAACATCAAAACATTGCAAGTCCATTTCGTCCGATCTATGAACTAGATTTGATAAATGGTAGTATGTAAATAATAATTATTTTATTTTATTTCTTGACGTTCTTAATAAGAAAAAAGTATTGTGAAACAAAGTAACATAAAACAGTATAGTTATATATTTTTTAAACTACATTCAGTCGATTACCATTTTTTGTCACATCGTGCTTTAATGTTTGTCGCCTTACAAGCATTTTATATCCCACACATAATATTAAAGCTATTGAAAAACAGTTCAAGAAATCAAGTTCAATAACATTCAAACGAAATAGACCGTCCCTACAATTCAGGTGAATTACGAGGCTCAAATAAGCCGTGCAACCATCGCTTAAAATTAATGACTTGCCCATTGGACAAACTCCTGCCGATCCGAAGGCCATTTATTCATCAGATCAACATCTAAATCTGAAGCCCAACTCTCAAGCAGATAGTGCCACAGTTACTGGACTCGGGACAAAAAATATGGACGCAATTTATTTTAGTATAGCGCAAGGCAAAAGGTGAAGCGAAATTTATATTAAAATATAATAGAGGATACTTAGAATCAATCTTATGGGAATCTAAAATAAATACAGATTGGAAAATACTTTAATTATTAATACTTTAATAGTATCAACATTACATTTAAAAAAAACAAAGGTGTTCTATACAATTTAACTACGAAAATATCTCATTCGCTTACCTAAACGGGTTTTTTATTTATCTATTTTTGTAAAAAGTAAAAGAAACTGCCTATTAGGCTTGAAATTTATGCAAAAAAGCCAAAAACCAGCTTATCTCTCGTACAATGTACTAAAGAATTTCGTGTTAGGGTAGCGAACAATCTCGGAGGTCGGCTGGTATTTTATTTGATTAGCTGTCACTTGACTGGATTATGGGGTATGTTTTACACATTGGTAGCCTGATTGATTGGGTTAAAAGCTCTCTTGAAGACTATCTATTCATAGTAATACCATTATAATCCTACTTGCTAGACGATTATATAAAAAGTGAATTATGTGTGAGATATTTCATAGGTCATTCTTAATTTCAATAACTTTAACTCAACTTTTTTTTTACTTTATGTCCAACTATACATTGAAATTAATAAGGCACTGTTTATATTATAACTTCTTCATCTGTGTTGAAGAGATAATCGTGTCTCGGACACAGAATGCTGGATCACCTATTTACCTATTAATTTTAAATTAATTTATTAAATAAAACAGATACAGAAATCTGAGACCGAAACATACATAGTTCATCACTCTTACAAATGTGAATGAAAATATTAGTTTGGTTGCAGAAACTGAACTGGTTTCAATTTAAAAAAAAATACAATACAACAAGGTCATAGACGTATGCCCGCTTGCTAACGTACCTAGCAGAAAAAACCTTTATCTATACAAGTAAATAGATACTTCCACTTAAAACCCTAATACATAATTCTGAACACTTTACTAAACTACAAAATGAATACTTGAATAGCGGCTCCCATTAGGAAGGTCAAACGTTCCAATTCGGGGTCATTTGTCAAACATCAGACCCTAAAGCCTGATCAAATTAGGATATTGGAACCATAGTTTATGGCTACTAATATACTTACATATCTGTTATACCTAAACTGTGTGTATATTAAACATATTTAAGTACCAGAAAGACTACATGTTAGAGATCTCGTAGTTTTACTTCTAATATCTTATGCCCTTAGGAAAGCATTAGAAGACATTACCAGCCTACTTACGGTATTCATAACCATTATAGTAACGGACTTTTCATTAAATGATTGTTTTTATTTTACAAAATAGAGAGCAAACGAGCAGGAGGCTCACCTGATCTTAAGTGATACCGATGCCCATAAACACTCACCTTACTCATGCCCGAGGTCTGGCAAGAGCGGTGCTGCTCTCTAAGTTGTCGATATGTTCTTTTCTTTTCTCTATTCCTTTTCTATATTTTATCGCAATGAAAACCAACCTTTGTAATTGTTTTGTAAGTAGAATAAACAAATCATGTAGGGAACCACATCATCCATAAATCGATCTCAATAGGCGCAGAATGAAATCTCATGAACAACAATGATAATTATCATTATAATTATTGTAGACTTATCTAAATAAATTTATTCTAATATATTGCTTCTTGAAATAAGTTTCAAAGAACTTGAAGATTTTGATATGTATTCGTAAACTAGTCTTTAAAACAAATAATATGAAAATATGTTCTATTATATCTTGAGATACGGTTCTAGACAGGGTTATTTTAACATTATGAGCGTCTCTACAGTGAAGGTTGTAGTAACCAATAAATTACTTCCGGTTGCGGCAAAAATAATTAATTAATTTTTGAAAATATATGTCTAGTCTGCTCTGTATTCTGTGAGCAAACTTAATAATTCAACAGATTTTACTCGCGCTCAGCACTGGCATCGTGCCACAGATTCAATAAAACAAACAGTTGCAATGCATTTGTAATAATTTTACAGTTACTAGTAAATCGGTGTTCTACGAGAGAGTCCATT